>CM069862.1:114770884-115118384 GCA_036172795.1 Pelodytes ibericus | reverse complement strand
TGTGTGTGTATATGTATGTGCCTGACTGGATGTGTTTGTGTGTGTATATGTATGTGCCTGACTGGATGTGTTTGTGTGTGTATATGTATGTGCCTGACTGGATGTGTTTGTGTGTGTATATGTATGTGCCTGACTGGATGTGTTTGTGTGTACGTATGTGCCTGACTGGATGTGTTTGTGTGTACGTATGTGCCTGACTGGATGTGTTTGTGTGTACGTATGTGCCTGACTGGATGTGTTTGTGTGTACGTATGTGCCTGACTGGATGTGTTTGTGTGTACGTATGTGCCTGACTGGATGTGTTTGTGTGTACGTATGTGCCTGACTGGATGTGTTTGTGTGTACGTATGTGCCTGACTGGATGTGTTTGTGTGTACGTATGTGCCTGACTGGATGTGTTTGTGTGTACGTATGTGCCTGACTGGATGTGTTTGTGTGTACGTATGTGCCTGACTGGATGTGTTTGTGTGTATGTATGTGCCTGACTGGATGTGTTTGTGTGTATATATGTGCCTGACTGGATGTGTCTGACTGTGTGTGTATGTATGTGACTGACTGGATGTGTATGTGTGTATGTATATGTATTAAAACAAGGTGTAGCGGGGTTTCGCACTCAGAAGTGGAGGGTGCACGGAGAGGATTTTCACCCTGGTACTCCAAATTAGAATAAATTATCCTTTATTCTGTATGTATATGTGATGGACTATGTGTCTGTGTGTGTGTATATATGTGACTGACTGACTGACTATGTGTGTCTGTCTGTGACTGCGTGTGTTTATGTGCTGTTGTCTGGCTCCTAGATATTTTAGCTGGCTCCTAAACCTCAGATACATTTGTCAAGCCCTGCTGTAAGCAAACACTAGAGGTGAAGTAATTGATTGTTTTAGCTTTACCTAAAGGATAATTGTAGGCAAAAAATTATTCATGTTTAAGTGAAAGATTACATCACGTGCAGATGGTGTATAAAGAGATGCTTTAATAAAAGAATACAGATAAAGCATGTTATTGAGCACTCATTTCTTCATACAACAGGGGGCAGACATGTTGTATAGAATCGTGGGGCAGATATTCATTTTCCTGCCTAAATGTTAACATGTCTGCCCCCTGTTAGTGGTATATGAAACAAAGAGGGCTCAATAAAATACATTATTTGTATTCTTTCATTAAAACATTTTTCTATGTAAAATGACTACACTTGATGCGATCTTTAAATATAAAAATCTTAGATGAATTTGTGAAATTAGAGCAGTTTGCAAGAAACCAACACAGCCCACACTAGCAGAGCAAAATTCAATTTCTTTTTTTGTTGTTGTTGCAGGAACCAATGAGAATAATTTGCATGGAATTTCCTGTCTTTCTAGTGATGTCATCAGACAATGTGTTGCACTAAGATATCCTACTGTGTACAAGATTATCACATTGCACACAATGTATTTTATTCCAGCAGAACAGTGACTAAACTAACAAAACTTTATATCCTCAGCGTCTATATAATCAGTGCTGCCACACCTGCAGAGTAACCACTGGGGGAGGGTTTGAGTAATATTAAAAATGTGATTTATGCAGAATGCCTGCATCAAATCACATTGGGAAAAAGCCTGTGCACTATACAAGCAGTAATCTTCATCTTGCACCAAAGTGAGTTTGGGGACTATACTGTGCCTTTAATGTGATCTTCTAAACAAAAACATGACCAAAAGATACTTTTACTCTATTAAAAAGTTGTAGATATTTGGTGGGTTTGATTTAAATCAATAGCAACCAGATGAAGATTTCATATTTAAAATAACCTGTCAGATTAGTAAAAACAGCTATATCAGAACTGATTGTAGTTTAATAAGTTAATCACGCATGTTTGAAGAACTAAAGTGGTAATGTGTTCTTTCTTTGTACGTAGATTTGCATCAATGGGATTGAGATCTTTTCCTGAACTTTGTTTATTTTTTTTTTTTACTGTAAAAAAGTGCATGTTATCTCAGCTTGGATAACTTGGATTAACACCTTTGCGACAATGGACGCGCGACGTGTCAGGCATGTTCTGCCGGGAACTCTGTTCCCAACAATGGGCGTGCCTGCCACGTCCTGCGGTGAATCAAGTGGTTTTCGCAATCAACGATAGCGAAAAATGCTTTAATGGTGCTGGTCTATTGCCTCAATGTCGAGGCAATAGTCAGCACCAAAATTTATTTTCTGGGGCACCCACGAGGGAGCCATATTGACGGAGCAGCATGCTCTGTCAATATGGCTATGCCCTCTGGAGGTCTGAGTTTGGACGTGAAAGTAACTTCACTTTCGTCGCTCTGAATATGCTGCTTGACTGCCCCTAGTGGTAGCCAAGCAGCATAGCAATGTAAAATAATTAAAATAAATATTTAATTAGTATAAAACTGGTTAAATAGTTAGATTAGCCTATAGGGTTAAAATTAAATATTTTTTAGCATAAGGGATAGGATTAAAATTAAATTAAAATATATTAAGGGATAGCATAAGGGTTAGAGTTGGGGTTAAATTTAGTGTTAAGTTGTGGGTTCGGGTTGGGGTCAAAAGTTCAATATAGGAAAAAAACAAAAAAATTTGTTTTTTGCCCCATAACTCGCAAACAAATACCGAAAAATATGGAAACATGGATATTTCTGTACTCGTGACAACATTTAGACGGGGTCTTTTTTAATGATTGCATGTGTGTAAATTATATTTTAGGTCAAATTTAGAAAAAGTGGTTTTACATTTTTCATCATATTTTATGATTTTCTTTGTAGTAAATTATAAGATATGATGAACATAATGGTATCTAATGAAAGCCCTTCTTATGACAATAAAAACAACATATAATTTGTGTGGGTACAGTATGTGAGAAAGAAGAAAATTGCAGCTAAACACAAACACCCCAGAAATGTCAAAACGCCCATTGTCACCAAGGGAAAGTCAAGGTGAAAATGTCTGGTCACTAAGGGGTAAATGGAATTAGTTTACCAAAAATTTTAATATTGTATGAATATACAGCGTCATGCTAAATAACTAAGCTCTATTTCAAGCTGAATAGACTATGACAGGGCTCGACAAACCCCGGGCGCCATGGCGACCAGAAAATCAGACCTGGCGCCCGGGTGCTGTTTGTCACAGAGTGCCCTTGCCGGCTGCCATCCGTTTTACTTTCAGCGCGAGGGGAGAAAGTCTGTGCGGATCACACAGACTGTAAGCTCCGCCCCCTCGCGCAACACGTTGTAGTGCCGATTGTCACGTGACAACACGGCACTTAGCAGGAACCAAAAGAAGATCGGGCTCCAGCATGAATGTCCCCCTCCCCTGCAATGAGGTAAGCAGCAGGGAGGGAGGACACACTAAGAAATACCATTTTTGTTCTTTGGTCTGTGTGTATGTATGAGTGAATGTAACTGGCTATGTATGTATGTATGTATGTATGTATGTATGAGTGAATGTAACTGGCTATGTATGTATGTATGTATGAGTAAATGTAACTGGCTATGTATGTATGTATGTATGTATGAGTAAATGTAACTGGCTATGTATGTATGTATGTATGTATGAGTAAATGTAACTGGCTATGTATGTATGTATGTATGTATGTATGAGTAAATGTAACTGGCTATGTATGTATGTATGTATGTATGTATGAGTAAATGTAACTGGCTATGTATGTATGTATGTATGTATGTATGTATGAGTAAATGTAACTGGCTATGTATGTATGTATGTATGTATGTATGTATGAGTAAATGTAACTGGCTATGTATGTATGTATGTATGTATGTATGTATGAGTAAATGTAACTGGCTATGTATGTATGTATGTATGTATGAGTAAATGTAACTGGCTATGTATGTATGTATGTATGTATGTATGTATGTATGTATGTATGAGTAAATGTAACTGGCTATGTATGTATGTATGTATGTATGAGTAAATGTAACTGGCTATGTATGTATGTATGTATGTATGTATGTATGTATGTATGTGTAAATGTAACTGGCTATGTATGTATGTATGTATGTATGTGTGAATGTAACTGGCTATGTATGCATGTGTGAATGTAACTGGCTATGTATGCATGTGTGAATGTAACTGGCTATGTATGCATGTGTGAATGTAACTGGCTATGTATGCATGTGTGAATGTAACTGGCTGTGTATGCATGTGTGAATGTAACTGGCTGTGTATGCATGTGTGAATGTAACTGGCTGTGTATGCATGTGTGAATGTAACTGGCTGTGGATGCATGTGTGAATGTAACTGGCTGTGGATGTATGTATGAGTGAATGTAACTGGCTGTGGATGTATGTATGAGTGAATGTAACTGGCTGTGGATGTATGTATGAGTGAATGTAACTGGCTGTGGATGTATGTATGAGTGAATGTAACTGGCTGTGGATGTATGTATGAGTGAATGTAACTGGCTGTGGATGTATGTATGAGTGAATGTAACTGGCTGTGGATGTATGTATGAGTGAATGTAACTGGCTGTGGATGTATGTATGAGTGAATGTAACTGGCTGTGGATGTATGTATGAGTGAATGTAACTGGCTGTGGATGTATGTATGAGTGAATGTAACTGGCTGTGGATGTATGTATGAGTGAATGTAACTGGCTGTGGATGTATGTATGAGTGAATGTAACTGGCTGTGGATGTATGTATGAGTGAATGTAACTGGCTGTGGATGTATGTATGAGTGGATGTAACTGGCTGTGGATGTATGTATGAGTGGATGTAACTGGCTGTGGATGTAACTGGCTGTGGATGTAACTGGCTGTGGATGTAACTGGCTGTGGATGTAACTGGCTGTGGATGTAACTGGCTGTGGATGTAACTGGCTGTGGATGTAACTGGCTGTGGATGTAACTGGCTGTGGATGTAACTGGCTGTGGATGTAACTGGCTGTGGATGTAACTGGCTGTGGATGTAACTGGCTGTGGATGTAACTGGCTGTGGATGTAACTGGCTGTGGATGTAACTGGCTGTGGATGTAACTGGCTGTATGTGGTGTGTGTGTGAATGTAACTGGCTGTATGTGGTGTGTGTGTGTGTGTGTGTGAATGTAACTGGCTGTATGTGGTGTGTGTGTGTGTGTGTGTGAATGTAACTGGCTGTATGTGGTGTGTGTGTGTGTGTGTGTGTGTGTGTGTGTGAATGTAACTGGCTGTATGTGGTGTGTGTGTGAATGTAACTGACTGTATGTGGTGTGTGTGTGAATGTAACTGACTGTATGTGGTGTGTGTGTGAATGTAACTGGCTGTGTATATGAGGTGGGTATATGCGACTGTCTCCGTGCGTTTATGATATTGTGATGTGCCGTTGTCTGGCTCCTAAATTTTTTAGCTAGCTCCTAAAACTAAATTAAATTTGTCAAGCCCTGGACTATGAACTATAATGTACCTTAAATTGAAAACTATCTTTAGGTAGATTTTTCCTCCAAAAGCATTTACTTAAAGTCCAATTTAAATTAAAAAAAAATCAATTTTAATCCAGTTTTGAAACTAGTCTTGTAAGAGGTTACATAATTCAGTGCAGTATCAGGCTTTTGAAAGATATTTTTAAGTGTGTATATTCAGGGGTCCTTCTAACACAGAAGTACAAGTGAAAAGTTAGTTGTCCCTATTATGAGGATAAACTGATGTGTACTTTTGATAGTACACGCCAGTTTATCCTCTAACCGACAGCAGCCATGCTCCCATAGGAAGCAGGCATTCGACTGGTTGGCGATTGTCTCTCTGTTAGCGCAGAGAGAGACCCTCGTTTTTGCATGGGATCAGCAGGGGGGGCCTGAAAAAAACGAGGTTCTTCCCCGCTCTGAATGGCTGTGTGCGTGCTGACGTTAGTCAGCATGCGACAACCAGGAACTGTAAACCAGCGTGTATCTATTAAGATACAAGTTGGCTTTACATAAATGTCCCGGGACATGTTTTGTTTAACCCTTGCTTCCTTCAATGTTATTTTACAATGCACCCCTTAACTGAATTAAATAACATGTTTATCACTTGGAATTTCTGAGAAAATACTACTTGATGATGGGCGTGTCCCAACCTGTGATAAAGAAGTGCTTCCCAATTGGTCTGTCAGTCTCACAATCTTTGATAGACTGACATGCTAATAATTTGTCAAAAACCGCTAAATATTTTTAAAAACATTACATATTACCACTGTAAGCATTTAATATATTTAGCATGAAGAGCTCCAAGCTTCATCTGCCCCCAATTTTCTTTTACCACTGCTTGCTTCTGTGCTGTTGCTTAGCAACCTGTAAACTAATCGTGCATATGTGTTACAGGACAGTCATGCTCTCTCTGCTTCTTTCCCTTGCATCTTCTCATATTACAATGCTTTAATGGTTTTGAGGAAGTAATGATATGTCGCTGGGAAACCAATAAACAAACAAAAAATGTCAGTAACTCAATCCAAAAAGTGTGCATTACTTTCTCAATCATGTGTCCAACAATACAATTATAATGCTGCCCAGGAACCCTACAGAAATTAACAGGAGACCAACATGTGAAGTTAAATGTTTGGATCAATGCTATAACATATGAATGAATTTGCTACAGGGGACAACGGTTACCACCTCAGCGCCAATTAAATCAGGATGCAAAGAAATACCCATTCCACAAAAATAAACTTTTCAGAAAGCAATTGCAGAAAAATAGTCACCATCTGGTCAGCAAGGAGTAACACAGTCTTCAAACTAAATTTCCTGGAGCAGAAATTAAAGAGATCTTCAAGACTTGGGCCCAGTAATTCCATGACCATGACATTATAATCCCCCTCTGCGCCGCACCACTTTATAGTCGGGATTCCCACTGGAAAGGAAACAAAGTCGTCAGTAACTTGGCGGGCTTCAGTGGTCAGACGGGACCTGGCTTATGGAAACTCACCTCCTCCTTGCATCATTTTGTAAATCTTGCTCTCTATATGGAGCTGTGGATGTTTCGTTTTCACACATTCCAACTTGATGGCAACTTCTTCTGCAGCAGCAATGTCAGTACCTACAAGAAGACATTAGTTTCACAGACTGGTAAACTACCTAGAGGATATGATTTGGCCTGGTAAGACTTGGATCTCACCAGATTTCATAATGAATAAAATAGCACACATTTTTTAGTTCTATGCAAAAAAAAAAAAATATGTACACCAACCTTCAATATAATTTGAGGTAAGAATTTATCATTTTACAGTCCTGATTTTATCATACTGCAGGAGGAGGATGCTAAGTTATGGATTGATTGATTAATAAAGGCAGAGAGAGAACTGCACAGTTAACAGAATTATTCCTTTTATCTTGGGAAGTGTAAACTCTCAAGTACAATAAAATATATTGGACTGGGTAGTGGTAGGCCTACCCAGCAAGCTGTGATAACATGCACTAGCTGCTTTCAAGGCCCTTCCATTTGGGTGAACAGAGGTTCCCATTAGGTGGCAGTCATTAAAGATAAACACTACAAGGCAGCATAAAGGGTATTTCATCATATACTGATGGCCCTTCTGCCTTCTTAAATATATAAATGCTCTGCTGACATTTAGATCTATATATGGTGACAGACAAGGACACACAATACTATACCTTTGACGGTCCCAATGTTACATGCCCTCAGACTCCAGAGAATTAACACAATTGTGCTATTAATTTATTAGTCACCCTTCTAGTCCTACCAGTTTCATTTATGGGACCCAGATCTAATTTTATTTTCATTCAGAAAGGGAAATGGCCAAACCGGGGTTTGGGGGGGGGCTTCGGGCACCACAGGGAAATGACCAAACCCGGGGGGGGGGGGGGGGGGGGGGGGTTTCGGGCACCACAGGGAAATGGCCAAACCCGGGGGGGGGGGGGGGGGGTTTTCGGGCACCACAGGGAAATGGCCAAACCCGGGGGGGGGGGGGGGTTTCGGGCACCACAGGGAAATGGCCAAACCCGGGGGGGGGGGGGGGGGTTTCGGGCACCACAGGGAAATGGCCAAACCCGGGGGGGGGGGGGGGGGGCGGGGGGTTTCGGGCACCACAGGGAAATGGCCAAACCCGGGGGGGGGGGGGGGGGGGGTTTCGGGCACCACAGGGAAATGGCCAAACCCGGGGGGGGGGGGGGGGGGGGGGGTTTCGGGCACCACAGGGAAATGGCCAAACCCGGGGGGGGGGGGGGTTTCGGGCACCACAGGGAAATGGTCAAACCCGGGGGGGGGGGGGGGTTCGGGCACCACAGGGAAATGGCCAAACCCGGGGGGGTTTTCGGGCACCACAGGGAAATGGCCAAACCCGGGGGGGTTTTCGGGCACCACAGGGAAATGGCCAAACCCCGGGGGGTTTTCGGGCACCACAGGGAAATGGCCAAACCCGGGGGGGGGGGGGGGGGGGGTTCGGGCACCACAGGGAAATGGCCAAACCCGGGGGGGGGGGGGGGGGGGTTTCGGGCACCACAGGGAAATGGCCAAACCCGGGGGGGTGGTTTTCGGGCACCACAGGGAAATGACTAAACCCGGGGGGGTGGTTTTCGGGCACCACAGGGAAATGGCCAAACCCGGGGGGGTGGTTTTCGGGCACCACAGGGAAATGGCCAAACCCGGGGGGGTTTTCGGGCACCACAGGGAAATGGCCAAACCCGGGGGGGTTTTCGGGCACCACAGGGAAATGGCCAAACCCGGGGGGGTTTTCGGGCACCACAGGGAAATGGCCAAACCCGGGGGGGGGGGGGGGGGGGGGGGGGGGTTTCGGGCACCACAGGGAAATGGCCAAACCCTTGGTTTTCGCGCAACACAGGGCCCCTCAACCCCCTATAATACCGGGGTGGGGGGTGATTCTTATGCCTGGTACTGGAAAAAGCCCAACCAGTGGCAACACATGGAAAAACTGGCCCTCAGGTTCTTCTACATGGCAACTACCCTGATAATTGAGGGGGTTGAAGGGTAGCCCGAATAGTATCACCTCGGTACATGGGGGAACATGAGAAACTGTAAATTGCAATGGAGTACCCAAACATGAGTCCCTAAATGGTATATAGAATACCAAACCACAATCGGTAAATATCATATAAACACATAGATAACATAGGGGCCATCTAAGCTCCTGGTAGGCAGTGGTTTGTCCAAACATGATCCCTGGATAACACAGGGATACCGTTTTAACTACACGGAGATAATAGGGTGTCTAGACGTGTCCCCGTAACAATATTGTGGATGCAGACGGCTAGATAACATTGGGAGGCAACCTAAACAATTGGTATTAACAGGGTGCCTAAAGCTTTATCTCTACGTAAAGCCTAGACGTAAGGTCATCGTGAGGACTCTCAACACCTCCAAGATCAGGCCGATAAGACATAAGCCCTGGAGTACTATAGGGAGCCCACATTACCACTCCAGGGCCCTGACACCCCAAGGGGCCTACGACATGACCGCCGCCTCTTACCTAAATAAATGTCCCCAAATGAGCCGCTGCCGATCTTCCGGCCTAGCCGGTACCGGTTCCCAACTCGCAGCTCCATGTTTCCGCGTCGGCCCTCTTCTTCTCCCGCAATCAGCCTTTGACCCCCGGCGTACTTTTCACCATCGGTTTCCAGGAGCCATCCGTTACCAAGGGCCACAAGACCCGGGCGGCGTGACAGAGCGGTGGTTATTCTCGGTGTCCCCGCCTCTCTTGTGTTTGGCCGGTCCGTCCAGCCGTAGGATTAGAGCGGATTGCAGACGAGTCCCCGCCGGTCCCGGTAAACAAGCCAACGAAAGGCTGTCACCCAGATCTTGTGACGTCACTCAACCTAGCAACAAGCTGAGATGCGATGTCACATGACCTCCGAAAAAATCACCAGATAGTTTTCAGCATAGGCCACCAAGTGGTCATTTTAGTGCATTACAGTTAGCAGTTTAGTTTAATTCGGCAAATAAAATAACTATTAATTACTTTGTTAGTTACATGTTCCCAAATTGTATATATTATAACTGACAATTTCACATCATAGCTGGTTTCTGAAAGCTAATAAAAAAGGCGTTTAAAAAAAAAAAAATCCACACAGTTACTTATAATTTGGGCAGCCATCCCTCTTTCTAAATCCCTACTGTTTTTTTTTTTTTTTTAGAAAGATCTTGGATCTTTCCTGTTATCTGCCTGCAAGGAAATTCATTAGAGATGGGTTATAGGACCACTACTGATATGTTAATGATATGACAACAAATGATGGACTTTAACCATTTTAGAATAGTTAGGATTTTCGAACTGGTTTTTAAACGGTTCATTGATCTTTGCAAATCCAATATACATGTGAACTGGATCTTCTTGACTGCAGACATCAGTGGGAAGTATTTCATGAAGTGAGGTACAAGTGAATTACAGGATAGTTGAGGTGAGATGAACATTTCCATTTTACCGACTTAACAATGGATTAAAAAGGGCCAATAATGTTTTTTTTCCTGCAAAAAGAACAGATTTGGCCCTGCTAAAATGCATCGATAAATCAGTGAGACTTCTACAAAGTTTTAACTATCCATTATGCTGGGCCAATTGTGCTCTGTTAGCAAGAGAAATGCACCAGGTTTTTCCCTGCACCATGTATAATTCAGTTAGTAAAATGAAATGTTCATCTAACGCCAACTCATCTGTAACTCACGTTTAAGGTTATACTTATTAAATTGAGACTTTCAAACTTTAGGGCAATGTAGCCAAGTTACAAATCTCAAATGCAGCTATGGTTGCCACCTTTTCATTAAAAAAAAAAAATACCGGCCTTGGTACCGTCTCTATAGACTTAACATTGGCCTGATGCCAATTTTTTACTGGCCCTAAATGCAGCTGAAGGGGAGAGTTTTTCCAACTCAGCTACTTTGGCCTTAAGTTTGAAATTTCCATCTCAATTTCCTGCAATTCCCTCTTTATTGAGTAGACCCTATAGTGAATAACAGATGTTTAAAATATAGCACACACACATTTGTCACACATATTGCCCTTACATGAAAACTGATGCTTGACATAAAGTAAACAGCAGTAACATTAGACTGGTTTCCATAGTTACTGCTCCACGTTTGGAACTTTGTCTTAGAATTGATTTTATATTTTAAAAATCCAGTGTTTCTACACTGACTGAATCTCTCCTCTGTCAGGAAACAAGTAAACAACCCTTTATTGGCTCACTGATAATTGCAAGCTCTTCCCAGTAGACCTGTTGGCCCGATATAGGTAAATAGATGTATATATATATACAATGCCACACGTATGTATGGTCCAGTGTCAAGACATTTGAGAATAACCAAAGCAGGAGATCAGGTATTTGTCAGCCAGCCAGACCCCCAGTAAAGCAAACCCATGAGATTCATATGCAGTTATACTGACAGCCAGCTGTGAATGTGTGGTGATACTCAGAATGCCAGTTATATGTGCATGTGTTTCCTATGAAATCCAGCTCGATTCACATGATTAATGATCACTTAGAATCATTTTTCCCATCCAGTGCTATATAATGTTTGAAGCTCTGCAATTCCCTCCATTTATTAATATAACGAAGTCCAGCACTACAGGCAAGACTACAGAAACTGTGACGTAACTACGCTACATTAAATCATTTACTTTATATTACAGGTTTATGTATAAAGGACATTGTCATAGCTGGATTTCTTATGGTCAAGGACAGGTACTTGTATTCCACCCACATTGTACCAAATCTGTCTACTTACTTCATATTCCACCTCTTTTGTTCGCGCGTCCCTGTTCCCGGGGGTCCCAGGTGTCTATGAGCAGGTGAACCTGCAGCTTCCCTTCACAGCGACTACCGGATGGGCTAAATAGCATTTTAATCTGACAAATATAAAAGTGTGTTTATTCGATATATGAATATTTGATTGATACGAAGATGTATAAAAGTGACAGTTACCACCAGCTGATATTGACCATTGGAAGGAATTTTCAAACTGAGATTTTTCCTGCAATTCAAGCAGACGCCGTAGCCAGAAACCTGGAGAAACGCGTTGGTCAATTTGTGCGTGCAAGAATCCCCCATATCCCATTTTTTGTATAAAGTATTACACTATAGTATATTTCTAATTTTTCCTTCATGTACATGCGGAGTGTGTTTTTGTCAGATAAGTGCTGAAAGAGTACTTTGTTGGGAGCCGTAGTACTGTGAGGAGAGTATTGTTTTAATTATTTCTCACCCATGATGTGTTTTTTGGACCTGTGGGTTCTCTGTCTATGAGTTCCTGGAACTTAAATCTTGCCCAGAGCATTATTGTACTGGATTCTGTTTAGCTCTATAGAAGCCCTTAATTTAGACGTTTAAATAAATCTCAGCCTCAGTATCTGCCTGAGTATCTGCTCTCAGCCAACATAAACACTAATTAATTTTATGATAAAGTACATCCGCATTCCATATAATGGCTGTGACAAACATATCTCTGTTCGTTTGTTTGTTTTTCTATTTTTAGCTTATGGGAGAATTTTGAGAGAGTTTCATCAATAGATTTATTAAACGTAATATAAACATTTTCAGGTGACAGTCTATATTAATGGTATATTTATTTGGTATGTATTTATAGTCCACAGACATAAGCTTTAATATGTGTATGGATACACAGGTACTAAGCAAAAAATGAGAACACCAGGGTCTGTCCTTAACCTAAACATTTACACTTCACTGATGATTACATAAAGTATAAAAAAATATTCCAGCATGCTTAGCATCATGTCTATCAATGTAATTCAGTCTAACTGCATGTAATTATCAATACTGTGTTTTAAAGTGAGATCATCATTTAAAATGAAACAGATTATTGTAGAGCTTTTCACTTGCAGCCACTGTTAGACTCTGTACTATATAGAATATAATTAAGTGTTCTTGCATAGCAAGACCACTTAATGTTATCTCACATATATATTATTATTATTATAGCAAAATTTGCCACCCTAACTCCTCCCACAGTTTTTACACTACATAGACAAAAATTTACCAAAACGTGCAGATTGTTCCCGATCGGATTGCTATTACTTTGTGGAACGTTTCGCCGAATGGTTCACGGAATATCGTCGTTTTTGTGGCGCAATTTGTCCCATAGGAATGAATGGCAAAGCTAGAGTGGGAGCTGCCAAAAGCTGAAAAATCAGGACATGATTTCTAAACTGCCACCACTCCCTCATTTTCAAGCCCACCTACACAAATCTTATATCAAAACGTTCAGCTATCCCTGGTGCCACTAAACATGTAAACGGCTAAGCCGTAGTCCTGATAGTTTTCACAATATGACCATTTGTTTGCAACCAACGCCGTCCATTGACATTCATTGAAACTTCACTCTGCAAAGCTCAAATTTGAAGTGAAATTTCTAAACTGCGGCTGTGCCTTCATTTTTAATACTTCAGAGACATACTATGCATCAAAATGTAGGTCTGGGTCTTGTGATTCTCACAATATAAAGCTCTTCGCTGTAGGATTGATAGTTTTTAAAATACGACCGTTTGAATATGGCAACCGCCAAAATACTCTGACCTGTGTCAAGCTGCAGCAGCAAGTGATGTCATAGACAGGGCCTTTTGAACACCTGCTAATGTTTTTATAAATGTATGGTTTAATGTAACTGTGCAACAACGTTGCAATTAAATGTGCTATGTAAATGATAACAGTTACTCCGCCCACTCCAGTTGTAGACTACAGGTGGAGGCAAGAACACTTCACACAATTTCCCCAGAAATTGTAACTTTTCTAGTTATAGTATATAAATACTTTTATAGACCCCTTAAAAGGCAGCACCAATTTTCAAAAAAATGCATTTCCACCTGCAATATAAGAACATTTTAAAAAAATAGCAAGAACTCAAATAGTATAGTTGGGGGCATGTGAATCTCTGTGATACATTCATATATACCAAACAATCCTAGAAAAGAGGGATTTGAGTCCACAATAGACTGTCCCTCCTAAATAAAGACAGTTGGGCAGCATCACTGAATATGGTCATGAATGCCATACATAGATTTGCCAGGTGTATATCGAAGGGACAAGCCCATTTTAGTTATCAAATCCATTTCTGACAAACTAAATTATTTTGGCATCACTTCTCACATTCCCTTCTGAAAGCACAGCGTACTGCTTACAGTGATTACCTGGCATTGGGATTTTGTTTGGAACTGTTTAGGCAAATGGCCTGGCACTAAACCGGAGGGACATTTCCAGGAACTGATTTGGCTGGGGGACAGTGTCTCAATCTGGGGACATCTGATCACCCAAAAACCTACAACCACATTGGCATTTAGCCTAGACTGAAAAAATTCAACAGTTGTTGAACAAACGAACACTTTCAATCCTACATCTCAATCTATCACTGAACTCCGAATCCAGCTTAAAGTTTTTGTTGCTACGTGAGCATGGAGCTATTATTGCTGGTCTTGGTTTAATACGGTGTTTAGTTGCCAGTAGTAGGAGGAAGTCACAATATATCAGTATGTATATATTTGTTCAACAGATGCAATATGAGAGAGTAAATGGACTTACCAACTTGGATTTACATATCTCAGTTTGGTTATCAGAATGGAGATGAGGTTGCAATTTCTTTCTGATGTTAATAAAACTAGTACTATTAGTTGGGTAATATTAATCTCTATTAACAGTGGCTGATTCAGTTTAAGCTATTGGGGCATATAGCGAGTTCATGAAATGTTTATATACTGTTTATATACAAGCAACACTATTTCTCTACCTTAATATCCACCCTCTCATCGAATCCAAACGCCTCTTCTCAACGTTCAATGCTCTCCTCTGCCCTCCTGCTCCTCTGCCCTGCTCCACTCTTACGGCCCAAGACCTTGCCTCGCACTTCAGAAACAAAGTCGACTCTATCAGGTGTAACTTCACCTCCCGTGACTTGCCCCAACTACCTCCGGCCTCGTTCCCATCCCTCAAACCCACTCTGAATACTTTTTCCTCTGTTGCGGAGAAAGAGGTAGACGATCTGCTCTCCTGCCCGCTGTTGTTTTCCCTGTACACCACCTCTCTGGGAGAACTCATCCTCTCTTTTGGTTTCCAATACCACCTGTACGCGGATGACACTCAGATCTACCGCTCCTCCCCTGACCTCACTCCCTCTCTAGTGGCACGTGTAGTTGAGTGTCTGTCGACCATCTCCACATAGATGTCTGATCGATACCTGAAAATTAACCTTTCAAAAACAGAACTGATTATCTTCCCTCCCTCAAACTCTTTCCCTACACCTGGGTTCACAGTCACCGTTGAAAATGCTACAATTGTACCGGCTGACCGTGTCCGATGTCTTGGGGTCACTTTTGATTCTGCTCTCTCCTTTGTTCCTCATATTCAGTCTTTAGCCAAATCCTGTCGGCTGCACCTAAGGAACATTGCACGCATACGCCCGTTCCTCAGCGAAGAGACCGCCAAAATGCTAATGCACTTGCTTGTGATCTCTCGCCTTGACTACTGTAACGGCCTCCTGACTGGACTACCTCTGTCTCGTCTTTCCCCTGCAATCTAACCAAAACACAGCTGCCAAAGTCATCTTTCTTGCACATCTGTCTGATTCGGGGGCTCCTCTCTGCAATGCCCTCCACTGGCTCCCCGTCTGCTCAAGGATAAAATTAAACATTCTGTCTTTAACCTACAAAGCCCTCCTCTCCTGGGAAGGTACATTGCCTCCCTTGTTAACCGATACCTCCCTGCACGACATTTGCGGTCCTCAATGTGACTAAAACTGTCCTCCAACCTCATCACCACTTCTCACTCACATCTCCAAGATTTCGCCCGAGCTGCCCCCACTCTCTGGAACTCCCTTCCGCAGAACATCCATCTCTCTCCCTTCTTTTCAAACTTTAAAATGTCCCTCAAAACTCATCTCTTTAAAAAAGCTTACTACCCAACCCACTAGAATACCGGTCACTTTACCTCTAGCTGATCCCACCTAGCTGGAACACGCACAATTCATCTTTGGCCTATCCCACCTAGTGCCTCCTATCCACACTACTGTTACTATAATCTCGATCCCTCTGACCTCTTCAATCCCTTTTGTGTCTTATGGACCCCATTCCCTCGAGATTGTAAGCTTGCGAGCAGAGTTCTCTACCTCATGTACCAGTCTGTTCTAGTTTGTCTAACTTAGTATGTAGTTCACTCCTATGTTCTGTACCTTGCGCTACGTAAATTGTTGGCGCTATATAAATGTTAATGTGATGTAATGTAATACTGTGTTCAGCTGGTATGTGCCATAACACTTTAATTTCTCTACTGACAGGTAAACTCAGGAGGTGAATACAGTCCTTTGTATAGATTCTCTGTTTGCACAATCTCTTGAGTTCGGGGCTACGAAGTCTTGATTATAACACCAGACCACAAAGGATTACTGGGGACCCAGTTCAGAAGATTTAAAAAAGAATATACACATAAATACAGAGAATCTAAACACAAGTGGGCAATCCCCAAATCCTGTTGGGGTGGGAGTGATGAGGACTGGTTTGGGAAGCACTTGCTAACTTTGTTATTTGTCAATTGCTGGTTTTGTTAATATTATTTGTCAATTATTTGTCACTAACTAGCTATTTCCCTATGTCCAATTGTCTCTGTCACTCATTCCAGTGATATGGTTGCCCTGTACATAGTTGAGGTTGTTGACTCCTATTTGTCTGGTTGTTGCTTAATTTTGTCAAGTGAGCTTAATTATGCTTTGGCCATTTCATATAACCAAAAACTCTCATTTATATTTTGTTTTTAAATTGTTGCCAAGTTTTCCATTTGGTCCAGACAACCCCATTTAAAAAGCCCTTCTAACAAAAAAGCAAAAAAAGGTTGAGTGCTATTTTAACAATGTTATCTATTACTACTTACAGTGGAAGGTTATTCCTTCTATTTACTACTCTTTCTTTAATTGCTGATTTCCTTTTAATATGTATGAAGAGATATTGAATGACTTACAGAGAGGCTTAACCTCCCAATACACACCCACTTGGCATAGCAGGAATAGGCACAGCGGTCCTTCTGTGGGGTGTCTGATTTCCGATGCTTTTGTGCTCTTCCTGATTGATATTCCCAGGAGCAGAAAGAAGAGATTAATTCAATGTGATGCAAAGACAGCAGCATCTGGTGGGAGGAAAGTTGGAATAAAGTGATACACAGATTCTACTGAATGATGGCTTACATTTACCAAGCAGATAGCTTCCCAGCAATTCCCAGCCTCCCTTCCTGATGCCCCTCCAAAAGATGAATAGTTAGAAACAGTGTAGACTCTAAGAAGGTCCATACAGTACTGAGACAATTTAGTTATTTATTGATGCAACGCATATTTTACTGCCAGGTGGGCAACCCAGTTGCCAACAGCCACAGGTGAGGGTACAGATCACCACAACTGCTATTGCTCTCTAGTGAATCAAGATGTCGGGGAACAAAGCTTGAGAGGTAGTGGCTCAGCTCTACCACATTGTCATCAGACTGCCTGTGCATACACACAATTCTGCACATGCGGAATAAGCATTCTCCATGGGATTGTGGTCCAGAAACCCATCAAGCTCTACCTGTCCCAAAAAGCTACTTCGTCAGGGGTACTGACGAAGTAGCGTTTCCATAGCTACGTAACAAGTAGGGCAGGGATTACAGCTTTGAGCAGCATCACAAAACGCTTTGCATCTTCAGAAAACGGAACCTACCCTCACTATCCATTGTGCAACATCTCCAAGCCGGTGGGATTAGACTGTTGCATACCATGTATTGGTTACTTTTGGTTTCTACTACGAAGAATATTGCAGATTACGGACAACCTGCAGCCACCAGATTTTATACGACCATCTATCTCTTGATGCAGATTAAAAACGTGCGTGTTTTTTTATACTTTATCAGTCTGCGCTATGTGTTGCTTTAAATTATTTTTTCAGCTCATCCACAATGAATAAGAGAAAACAAATAGAGTTAATACTGGACTTACATATATAGGCATAGTGTGCCATCTCATTTGTGTTGTGTTCAGAGTGTGATTATATACAACATTGTTTTATCTACATTTTCTCTTATTTGCAGTTTATTTTTGGCTAGCCGTTTGGTTGTTTTTCCGTACTTTTTTCTTATAAATAGTTACAGGTAAACTGAAAGGCCAAACTTTGACTGACATTGGAAGTAGATACACCATCAGCATATGAGCATATCGAGAAGATAATCTCCACAAACTACAAGAACTGAAAATTGGGAGGAACCAGAGAAGTGGCTAAACAACGAACTGGGAGAATTTGACCTGAGCCCAATAATTAAATATGAAGGAACTGGAGGGAAACCGGTTTGTCACAGACAGAACAGGTGTTATGTGTAAAATGGAATGCTGGGTAAATGTTTTAAAACATATTTCTCACTTTTAGAACCACAGTTAATCTTTATACACACGAACTATATTGAAATAACAGAGATGTCACCTGGGTTTATTCACTAGATGGCAAATAAATATAATTCTGTGCCTGTGTAGGGTGGACAGTGAAAGGAGGAAAGAAAAAAGTGGGAGTGGGGAAATAGGAACTGCTGCTACATCTACCAGAGAGCAAGGTGCAACAGATTGCTCAGGAGAGTGAAAATAAACAATGCAATGGGACTGGTGTGGGCGCAAGCTCAAAAGAGAAAAGGAGAGTGATGGTATCACACTTCTTAAAACAATACAAAAGCAATTTTAATTATATAAATAAAATCTAAAACATGTACACACTGAAATTAATAAAGGGATCAATAAAAACATATACAGTGATACGTATACAGATTGAACAATTTTTGATGGATGTGTTCTCAATCGACTGTGAGCATAGCAGGAGTGAACCTAATTGCCACAGGTTATAGCAGACATCCAGATAATATTGGGTAAAAGACACCTGACGTGTTTCACCACGTGGACTTCAGAGGTGATGGAGATTTAGAAATGGTCAAGTGTACTCTACATTGTGTTGTGTATACCACACAGAGAACAAGAAAAATGGAAGGAGGTAAGGGAAAGAAAAGTAAGATGAGATAGAACTAGCATACAGGGGGGATAAAATACCTTCCCCTCTGAGCCTGATTGGCATAGAAAATATGCCATATTTATATCATTAAAATTTTCTTTTCCATTTTTTTTTTAAGATCTGTTGTACCATCACTTTCCACACCAGTCCCATTGCATTATTCACTAGATGGAACTGCAGACAATTAGGAACTATACATCGTATGATGTTTAACCTTGGGACTGACATTTTTAAAACACACCTTACGGTTTCATTTTTTAATGCTATTTTGCATTTTTGAAAGCTTTAGGCACATAAGTCTATACACATCTTGTGACACCTACAAACACTATACACTTATGTATTCAGCTTTAACTATATTAAATCATTTTAAAGCATCATGCTCCGAGTCATCACTATGCATGGGGAGTGCAAGCAGCACTGATGTTCTGAGTGTGTTTAACACTAAGAGCTGATGCCTCCTGCGGCCCCCCACTGAACCACCCCGTGCAGCTTCACAGGGTGCGGGCGGACCGTTCAGCTCAGCACCTGGTGCGGTCTGACCCTCCCCCACACCTGGCAGCAAGGCAAAGTCTGCTCGTGGGGACAATTGCCCAGTTGGCCTTCCCCCAGGTCCACCGCTGAGCTGCGGGCCATAGTCTGGAGACTCCTGCTCAAATGCAATGTTACTTTCCCGAGTTGACTGCCGAGTTCTGAATGTTTGAAAGGTGCCTGCAAGGTTAAAGACGACTATTACATACCGTAAAAGTATCAGCACCTTACTCAAACCAGGGGGACATCTGGTTCTACGTGGTGTCCGAAATACATATTACTACATGGTAGAAAAGATGATATTCTTCTCTATGTGTTTGATTCAGATTTTCCTAAAGAAGCCCTTCATAAAGATGGTTATATCATTGAAAACATGAAAATAGCAGAGAAGGAGGAAACAGCCATGCAAGAAATCTGTGATTTTGGTAGCTCGTAGAGATGACTAATTCATTTTGAGGAATGTATCATTAACGTTCAAGGCAGGGCTCGACAAACCCCAGGCGCCAGGTCGCCATGGCGACCAGGAAATTAGACCTGGCGCCTGGGTACTGTCAGCCTCCTGGTCCCCTTGCCGCTGCCATCCGATTTTTCCGCAGCGCGAGGGGGTAAAGTCTGTGCCGATGGCCGATGGCACAGACTGCAAGCTCCGCCCCCTCGCGCAACGCGTGTCTGAGTGCCGGTGTTCTGACGAATTACTCGAGCAAATTCTCCTGCGCAATCGCAGGAGAATTTGCTCATTGCGCATGCGCAGAAAGTTACAGCTGATAACTCAGCTGTAACTTTATGTCCACCGCGCATGCGCGAGCTAAGCAACCCACATCCCGCCCCCCGCACACCCCTTCTCACCAGCTGATCGGACAGCGGCGGTACACAGCGCATGCGCGCGGTTATCAAGCCGTGTGGGAATGCGATGTCGTCACGTGACATCCTGGCACTCAGCACGCCGACCAACGGAGTTAAGCTGCAGCGTGAATGTCCCCTCCCCTGCAGTGAGGTAAAGCAGCAGGGAGGGGGGACACATCAAGAAGAAACCCCCAAGAAAAGACTGTGTGAGGTGGGTGTGTGTTTGTATGTATATGTAAAGTAGGTGTGTGTGAGGTGTTTGTATATATGGGTGTGTGTGTGAGGTGTTTGGATATATGGGTATATGTAAAGTAGGTGTGTGTGAGGGGTTTGTATATATGGGTATATGTAAAGTAGGTGTGTGAGGTGTTTGTATATATGGGTATATGTAAAGTAGGTGTGTGTGAGGTGTTTGGATATATGGGTATATGTAAAGTAGGTGTGTGAGGTGTTTGTATATATGGGTGTGTGTGTGAGGTGTTTGGATATATGGGTATATGTAAAGTAGGTGTGTGTGAGGTGTTTGTATATATGTGTATATGTAAAGTAGGTGTGTGTGAGGTGTTTGGATATATGTGTATATGTAAAGTAGGTGTGTGTGAGGTGTTTGGATATATGGGTATATATAAAGTAGGTGTGTGTGAGGTGTTTGGATATATGTGTATATGTAAAGTAGGTGTGTGAGGTGTTTGGATATATGGGTATATATAAAGTAGGTGTGTGTGAGGTGTTTGGATATATGGGTACATGTAAAGTAGGTGTGTGTGAGGTGTTTGTATATATGGGTATATGTAAAGTAGGTGTGTGAGGTGTTTGGATATATGGGTATATATAAAGTAGGTGTGTGTGAGGTGTTTGGATATATGGGTACATGTAAAGTAGGTGTGTGTGAGGTGTTTGGATATATGGGTATATGTAAAGTAGGTGTGTGTGTGTTTGAATATATGTGTGTATATATGGGTATATGTAAAGTAGGTGTGTGTGAGGGGTTTGTATATATGTGTATATGTAAAGTAGGTGTGTGTGAGGGGTTTGTATATATGGGTACATGTAAAGTAGGTGTGTGTGAGGTGTTTGGATATATGTGTATATGTAAAGTAGGTGTGTGTGAGGTGTTTGGATATATGTGTATATGTAAAGTAGGTGTGTGTGAGGTGTTTGGATTTATGTGTATATGTAAAGTAGGTGTGTGTGAGGTGTTTGGATATATGTGTATATGTAAAGTAGGTGTGTGTGAGGTGTTTGGATTTATGTGTATATGTAAAGTAGGTGTGTGTGAGGTGTTTGGATATATGTGTATATGTAAAGTAGGTGTGTGTGAGGTGTTTGGATTTATGTGTATATGTAAAGTAGGTGTGTGTGAGGTGTTTGTATATATGTGTGTGTGTGAGGTGTTTGTATATATGGGTATATGTAAAGTAGGTGTGTGTGAGGTGTTTGTATATATGTGTGTGTGAGGTGTTTGTATATATGGGTATATGTAAAGTAGGTGTGTTTGTATATATGTGAAGTAGACGTGTGTGTTTATGAATTGTGTTTATGCTTGCGTGATTGTCTGGCTCCTAAAAAAAAATTCTGGCTCCTAAAATCAAATTAAATTTGTCAAGCCCTGCTTTAAGGAAGTGGTGTATTATGTTACCCTTTTTACTGCCATGTGTAAGAGTTTTAGTAAAAAGACACACCAATTTAGTGTTTTACTAAAACTACATGAAAACATTTCCATTTATAAACTTATTTCTCAGACCACCTTTTCTATGTGTTTTATAATGACAGGCTGCTTTTCATTGGATTAGTTATCAAGGTATTTTGTTTAGATGCAATTATTTAATTTTTTTTTCTAGCAAAGTGCTTTACCGGGAAGAATGCATTGCAATTTCTAATGTTTTCAAATATGTCTTGGGGACCAAGTCCAAAATAGTGATGTGGTGTTATAACAGCCTGCGTTTCTTTTATGAGGTAACATAGCCAGATAGGAAGTTTCCAGAAGTGTTTAGAACTTCATGGAGTGCACTAGAGTCTAACTAACACTCAGCACTTCTCCTCCGTGCTGTCAACAGCATTGGACATGTTCCTTATCTCTCTGCTGGTGCCTGCACACATAGATGTATTAGACGTCGATTATCTCCTGACTTTACATCTGTTTTTGATGACATCGTCCCCACAGAGAGGAAGAAATAAAAATAAAATAACACATTTAAAGAAACATAGCAAAATTAAACAGAAATAAGTCTAACATAACAGAAGTTTAAAAAAAAAAAAAAAAAAAAAAAAAATATAGTGGACTGACTATTCCTGTAAGAATGACATTGCTGTCTTTTTAAGAGCAAAATTCCAACACATGATGCAAACACTGTTTTAATTTGACAGTTTAAATATTTTATCTAACAATTTTATTTACAGTATTATTCCCCAACAGACAGACAATCTCTAGAAATAGCACTAACCTTTTTTGTTTCATTTTTTTGCATGCAATTTTTTTTTTAGTTAGTAGAAAAAATAAGTTGGTTTTGTTACTGTTTTCACATTTTAAGTACTGTACAAACATGTACATTTAATACAGCAATGTTACAGTGCATTATTAATTGAACAATTCAAGTTTTTTTTTTTTTTAATACTGTGATTTCTTTGAAACAAAGCTCTAATTCTGATGTTAATTCATATCCTAGCACCGTCTCCAGTCATCACCAAAAATGTAATTTTCTTTTATTTTCAGAGATTGTACACTTTATAGGTTAGGTATGTGAATTTTGGTAAAAGATGAAGCTCTTTTATTAGCCTATTGCAAAGATGCACAATGTATGTACTTATGGTTTTTACCAACATGAATCAAGCCAAATATTTTGAAGGATGATAAAATAAATGACAAGAACATCAAAATTTCTAAAGTAGATGCACATCAAAAAAATTACGCATACTAAATTTAGTCTTATACTTTTAATGTATCATTACAAAGGTTAGAATACACAATGGGCATTGGATACATTTCTCTAATTGTGAGCCAAATTCTCTTCATTGCTTTTAGTACTTACAAAAATTTCTGCAAAGACATAAAAAAAAAAAAAAAAGTTTTTGGTATTTTTTGTTTTATACTGTATGTGAAAAATCACTCACACAAGTTCAAAAGTATATATAAATTATGACTAGAGTTATTATGCATTCTTAAATACTGTCACATAGGATAGGGCTTGACATGTTAAGGAGGAAATAAAAAGGTATATTAATATAGTCCTATATAAAATACTCAAATAATCCAGCAGTAACATTATCAGGTGAACAGTAATTCGCCAAGCTCAGATCTAATATTCTCATGTACAATATTGAGTATTTCCACATTCTATAAATAAAACTGGAGAATTTTTATTTGTTTTGCTCAATCTGTGCAGATGTTTTAACTTAGAGGCCCCCCCAAAAAAACAAACAATATAATCAACCTTATTTAGAGCATATGGAGGAAAAGAAAATTGACTTGTTACACACCCTGGAAGTCTATTCTCATCTCAGTCAATATTAGCGCCCATCAAGTGCTTTGTCCCGAACAATGACAGACTCATCAAATTTGATCATGAGGGTGGTCCCTTTGTGCCAGTGCGCAGTCACTTTGGCAGGAAAGCCACTACAGGTCAGTAGAGACTCCACAATACCGGCTGTGAACGATGCACAGTTCAGCGTGCTGTTCTCTTTTGGAACCGATATATAGGAATTTATAAGAGGGTCCTTTTCAATAATGTAGTAGGTTTTGTCATCATCATTTGCTTGTTCCAGCTTGTCTGCTTCTTTACCAAAGAGAGCTTTCCACACATTCACCTTTATGAAAAGCAGAGCACTTATCACTTTTGTCTCTCGTTTTCCATTCTTTTCCCGCATGACCAAGGGGTCGAGGATCCGACATCCTACTTGTTGGCCCAGCTCCGACAGTTTGGCCTGAAGTTCAGACACCGAATACACACGGTTCTGGCAGTACTGCACTATTTCAGAGAAAAGAAGGGCAAACGCACTGAGGCTCACCTCAGTTTTTGGCCTGGCCAATGATCTCTCCAAAATGGATGACTTTCCTCTGCTGAAGCGGGAATCCATGACCTGCAGATGGTAGAAATCTTTGAAATCTATGGTACCCTCCAGAACAAGTGATATACAAGCAACAATGGTTCAATAAGTAACCTTTCCATATTATTTACAAAAATCCACTGTTATAATGGTAAATAAGTACATACCAGAACAGGGAAACATGTAAAAATGCGGGGTTTTAGATATACTATTACTATAAGATGAGATTAAAAAGAAGCTAGTATGCACAAGTCTGGTCACGAACATCAATGAATATTACTCTCACTGTAATATATCAACTAGACGTATAATGCACACAAAGATAACACATACTAAGAAAAAAATAAATAAGGAGAATTTGAAATGATGTGTTAGTACTATTTACCTAATCGCAGTTTAATAGCCAAGATCTAACTAAATGTCTGATATTCAGTACTCGAATATACAAATGTCAAGTGCACTACAACGTTTTTTAAATGAGAGGGGACTGAATAAATTATCTACTTATACAATTCTGTTATATTACATACCCTCACATGGATAGCAAAATACAGAATTAAGAGTATCACCCTTATTAATATTAAATGGCAAAAAAAAAAAACTACTCTGTGTAGTTGGCAGCAGAAAGAGACTTGGATAAAATTATATCTCTGCCCAGGAAGAAAATAATTACACCGTATTAAAAAAACCCTCATAAAACCTTCATAAAACCAAAGTCTGCTTCATAGAACTGTGCAGCAATCACAGTCGATAAATCAGGATCATGATGCCTGTGAGCCAATATGGGAGCATCAGCCCATAATAAACTGATAAGCAGTTAACACGTTCATCAGTTGTTGGCTATGTTTACCTTGTTGCAAGGGCATGGGCATTCCATCGCTTAACTAGTACTACCATTCGTGGCACTGCGCTACAAACCATGTTGGAGCTCTATACATAACTAATAATGATAAAAATGAACTATCATACTGCACATAAAATATAAATTTAAGGTGTGGTGGGCTGTATAGGAATATATCGAGCACTAATACCCGTAATTACGTTAGTACTCCTTGTCATTGTCTCCCCATCCTCAGCAAACGCATGTTGTAATATATGTAAAACCCACCATTATCTGCTAATCACTCATTTTATGATGATAAATAAAATGAACTAACCTCTCTGCTGCTCACAGTATCCGGAACACAGACAAATACGTCACACGTTCTAACGGGGCGTCACTGGCAACCCAGGAGTCACCTGATTGTCCATCAGGCTGTTCGCGGAAGAGGAATGAGGCGTGCAACGCAAGCACTTGCGCATTTCCATTTTGTCTATGCGTTCCAAGAGACCATACTTAGCTTTTTTTTTATTTTTATTTTCTTTATGAGATGTTCTAATGAATCAGATACGATTTTGCATTTGGAAGAGTTATAGCTGTCATGTTCTGAATGTTCACCTGATAATGTTAATACATACTAGAGGTTCTATTCTTAATACATACTAGAGGTTCTATTCTGTCAATAAAATTGTGGCTCATTTTACATCAAAGATCCCATGTTTCTAAGGAGTATGTTCTTTGAATGTTTCAGAGAAGGCGAGAAAGTATTTATATTTGACATCTCTCCGCACATGATGCCCCTTAAATCCCACAACAGAAACAACGTCAACCAAACTTATTTTTATATTGCAGTCCCAATTTATTTACTAATAAGTGGAAAAAAGTGCAGTGGGTAAAAACTCTGCAGTTTCATTTTAATAATAAAAATTGAACTGCTTTTGATATAAATGCTTGCACATGTTCAATCAATATTGTAATGTAAATGTGTCCCCCCCTAAATGCTGTCAAATAATAAATAAAAGACAATAAAATTCAGGAGAAATATCTTTTTACGTATTTATTTTGTGTAAAAAAAAATTAAATTTATTCAATAACATAAAATTACATGTCATGTTTTCACATTCATGCTTCAAACAATTCTTCAAATGTATTTATTTACATAATAAAGACTAAACCAATCCCCATTAATAACCACACCCAGAAAATAGGATTGACTTTATACATATATCATTTTAAATTTCAAATACATACAATACCAATGTAAAAATGATAGCTATTTTATTTTTTCTATTTTCTGTATTCTTTAAAAAGTACTTTATGTAGATTCCTTTGCCATAATGTGAGAACTGCTGGTCTATTGATATATGAAAATTAAAATAAAGGGTCACTGCCATGAGTATTTAGCACCATATAGATAGAAAGGGAATAATTATATTACAGCAAACAAACAAAAACAAAATAAAAACAACAATAAAATTAGCTAAACAAAATTAATGCAACGTGTAATAATACATGAATATAAATTGTTATTGTTGTTATGCCCTCCATATAATGTTCCATGCCAGAAACTATAGTGCATGTTTTTTTTTTTTAACAATGTCTTTGGATTATGAATAATCATTAAATCAAACTTTGTGCTGAAAAGAGAAAGAGGTGTAAACGGCAAATAAGGTTAAATAATGCAACAATTAAAGCTAATATTATAACAGTTGTACCTGTTACTTAGTCTATTGTCTTTATTTTGTTTTGCTGAATTAGCCAGGTATGCAGAATACATTTTGGTTCCCTACAATGGCAGGAAGGAGCATGTATATTTGAAAGAAAAGAGATCACTATATATGAAGCATTGCGAGTTCCTTCTGTGACCCACCACTATCTCCCCTCATAATACATTACTTTGTACTGAAAGAAGTTGAAACAAACTATTGTAGTACTGGCCTAAAATATTTTAGGATGTCTTATGGAAGTTAAATCTTTGTTTCATTCCATGTTATTTTAATATTCAGTCAGAAAAGGTTTTAATGCAATGATAGGATAGGAGTCGTGTCCCATGCTGAGTTTCTTACATATCTATGTGTTTGGACAAACACAGTTCAGTGTAAGTACCTAATCTGGATAATCCCAGAACTCTTAAAAAGATCTTAGATTAATCAAAAGGGGGATGCTGGCAAATGTTTTGTTAAAAGAACATTAGCTTCCTTTTTTAACAAGAGCTTGATGGATTTGGGATAGGTTAATATGTTAGAAAAATGCCAGATAGTCATTGGCTCCTCCTGAGACCCCTAGTCTGCTTAACACAGGGAGAGATGAAACCCTCAGAGGGTTCAGTGCTTCATATGTAGACCCCAATATCTGTGCTGTGTTTCTGTGTTCAAGATTGCAGAGAGCAGCGGAAATCGTGCAGTGACGCAGTATAAAATATCACTAAACTTTAAAAAAAGAAGTTTGCTTCGTTGATAAAAGCAAGTGCTATTTTACATTATGAAAAAGATTTGGTTACCACTAATTAACAGATCAGGTTGATGAAGCGGTGTCTATGTCCTGAAGTACATCATACCAGTTGTACCACAGTGACAAGGCCTATGAAGGCCAAAACTTTCGTCTGTGGTTGCTGTGCTCCACGTACAGAGGAGGCCTGCCAGGCTATTTGGATCTGAACTGCCCTTATGGGTGGGACCAGTCTGATATGCTAACGGAGAGGTTTTCACTGTAATGGTTCAAGCAAACAAAAAACGATGATTAAAATTAGAGGGTCAAAGATTTAAAAGTAATATCAGGAAATATAACTTTACAGAGAGGGTAGTGGATGTATGGAATAGCCTTCCAGTGGAAGTGGTAGAGGTAAACACAGTGACCGAGTTTAAGCATGTGTGGGATAGACACAAGGCTATCCTAGATATAAGATAGGGCCAGGGACCAATAAAAGTATTTAGAAAATAGGGCAGACTAGATGGGCCAAATGGTTCTTATCTGCTGGTTACACGTTTTATGTTTCTATCATGCTTCTCTTTCAGAGGAGAGCCAAGACTCTACTTTGTGATTTTTTTTAAGTCTCACTATGCGATCCAAGAATACAAAAGCAACAAACAATGGGAAATTTACTATAGGGTCAACTGCATCTTAAATATATAGCTCCTACAACCTCTATCAGGGATGTGTGTGCCAAGTGGTTCAAATTATCAGAAATGCATGTGTGGTATGGGCATCATTACATTTGTTTATTAATAGCAAGTAAGCTTGTTAGCCTTAAAACAATCCATTTAGTAGAAGCACAACAAAAATGCTAGAAAATAATTCCAATAAGTGGTTATTGCCATGGGTTACTAAATTTTACTAAAACACAAATGATACATCCTTTTTTAAAATACAGCAACACACAGACAAACATTGTTCCTGAGAATTTAGTGCACACATTTGATCCAAAGACTAAGTTACCAGACGATGCAGACATAATACGTACCACATAAAGGGAGGAAAGTGTGTGAGCGAGAAAATCTTTCTGTAAGGGTTACCCTACCAGAGAGTTGAACCAAGCCAAAGCATTAGCCAAAGTAATCAGTGGGAGAGCAAGAATGGAGGCGGCAGTTTAAGAGGCGCGGAAACGACAAAGCAAACGAGAAAAAGAAAGAAGCAGCTTTTTGGGAACATAAAGACTGTCGCTGGAGGTACAAGAAGGAGCCTGGGATCGAAGATGACAGCAAGGAAACTAAAAGTGGCCTGAAACAGTGGACAAGGACACTGCTTGAAGATTAAGGGGTTCGATGAAAGAGAACAGAAAACTAAGTTGGTATTTATACATTCTTTGGAATAAATAGAAGTAAGAGTCGCCCCGCCCATGAATTATATTCCGACTACCCCTTGTTTGGGGGCCTCAAATAATAAAACATTACCACCCCTATCCAGGTATGGATGGGGGGACGACGACAATGTTTAATTATGGCCCAAAACCTGTAACAAAGTTAAATGTCCCTTGATGATCATCTTCAGCCAGGGAAATGGGCCATCCAAAAAAAAATAAAAAAAATAATCCACCTACTATTAAAAAAATTGTGCCAGCAAAAAATATATAAAAAAACCCACGCAGTCCTATCTCTAATGGTTTGCTTTCAGTGGAGAGCAGACAAGAATGAAAGCTCAGGCCAGTAGGGCTGTGTTTTCAAAAGAACAGTCTGTTCAGGGTGTGAGGTCGAGATCAGTGTTAATCTTGACCTCTAATCTTGCATTTTAGTAAATAGATCCCAAGGTGTGTCTCAGCAATATATAAATACATGTCTTGCAACACAATTTGAATTGATTAAAAATGAAACCAAAACCTTTGTAAGAGAAATTAAAGCTGAAAACAAACTAACATATAAACACGTTAAGGAGAATAAGGAAAAAATGTAAGCCACTGGATTTAAACAAGTAATTCTAAAAACAGAAAGTAAAGAACTAAAGGATAAAATGGCAAAGTATATGATAAAGTATATCATATCAAAGTATATGATAAGAAGAAACAAAAATCAAAATAAGAGTTATACCACAATATACATGCAGCAATTATGTAAACAGCATGCATAGCAACAGTATTTCGCCCATCAAAACATTTGTGGAACTGTTTAATGCATGGGTCCTCAACCTGGTCCCTACCGCCCACTAGTGGGCGTTTTGGGATTCCAGGTGGGCGGTAGGGACTTTGGAGGTTAAAACCTCCTTTTGAACGTGAGTGAGTGGGCGCGCGCGCACACATCAAGAAACCAACGTGCGCGGGAATGAGAGTAGGATTTTCGGAAGTTAAAACCTCCTTTTGAGAGAGTGGGCGGGCGATGCAGGCGGGCGCGAGCGCACACATCAATCAACCTCCTTTTGTGCGAGAAGGGGACGGGCGGGAGCGAGCGCACACAAACACGTAGGAAGAGGAAGGGGAGGAGTGGAAACTGATAGCAGGGACAGGCAGAAGCAGGCAGAAATGGAGCAGAGCAGTTTCAAAAGAAAAGTTATAGGCAGGAGAAAGAGAATTGTTGGCTAATAATAATAATAAGTGGGCTAACTAGCTCAGCCTTACTTTTGTCGCTCAGGAAGGTAAAAGAAAGGAGATAAAAAGGAAAAGATAAAAAAAAAAAAAAAAACAACAAAAAAAAGAAAAATAGAGAAAATGGAAAAAAATAAAGGAGGAGAGTAAGCAGTGTTTAGTCTGGCTCATAAATTAAGTTTTGTTATCTTATAAAATAAAAGAAAAAAATAAGTAAGGGAAGGAGAAAATGAAAAAATAGGAAAAAGAGATCCTTAATATAGTGATATACTATAAGGGAGGTAAAGAAGCAGGCAGGAAAAGGAATTTCTTTTGATGGTGACATTAATAAAAATTGGCACCTAATACAACATTGTTTTTGGTGTTAGTAATAAAAGGGAAAAGAGGAGGGAAAAAAGCACTGTGTGGAGTGTAGATCAAAACGTAAAAAAAAAAAATAAAGAAATAAAAAGATAAATGTACGTACACCCTCCTTTCTAAAAAAGGCGCGAAAACTGGTGGGCGGTAAGGAAATTTTTCCATCAAGAAAGATGCATTAGTGGGCGGTAGGTAGAAAAAGGTTGACTACCACTGGTTTAATGCATACAACCTGGGTGCTTGTGTCCCTCACTGTGCATTGCTCTCAGCTACCTTTTAACACCATGCATAATTTTTCACAGAAAGTGTAGGATGGAGCCAGAATCTGATATCACATTATTTTCATATTTCTCAGGTTTGGAATATATTTGTACAAAATAAATGAAAAGTCAGTGACATCACTAGGGGGGGTGCGGATTGCACCGGGTGGCACCATCAGAGGCGGTGACACCCATATCCGGCCTTTGGGGTGTGAGACCTGTGCGAACCTCTCACGATCTCTGCATGTATGTGGAAGTAAGTGTCATGTAAGGTCATGTGATCAGAGAGCACGGCTGAGTGGAGACCCGTGACTCTGAGAGGAAACCACTATTGGTGCAATCTGTGTGCTGGGTAACTCCTGTGAATGCAATCAGGGCAAGTCCTGCATCTGTGTGTTATCTGAGTGCTGGGGCAATTCCTGTGAGTGCAATCTGGGTGCTGAGACAAGTCCTTATGTGTAACCTATGTGTCCATGGGGGTAACACCATGAGTTATCGCACTGGATTACACCAACCCTAGTGATGGTACTGTGAAAAGTTATTTTAATGAACATAAAAACTACTTCATGGCAAGAATGGTGAAATGTTACCCTCGGTACAAAAAAAGGTGAAAAGGGCATATTGTTTGAAAGGCAGTGTTTATAAAATGTAGCACTGTTTTCCTTTGTATTTTGCCACATATCATATGCACATGCAAATGAAGCACCTACTTGTTTCCCTCATTCACGCACAGCATATTAACACAAGTTATTTTTTTTAAATATCGATGAGAACCAGTATGTCATACAAATAGGTATTTAAATATAGAAAAGGCATATTATTTGTTTTATTCTGCAACGAGAAAAGGAAATGGGCTCAGACAAAAAACAAGACCTTTCAACCATTTCTATTTGAGCTTGTGGTAGTACATATAGCTATTTCCATATAATTCTATATACACATATATGTTTAAAAATTCTTTCAATCACTTTATAAAATCCATGTAAAGCATCCAATCGTTTGGATTGCTTATAAAATAACTGTATAGTTTTATAAATATTCTATGGATTACATATTTACAAGAGGGTTTTATGAATGTTTGAGGTAATTTTTCTATATAGCTTTTTTTATTGACATTATAACAGTCTTTGTCATGGCAATGAAGGCAGGTGACTGTTGAGCAGAAATGTGAGGGCAGTGATTGGCTAAAATTTATACAGTCAGGTAGATATTAATTATTATTGTGAGGCTACTACCATATTTTTTGTATTATTCCACTCAACCTAAAGCACAGTTGTTTTTGCAGCAAAGCACATATCAAATTTCACAAAAATTGCAACTTTGTGAATGTGACTCATTACAAACTTATTGTTTTTTCCTCTTGAATCCTCTTGGATTCTGTCACAAAAATGTTCTCTTGTCTGGATGCTCGCTACAAATTCAGTCTTATCATCTAAGTCTCGTTAAGATTCATAGAGTGAATGAGTCGACCTTCCTAACCCTCTGACTCATTGAAATCCAGTATAAATCCTATGAAGCCATAAAATGAGATTTGGCAAAAGTAGAAGAGATCCAGAGATTTAAACAGAGGAAACTTGCAAGTCCGGGAATAATGTTAATTCCATAATTTTAGAAAATGTGACATCTATACCGATAATTAGTATTTTTTTTACAATAACTTAAGATTGGGCTTAAAGTTAAATAGCAGAATAAAAACTGCTGTCAAGTTATCTCAGGACTTTCATAGACTGCAGTGGAAAGATTTGAGTCAAAAAACAGCAATAAGTGATATTTTGCATCATTAAATCGGCTCAATATGTGCATATTTCCATGTTTAAGTAAATGCTAGGTTTCCAGAAGGTATGAGCATGGCCTACTCCTTTATAGTAAAAGCTCAGAATTCATATTATACCTTACCATACGTTTAATGTGTTCTGTAGGCCAATATTGCTGTGTTTACCTAAGGTATGAACCTCAATATTTAACAAGAAGAACATATTACATTATTAGCACACCTTTTATATTCTATGCCCTGTTATAGGAATAGAAGCTATCACCTATAATGTGATAAGGATAGATGAATTTAGCATATAAAAATGATCTATATGATGAATCAGCAGAACTAAAAGCAAAGAAAATAAAGGTTTAAATGATTGTTTCCTCAGTTTTTGTGACATCCCTATTCAGCCTTCTTATGTTAATTAGTTATTCTCTACTGAAATTAGATCAGTTCAATGTGTGGCCACTAGGGTTGTTACCGACCATACCATACCGGCAATACTAGCTTTGTGGCCACATAATTAGTCATCTATCTGCCCTGGTAGCTGTTCACACAAAATACATATTTTTTGTTCTTTTAGTGTCTAACTCTTTGATAATAATATATGGAACAATGTTAATGTAAATATATGTACTATATTGACCAAAGGCTATAGAATCCAACTTTTAATACAAAAAAAAAAAAGTACAAAATTTGAGCTGCCAGAAATCTCAGTGCAAAGACATTTTCGCATCAACTTCATATGGAAAAAAACATTTTTTCTATGTTTCTTACAATTGATTTGTCAGTTAATGAAACATCCCCCCCCCCCCCCCACGTCATTACGCTTGACATAAATAGAAAGTTTCCTGCTTAACCCATTGAGCGCCAAAGTCTGTGAAATGCAACTAGTCTAATACACTGTCTTGTCAGTTTCTTCACTGTATAGTATAAGTTGTCCAGCACTTTAGTACCCTGATGGCTGTTGATGAACCTCTATTGCTAGCATGCTCAGACAGTGATTATCCCAAGGTACTGAAGAATCCATTATTCCCCTTTGCAGCTGATCCATACTATGCTCAAACACCACCCATTTAAAAAGCACTCTGATTGTTTTATACCCACACCCAATAGAAAACATCCCCTCCATTTTGGGTCATATTGCCAAAAGTAGACAATATGACGGGAGAACTGCTGTTCACTACAGTTGCTTGATTCCCAGACACAAGAAACACATTAACATTTCATGTTAACTCATTCATTTTTTAAAGCACAGGCATTCTCAGAGCTCTCGGAGAGGGATTTAGTATTCAATTACAGGGCATTCCTTTATCTTGAATGTAAATGATCACTCATAAGAATAAATACTGGGGCCTAGTACTATGATGGAAGTGTAGTTCATCAGGATTTGATGACTTGATGGCATTTAACATGATCTTTCTGTCTCAGTCAGTGCTATATATGTGCAGTTGGCCATGTGATGCTGTATCACCACAACGTTATATAGGTTATGGTGATCTAATTAATATATACTACAATGCTAGGAAAGATGTAAACTTTAAAGTGACATAATAGACTTTTCTGTATAGCCACATTTGAATACAAATGGGTGACACATAACCAAAAATACACGCACTTATTAACTTAAGTTGCCAAAACCTTATGGCTCCATGTTTAAGTGAGAACTGCTCTTCAAAAGTATAATCCAAGCATGTTTTAAGCAGTAGGATCTCTGTTTTGGGACTACCATATTGCTTCACTAACAGAGCATGCCAACTTGACCAATATGGTTACCACATTATCAACCAACCCATTTAAAACACCACTGCAGCCCCCCTTTTATGCATTTGATGGTGAAGGTTTATCCCCTTACTTTTTCCATTCTCGTATATATGTACATTTGTTGCTTCGCCTACTGGCCTGTATTGCAAAACATCAAATTATACAGTGGTACTGTCAGAATTGCACATACTTAGCACCTAAAAACATTAAACAGTATGTCCCGTTTGCTCTCCCTAGAGAAGCAAGTAAACATGGAATGCATGTGTGGATAACTACAATTTTCTGCTTGTACACAATGGTTGTCCTCCTGCATCTATAATGAGGTGTTTGGGGACAGCCATCTCATCCAGACCAATAGATGTGCCCATATGTTGGAGAAAAAGTGACAATTTCTAAAAGTATGTTTTGGAGAAAATGATGGTGAATTATAATTAGTTTAATCAAAAATCCCAACTATACTATGCATTAATATTTTTGGGCGCTCACAACAATCAGTGGTGCTTAATGACCAAAGTTGGCTACCCTTGAATCAGAAAACAGTGATCTATTGTGCAAGCAATAACATAGAATAATTTTGTGAACTAACAGGATGAAACAGTATTCTCAATAACTTATAAAATGCCACATTTATAAGAATTATCTTATATACAAAAAGTGCAAAAAACTCGATCATACATGCACATACAATGTACTTGCTGTTTCACCTCAAACCTTTGGAAGCAAATTTTTGTCTTTACTCTATTATTTAAACAATTATAGAGGGGCATAACTCCTTTGTAATCATAAACTTATTGACATGAAATAATGACTATATATATTTATATATATATTTGTATTCAAATTAAGACTCTTGTTGCAAAAATTTGTAACTAAAATAAGTCAAGGATCCTGGTCATAAAAACCAACAAAATCTACCCAGTGTGTACCAAGTCTGTGTATTTTTTGCAAAAAATCACCAAATACATCTAGCCCTGCTAAGTTTACCAAAAAACTAAGAATTTTGTTTCTTTGCCCACAACGCACAATAACTGTAAAATTTCAAAATATTACATTTTTTTTCCAAAAACTTCAAATACAACACAAAATTGTTAATGTTATTTAATAAATTGAAAAATCTGTTTAGTTTTTTTTTTTTTTTTTCCTTTTCACCAAAATATTTTATTTTACACTTAGAGTGTCCCTGCACAGAGTGTTCTGGTTTCAAATAATTTTGTATGAAAGCATCCTTCTTTTATATTAATAATTATAATAATTACAATGATATCATGGCTCTTGTTTGATACAGTAGCTGCCAGATCCATTACTTTCCTGATCAGAAGCCTGAAGAAATGTATATTCCTCCCCATCCAGCAAATCCTCCTTCAGTTGTAATGATGTAACTAGTAAATAAAGAGGGAGGGGGGGGGGGGGGGGGGGAGAAATCACATTTAAATTTGCAATCATTAAATATAATGTTGTCTGTAAATAAAATACAATCAGCATACTCAGGAACTTGCCATGTTGACCTGGAGATGCCAGGTTTGACAGGTGTTACGCTTTTCCCACTCATCACCAACCCCACAAACCTTCAGGCAATCACTACTCTCTATGGGCCATATTTATCAAGACAAAACTGGTGCTATTTAAAGAAAAAGTGCTAAAATAGTAGTAGTAACCATGGATACCAATGGATTACTATAGCAGTTTGCTCCATATTTAGCACCTTTTAAAAAAACTAGTACTTGTTTTGCCTTAATACATCTGGCCCTATATACCCTATGACTGCCACAACCTGCCCCCAGAAAACGAAGGAGATCTCCAGGCCAAGTAATGGCTGAAGTGTCAACATATTGTAATCAGCATCATAATAAATAATGACAATTAGTATTCCACAATAATGTGGAAACAGAAGCAGTGAAGACAAATGAATTTCTGGTCAAAATAAATATATATATTTTGTTCATCATTGGTGGCAGCTAAAACTGCAATGCATTAGTAGTCAGCTCTATATATGTATTTAAACACAAAATAATGTTTACTAGTGCTTACCTGAACAGTACTCACAGTGTAGTCCTGCCCTTCTACACTTTAATTACATACATTGCAGTCACTCATGTCTCACCTATCTCGAGTGTGGATGTGCAGCCAGGGCCGGTGCAAGGATTTTCGTCTACACAGGCGAAGGTGCATTTTGGTGCCCCCCTGCTCTGATCCGCCACGCCTCCCACACCATTAAGCCTCCTTAAATTATATATATATATATATATATATATATATATATATATATATATATATATATATATATGAATAATGTATAGTGTAGAAAATAAATACATCTAAATATTCAACTCACATGCTCTAAATGTGTCACACATTGAAACCCTTAAACACAAAGACACCCTTGCAGTCGCACACTCAGATACCCTTACCACTTACACACACACAGTTACACCAATTCACACATAACCTGAGACACACTATTTTGCCACTCAATATGCCAGTATTTAGCCCAAGGGTCCTCAAACTTTTTAAACAGGGGGCCAGTTCACTGTCCCTCAGACCGTTGGAGGGCCGGAATATAGTAAAAACAAAAACTATGAACAAATTCCTATGCACACTGCATATATCTTATTTTGAAGTGAAGAAACAAAATGGGAACAAATACAATATTTAAAATGAAGTAAAGTTAAATCAACAAACTTACCAGTATTTCAATGGGAATATTATGCCAGTCAGAGCCCAGTAATATTATGCCAGTCAGATGCCCAGGAACATTATGCCAGTCAGAGCCCAGTAATATTATGCCAGTCAGAGCCCAGGAATATTATGCCATTCAGATGCCCAGGAATATTATGCCAGTCAGATGCCCAGGAATATTATGCCATTCAGATGCCCAGGAATATTATGCCAGTCAGATGCCCAGGAATATTAAGCCAGTCAGATGCCCAGGAATATTATGCCAGTCAGATGCCCAGGAATATTAAGCCAGTCAGAGCCCAAGAATATTATGCCAGTCAGATGCCCAGGAATATTATGCCAGTCAGATGCCCAGGAATAGTGTGCCAGTCAGATGCCCAGGAATATTATGCCATTCAGATGCCCAGGAATATTATGCCAGTCAGATGCCCAGGAATATTATGCCAGTCAGAGCCCAAGAATATTATGCCAGTCAGATGCCCAGGAAAATTATGCCATTCAGATGCCCAGGAATATTATGCCAGTCAGATGTCCAGTAATATTATGCCATTCAGATGCCCAGGAATATTATGCCATTCAGAGCCCAGTAATATTGTGCCATTCAGATGCCCAGGAATATTATGCCAGTCAGATGCCCAGGAATATTATGCCAGTCAGAGCCCAGTAATATTGTGCCAGTCAGATGCCCAGGAATATTATGCCAGTCAGATGCCCAGGAATATTATGCCAGTCAGATGCCCAGGAATATTATGCCAGTCAGATGCCCAGGAATATTAAGCCAGTCAGAGCCCAAGAATATTATTCCAGTCAGATGCCCAGGAATATTATGCCAGTCAGATGCCCAGGAATATTATGCCAGTCAGAGCCCAAGAATATTATGCCATTCAGATGCCCAGGAATATTATGCCAGTCAGAGCCCAGTAATATTATGCCAGTCAGAGCCCAGGAATATTATACCAGTCAGATGCCCAGGAATATTATGCCAGTCAGATGCCCAGGAATATTGTGCCAGTCAGTTGCCCAGGAATTGCTCGTTAAACCTCCCTCCTCCCCCCTTACCCAGACCCCAGTACTTACCTCCATGCTGCTGTTCATGTCCGTGGCTGAGAGGGAAGCGTTGTGAGCTCCCCTCAGGCCGTTCGCATTCAATAAAGTGTGTTGAAAAAAAAAGTTTCAACACACTTTATTGAATGCGCACAGCGCTTCCCTCTTAGCCACGGACATGAACAGCAGCATGGAGGTAAGTACTGGGGTCTGGGGGAGCGGGCGATTTTCCCGCCCCCCAATTGGTGCGCCCTAAGGCAGCCGCCTGTGCTGCCTTACGGTAGCGCCGGCCCTGTGTGCAGCTGGAAGACTGGAAATCTTTTTATGTGGCTCCTATACTGGCTAAAAAGCCCATAGTTTGTATTCGACTACCTCAGCAAATGAATAATGTCCAGCCCTTCAGACTACACTTTATAAAAGTTGTACACCACGGATCTGCAGAATTTCCCTCACGGGATAGTATGTGCAGTTAGTAATGTTTTTCTGCCATTTCTCTTGCAGATGCTAATGCGATATACGGTTTTTATTAAGTATTCTAATGTACAGATTATGTGGTGGTTTATACCCTTTGGCTCTTCAGACTAGAAAAAGTATAAACTCCTCACCTGTCCTTAGAAACATAGAATGTGTCGGCAGATAAGAACCATTCGGTCCATCTAGTCTGCCCAATTTTTTTTTTGAGTACTTTTATTAGTCCCCCGTTCCCGGTCTTATAGCTAGGATAGCCTTGTGTCTATCCCACGCATGCTTAAAATCCTTGACTGTGTTTACCTCTACCACTTCTGCTAGCAGGCTATTCCATACATCCACTACCCTCTCAGTAAAGTAATACTTCCTGATATTACTTTTAAATCGTTGCCCCTCTAATTTAAGACTATGTCCTCTAGTTGTGGTAGTTTTTCTTCTTTTAAATATACTCTCTTCCTTTATTGTGTTGATTCCCTTTATGTATTTAAATGTTTCTATCATATCCCCCCTGTTACGTCTTTCCTCCAAGCTATACATGTTAAGATGCTTTAACCTTTCCTGGTAAGTTTTATCCTTCAACCCATGAACCAGTTTAGTAGCCCTTCTCTGAACTCCAAAGTATCAATATCCTTCTGGAGATACGGTCTCCAGTACTGCGTACAATACTCCAAGTGAGGTTTCACCAGTGCTCTGTACAATGGCATGAGCACTTCCCTATTCCTACTGCTAATACCTCTCCCTATGCAACCAAGCATTCTGCTAGCATTTCCTGCTGCTCTATTGCATTGCCTACCTACCTTCAAGTCCTCTGAAATGATTACTCCTAAATCCCTTTCCTTAGATGTTGAGGTTAGGACTGTACCAAATAGTCTATATTCTGCTTTTGGGTTTTTACGCCCAAGGTGCATAATCTTGCACTTGTCCACATTAAATGTCAGTTGCCACTGCTCTGACCATTTTTCTAGTTTAGCTAAATCATTTGCCATCTTAGTATCATCAGCAAAAAGACATACTTTGCCAACAAGACCTTCTGCAATATCGCTAATAAAAATATTAAAGAGAATGGGTCCAAGAACAGATCCCTGAGGTACCCCACTAGTAACAAGACCTTGCATCGAATATACCCCATTGACTACAACCCTCTGTTGCCTGTCACTCAGCCATTGTCTAATCCATTCAACAATATTGAAATACAAACTCAAAGATTTCAGTTTATTGATAAGCCTTCTATGTGCGACAGTGTCAAAAGCCTTACTGAAATCTAGGTAAGCAATGTCTACTGCACCACCCTGATCTATTATTTTAGTTACCCAATCAAAAAAATCAATAAGATTAGTTTGGCATGATCTCCCTGAAGTAAACCCATGTTGTCTCTGATCTTGAATTCCAAGCGACTTTAGATGTTCAACAATCCTATTCTTTAACAAGGTTTCCATTATTTTCCCCACTACTGAAGTAAGACTTACTGGTCTATAGTTGCTCGCCTCCTCCCTACTACCTTTCTTGTGAATGGGCACAACATTAGCTAATTTCCAATCTTCTGGAACTACTCGCGTTAACAATGATTGGTTAAATAAATCTGTTAACGGTTTTGCTAGTACACCACTAAGTTCTTTTAATAACTTTGGATGTATCCCATCAGGTCCCATCGACTTATTTGTCTTTACTTTAGACAGCTGAAGTAAAACCTCTTCCTCTGTAAACTTACATGCATCAAAAGACTCATTAGTCTTTTTCCCTAAATGAGGTCCCTTACCCTCATTTTCATTTGTAAAAACTGAACAAAAATATTCATTAAGGCAGTCTGCTAAGCCTTTATCCTCTTCTACATAGCATCCTTCTTTTGTTTTTAATCTAACTAATCCTTGTTTTACTTTCCTTTTCTCATTTATGTATCTAAAAAATGTTTTATCCCCCTCTTTCACTGACTGGGCTATAGTCTCTTCTGTGTGTGCTTTGGAAGCTCTTATAACTTGCTTTGCCTCTTTCTGCCTACTCTTATAGATCTTTCTATCTTCCTCACTCCGAGAATTTTCATAATTACTAAATGCTAGCTTTTTATTTTTTACAATTTAATCACCTCTGCAGAGTACCACAGTGGTTTCTTCAATTTTTTGCTCTTACTGACAAGCCTTATGCAATTTTCTGTTGCCTTCAGTAGTGCAACTTTTAGATAATCCCATTTTTCCTGGACTCCATTTAAATTGCTCCAGTCTGATAATGACTCCTTCACACCTAATCTAATTTTAGAAAAGTCTGTTTTTCTAAAATCTAAAACTTTTGTTTTTGTGTGGTGTGACTGCATCACTGTTCTTATATTAAACCACACTGTCTGGTGATCACTAGATCCTAAACTTTCACCTACAGTAATATCTGATAACAAATCTCCATTTGTGAACACTAAGTCTAGTATGGCCTGCTTTCGAGTTGGCTCCTCCACTCCTTGACAGATACCTTCTCCTGCGATTGACATAAAGCAACACCAAGAATACTAGCACCCAAGTTGGAACTCCAACCCCATAATATCACATACATTCTGATGTTTGACGCTGTCACTTGCAAATATAGTTTAAACTTCAAAGACTCAATGGCAAATGACAGCACTTTCTCAAAGGGAAGCATGGAAACTGCTAGGGAGGAAGCCCACCTCCTATGCACCATCTCTCATTGATGGCACTCAATTTAGAAGCCCCACTATTTTCAGTGTAATAATTGGCACAGCTTGGAGGAAGAGCAAGTACAATCCTTTCCAGCATCTGGTTGAGATCCCAAATCCCATATACACCCTTATTAAATCAAATAGACAAGCAGCTCTACTCAATGCAGAGACAGTTGCAAGGAATAATATATATTGGTCATGAATGATGAAAAACAATATATACAGTGTGTCTCCTGTTTATGACATCACTGTTTGGCTTGATATGCAAATCACACATTTCCCATTGGTTAATTTGCATATTAAGCCACAGGTGATGACATTTGCAGGAGACACCAGAGACATATATTTTGCTTATTTTATGCATTGTTTTTATTTCCTGCCTTCATAGTATGAAAATGTTTATACTGTGCATACTGCTGAAACCGCTCAGACAAAAACCATCCAAGAGCAAACTGCCTGTCCAAAAGACCTCTCTGGCCACTTTGATGACAGGGGCTACCATTGATGGGGAAATAATATTGGCATACAGGCGCTTCCTGAAAGCAAGCCCTGGAAGTGGTGTAACTATTGCTATTATCTTTAATCTACTGTTGGACAGGACACCAGATGTAGATCTGACCCATTGAGCTGTGCACCTTAGAGATGCTGCTTTCAAAACAAAGGAAAAGATCAGGACGGAAACAAGGCCAGTCATAACCCACACTGAAAGTACACAAATTTTATCAAGATGCAATAGATATGAAAACTCACTGAGTGACACATTTCTAATAGTGTTGTGTATACCAGATGCCTCACATGGGCATCATCTCTACATAGGGTTTGGTCCACAGCACAAGAACTAAATTATTTTGGTGGCAGATGACATAGGACTTGTGGATACAGCTCCTTATATTTTATTTGTTTGATATTTATATATTTATAATCCAAACAGTTCATCAGGAGCCAATGAGGTACTGCACTATAACCTCCTTTGAGTGTTGGCTTTTAGTGAAGCATTCCCCCCCCCCCCAACTGTATCTCCGAGCTCTCCCTCTGGCCCACTTTTCAGACAGCGGGATTCACCGGGGGGAAGATTGGGGAGGTATGGAGAAGGGGTACTAAACTGGTTTATGGATTGCAGGATAAAACTTACCGGGAAATGTTAAAGGATTTTAACATGTATAGCTTGGAGGAAAGACAAGATGGGGTGGGGGGTGTTAAAGAAACAGATTATTTAAAAGAAGATTAACTACCACAAAAAGAGGACATAGTCTAAAATTGGAAGAGCAAAGGTTTAAAAGTAATACAGTTTGAATATCCCTTATCCAAAATGCCTGGGACCAGAACAATTTTGGATAACAGATCATTTTCACCAATAAGACATATTAAGGTTTTTCAGTACTCATGAAATACAGTACTATCCATGCAAATACTGTATAGAGCAAATCAATCACCTTTAGTGTGATGTAGCTATGATTTGAGGCATTGTTAGGAACCTTTATGGTCGTGGGAGATTCTGAGCATGCATGGAAAGGCTATATCACAGCTTAATGGGGCTGGACAGTGCATACATTTGTGTGCTTGCATTCTGACAGATGTGTGTGGAATTTGCAACTTGTGGCAAAATCCTACAATTTTTTTTAATCATTGGTCATTTTGGACAACGTTTTTCTGGATAAAGGATACTCAACCTGGATGTATGGAATAGCCTTCCAGGGAAAATTGTAGAGGTTAACAAAGTGTAGAAGTTTATATTTGCATGGGGTAGGCTTAAGGCTATCCTAGATATACAATAAAGCTAGGGACTAATTTATAATATTGGGCAGACTAGATGAGCCAAATGGCTCTTTTCTTTTGACGAATTACATGTTCTATGACCAGCTAGGTGTTTTTTCTTGTCACTACATAGTCTAATACAGACAGAGTCCCATGGTTTGTTTTGGTCACTATATAAAAATATATATTCTTTTAGTGATTCACATGGCATACACAACATCATAAGTTGGATAAACTACTCCCCCCTTGCACGTGACACCCATGACATTTGTTATTGGTAGATATGTTTGCTTCCTCATTATACTGCAGGGCAGCCTGCAAAAGTTATATGTGGGGTAACCCTATTGTAGAGTGTTAATAAAGTTACAGAATTTTTGATGTGCACATCAGGCCCAGTCTTGAATCAGGTTTCATCTGGACTGTGTGCAGACTCGCGGTCTGCCTGCCACCAGCACTTCTAAAGCCGCAGTCTTTTTCCAGTACAGAGTTATCATCCACCTTGCTGTTCCTGGCCTGCTGTACTTGTGTTAGCCCATCCTCATTAAGCACCAACACCTGCCCCCTGTCTAGAGACTATAAAAACCTGCCTGAGCCATGGCAAAGTGCTCAAATGTTTTGTGACCAGCAACTTAATGTTCTGCTGTTGTCCGATACCCTGGCTTCGGACCCCCTGCTGTTTCAGGCAGTTGGGTTGCTAGAGGGAAGAAATAAGCATGGATACTGGAAGTATGTAATGGGACAGGGGCCTAATCCAATATGTGGGCCAAATGCAGACCACTGGACATCAAGGCTCGACTTGTATGAGATCTGCAGCAGTAACTGCACTTCCAGCCACACATGTATTTGAAGCCGCAGTTCCCCTCAGAAGGCGCAGATAGTGTGGCGTGCATAATCTCTACTCTACCCTGCGTGTGACACACACTCTGTGTGTGAGTGGGAGTCGGTGCATGTATGCGTGTATTTGTGTTTAAGTGTGACTGTTTATTTGTATATGTGAGACTGTGTATTTGTTGCTTTATATGGGCAAGTCTATGTGTGGCTGTGACTGTATGTACTTAAGGTGAGTTTTTTTGTTGTTGTGGAGTCTGTGATACACTCCCATGGTGAACATTACTGTGAGTTTTATTGCTGTGGAGTCTAGTGCAGTGTGTGAGTGTATCACAGAATTAACAGCAATAAAGCTCACAGTAATGTGCAGCATAGGAGTGTATCATAATCCACAGCAATAAAACTCATAGTAATGAGCAGCATATGACACACACACATTGCCTGTTACTGTGAGTTTTATTGCTGTAGAGTCTGTGATACACTCTATACACTATAATGTGCGTGTGTGTAATTTTCTCTGAATGAAATATGAATGTGGTCCCCGCCTAAATACATTTCTGGTTAAGTGGCAATCTGCAGAAAAACTTGGACACCGCTATAATAGGAACTTGTACATCTATCTCGGGCTTTAGTGGTGAGAGGCTAGAGTAACTAATATCACTATGTAACTATTGGTGTACTAGCAATCTGGAGTCATTTTGAATACTGTACAAGGAAGAGCCATGTCCTTGCTGTTGTGTCTGCTCATCTTTGTTTAATGAATCATTTCTAAAGCTAAGCACTATGCTATTTATTGGTAATTAACGCAATGTTATGTTTTACAACCCCTTCTCCTCTCCCTTGAGATCTTCTCATTGTCACCGTGCCATCTCTTTGGAAAGAGATAAATATACCTGAAAAATACACCCAGGAGCATGCAAAAGATTTTTGGTTTCCAAATTTTTGGCGCATTTGTTTTTTTAGCCAAGAAATACACTTTATATCCTTCTTCCCAGCTTTTGAAGTGGACATTATCCTGATGGCTGCTTTACCAATTCTGCATTCTTCCTAAGCTCTTACATCTCTTCTCACACAAGAGCCGGACCTAGAAGCTAAATGAATAAATACTAGCAGTAAACTGACTTTACTGAGACTTGAACCCTGTCTTCCATGTTACTGACTCTCTTCTTTACCAGCTGACCCGCTTGCTTTCAGTTTAGCCTCAGCTCTGGTAACCATGAATCTACAAGCCTAGTTATCATTGTCAACTCTCCTCAGCTATGTCTGGTCAGGTCTCTGACACTTGAGTATCCCTTATCCGAAATGCTTGGGACCGGCAGCACTTTGGTTAATGGATCATTTTGGCAGCACCAGCCCTATAAATGATCTACATGACCAAAATCCAATGTGAGCAACTTGCTCAAATTGTCTCTAGGTAATGGAGATCCTTCCCGGCAGTGGAGCTGGTGAACTTAACTGCTCCAAGGTGCTGCCGAAATGTTTGTTGCGTTGCTACATAACCGAAACATGTATTTTCCCAAAGTATGTATGTTCAAAGTGTCCGTTGTTGGGTAATATACACAGGTAAACACGATTCCTCCACTGTGCCAGAACATGTGTGATCACATCCACCAGCTTTACATTTTTTTTTAATAACCTATGGTTCCAGACTTATGGGACACCCATTACTTTGGTCACAGTAAAATGCATTGCTCTTATTTGCGCCCAGTACTTTATTAACACACAATTGATACTATTATGTGGTCAGATGTAGTGTCACACTGCAGCCACACAATCTAATTGCATAGCAAACATTTATGTAAGCATAGGAGAATTTCCAGATATGGTTATACAGTGTATATGACTGTAGCTCCATTGCAATAGATATTACAACCAGACCCTGAGTTTATTACTGTGCAGTGGGGAAGAGTATAACAGAGCTCCACTTCTATAAAACTCTAGTAATGTCAATTATGTTTCATTTGTTCTCGACCACTGCTCTCTCAAGAGCGCTACTTCATCAGGCATTAATACAGGAACCAAGTATGATGTCCTAGTCAGCATCTTCATTCACTACTTCATGTACTACATGAAAAGAAAGAAGTGATTGTGGTAGGAGTCCCTTGGTCTAATATTTCACTATGGCCTGTCTGCAATCCATTGTAGGACATAGGGGACAGGAAAGGCTCTCATATATAACCTGTTCCATGTCATATCTATGATTAAAGCTGTCCAGGAAGTTGTATAATATTTTGAACATATTGTAGTAGCAGTGTGTATATTTTACTCCAATTAGGATTAGATAGCCTATTGAATATAGTCCCTTTTTAGTTGTGTATGGGTTTATAGTATAGTACGAGTTTGTGAATATCTTCTCTGAATTCCTGGTTGCATTAAATAGTTCACCACATTCATTTTATAATTTGTTTATAAAATGCAACTGCTGGTATTTTAAGAACCACTTCTAGTCTCTGAATATTTTCTATTGAAACAAACTTCCGTTACCCGGGAACTTGCAGTGAGAAGTTCTAGCAGAAAATTAACCCATCTGAGTGCTTGAAAGCATAAAGAGACCTTCATCCATTCCCTAGCAAGGTGTAGGTGCTAAATAACCATGAGACTTTGCAGAATCTCCTCACCAATGAACCAGAACACATACAACTACATAAAATATAACTCCCCACAACAAAACAAAGACTTACAGAGGGAAAAAAACTCCCACTTATGCTCATAGAATGACAATCAGCCATTATAAGAAGAGCCAACTATCATTTATTGAGCACCACATTGACCTTAACTACAAAAAGGAATTGGATAGGGGAGATTAAAAAAAATCTACATGTAAAGAAATAACAAGCAGTACATTAATAATGCTGTTGGATGCCAGGACATTACACCTGGCACCTGGGTAGTCATCCATATGGCGCCCCTTGCCGCTTCGATCAGTTATTTTTTTTCAGCGCAGCACAAGGGGGAAAAGTGTGTGACAAGACTATAGTCATGTGATATCAAATACTTTGTAAAGAATTCTGATAAATTCTATAATCTGTTAAACAATTTGATAAATGACACAATGTAATATTTAGAAGATCAGTTTATAACCTAATAAATCCAAATATAAATATATACCGTATTTTCCAGCGTATAAGACGACTTTTTAACCCCTGAAAATCTTCTCAAAAGTTGGGGGGTCGTCTTATACGCCGGGTACTGGGATTTACTCACCTATTTTCTGCTCTGTCTCCGCTCGCGCTGTTAAGCCGGTCCGTGGCTGTGAGGGAAGCGTTGTTAGCTCCACTCAGGCCGCGCGGCTTCAATAAAGTCTGTTTAAACTTTTTTTTTAAACAAAACTTTATTGACTGTGTGGCTGGAGGGGAGCTCACAACGCTTCCCTCACAGCCACGGACCGGCTTAACAGCGGGAGACAGAGCAGAAAATAGGTAAGTACTGGGGATTGGGGATTGGGGAAAGGGGGAGGAGGGTGGAAAACTCTATATTTTAACCTAAAAGGTTAAAATATAGATGCGATTTTTCCGGCTTAGAAGATGACTTAGTTGGGGGGTCGTCTTATACGCCGGAAAATACGGTAGTATAAAAAAAGAAAAAGTCTGACTATCTCTGTGTGTGTGTGTATATAGCTCTGTGAGTGACTGTGTACACACAACTGTCTGTGTGATTGTGTATGTTTGCGTGAATGATGTGGCCTTGTCGGACTCCTAAATAATTTTTGCTGGCTCCTAAATCTAAATTTGTCAAGCCCCGCATTAAAAGTATAATAGGTGGCTGGAGTATCTTTTTTTAATGATCTATTTAGAGATACTGACCTTATTACTAGAGACAATGAGATTTTAATGCATACCAGCATTAATAGGCTTATAAAGGGAAATAGCTATCCAAGTTGATTATATATTCATTTAATGCCCTACTGATTTCATTTCTAGGTTAACTACAAGATGTGTGTATATGTACACATACACAGGTAGGGTTTCCAGTCTCAAATTGTTAAAGGAACATTAAACGTTGTTTAACCCTTGCTTCCTTGAAGGAAGCAAGGGTTAAACCAAACATGTCTCGGTACAATAAGGTAAACGCGGGTTTACGAACCGCTGTGTTTCACATGCGAGACAAAGCAGTTCCTGATTGTCACCCTGCTCTGACAGCTGAATGCGAGGGTCTCTCGCATTGTTAAGGACCCCCCTGCTGATCCCATGGAAAAATGAGGGTCAGGTGCCTGCTTCCTCTGGAAGCATGGCAGCTGTCGGTCAGAGGATAAACTGGTTACCAGCTTGAGAATGGTTGAGGAGCACATCCTATTCTCTCTCTGCTGGTAATACCACTTGTTAGGAAATCATACTTCCTGTTCACATCAGGAGTAAGAACTAGTCTTGAATGTATTTGCATGTATTGTAGCCCATACATGATGCAATGTTTCACGTTAACAACTTATTGTAAAACATGGGCAATATAATGAGCACAAGATTTGGTGAAAGTAGGCAGCACCAGAAGTTAGTCTTGACATTAAAAAAACAAAAAAACAAAACCAAACAGCAATCAAGATAGGCCATGTTTTATTGTATTAAAGAAATAGAAAAAACCCCGCCCCCAAAAATGGACAAAACCATAAATACAAAAAAACAAAACAGTTTAACAATTAAACAAAAACAAAAACCCTACAGAGCACTGCTTACAAAGTGGAGAGTTGACACTCTTGCTAGGGCCTGCTAGCAGAAGGCTTCCTGAAATCTGGAATTCAATTTCAAAATATGCATGCATTAGAAATACCATTTTATTTGATTCTCTGCATGGGTGAATGAAAATCGAGCATAAAAAAAATTGTACAGCTAATCTAAAAAGTTTATATTGCTATTTGATATGCTTTAATAGGCTATAAAATGCTAATGTATTTACTTGATTTTCTTTTAAAAGGGAATCGTTAGTGCAGTAAAGATTTAAAGCATACAAACAAAACATGTGACACGATCTTTCTTGTCTGGGATGTTTAAATGAAAACTATAGAATATAATATTAATTTATATTATACTTAAACTCTACTCCTCTTGGGCCTATAGGCATCATTTTTGTTTTCTTTAATTACATCTTTTGACCATGCTAAACTATAGGGTTTATTAAAAGTCACCTACACATGGCCACACTTTCAACAGTTCTGGTTTGAGGGCAAACCTCCTCCATTTAATAGGGAGTTTACGTGCCCTACATGGCAGATACCAATGCTACTTACAGATATGTAATAATTAAAATTCAGTAGTTGATATTTATACAAGGCCGAAATATTACCGCTTACATAAGATGTAAGTAGATTACCTGTGCATTTAAAACAAACACATATATAAGACATATGCCACTGCTTTTTTTTTCAATTTTTGAATTAGTTGCATACAAAAGTAAAAATAAAATTAGGTGTCTGTCTCCAGCATCCATTTTGAGAATTTTACCCAAAATCTTCTGCATGTTGTCATAAGATACACCCCTGCTCTCTTACTGGTACCTGTGTATCACTAATGGGCAGGACTAGGTGTCTGTGTACAACATTTTTTACCTGACTTCCAACACAAAGAGAGGAGATTGACCTGATCAAACATGATCATAACTCCGCCCCCTTTAGATGTAATAGTTACATTACCCTCCCATTCAATGTAAGTCTATGGTCAGAATTCTGACTTGTAGACTGCTTTCTGTGTCCCCAGCCTCAAAGTGAGATACTAGTGCTGGTAAGGTCACTGGGTGGTGGCACCCACCATATTTCACAAAGATTTTCAAATCTGAAATCAACAATGTAAAAAAATAAAATAAAAAAAATAAACCCTTTTCATTTTTCGGTGGGAGTGTCCTTTTAAAGATGGACTAAATCCCACTCAGTCTTTTAAAGAAGGTATCTTCTAAGGGTTAAAAAAGAAAAAATCCTGAAAGTCAGATACTGATTCCTAGGCTGCCATATTAGGGAGATGGCTATCCAAGACCTGGCAGCACTGATTGGTGCTGCCAGGTCATCTATGATCCTCTCTTCCTCACTGATTGGCTAAGTGGCGCATGACTGATGTGCACACCAGTGACAAGATCAACAGTCTTTCGTACGGTTTCTGCAGCCACAGAGCTATGCAATCAGTGCACTATTCAAATTACACTTTTAACGAGACAGAAGTGCTCTTCTCCCTTATTAAAAGAAAATCGGGTTTACCCACTCTTTAAGCATGTTCATGGCTGCCAAGGTGAGAGTTTGACACCATAAGAGCCTCCCAACCATAGTAAGGATCTGACAAGCAGGAATCAAACTAGTGTTCGTGAATGTATAACATCAGTGCCATTGCACTCAAACGTCTCTATGCTGGCACACAGCAATGTAATCAATCTAAGAGTCCCCCCAATGATGTCTCACGCTAAGGTTCTTTATGCACCATGACCTCACTGCAACTGTACAAACAGCAAGCGCATAAGTACATTGTTCTTACTTTGGCTACCAGCACAGCAACAGTAAAAAATAGAAAAGGGGAAGATTATCGGAAGTAAGGGAAGAGAAAATGAGTGGAGTTACTGGTATTGATAGATGAAGAGAAGCTAATATGAGCAGTGGCATAAAAGGGAACTGTAGTTTAGAAATTGGGGAGGGAACTAAAGAGGGGACGGAGCTGATTTGAAAGGGTGGGGAAAGTATATTCATATAGAGGAGATGGAATAGACGACTAGGAATTTGACATTAAAATTAAGGAGATGGGCAATTACAATGGCAGGATGAGGAGTGCAGAAATATAGATAGCGGTTATAAAGAGCCATGAGTTAACATGGAATAACAAAAGGGAGGCGGTTAGTGGTGTTGAGCAGGGACTAAGAGGAAGAGAAACAAAAATAGATATAGATCTAAAGTAGAACTGAAATGACGAGAATGTGCAGTTTTCCAAACAAAACCATTCATGTCCATCACTGAGTCAAGCTGTCTTGGTAGGAGGCATACTGCACACAAACATGTGATGTAGGACAGAGCCGTAACTAGCTCTTTCAGCACCCGAGGCAAGAGGTAAAAAAAAAAGTTAATATGCTCCCAGTCACCATATCACTTTGATGGGACAGTAAAGCAAATTGTGATAGGTATTAAAATTGTACATGCACCCATAAGTGTCAACAGCACAGAAACCTGTTAGACGGGCTGCTGGACAGTGAAGGTCAATGCCATAAAAAAGGGCACAACCAGGTATTATCAGGTATATTTTTCAGACAGCCAGATACTACTTTGGAATGTAACGCAGTTAACACTGTTCGCAAAGAGAATCAGGTTTATATTTCAGATGTGCAAATATAATAACTTGGTTAACCAAGTACGCCACCTTAAATACATCCACCAATTTCTAACATTCACCATGTGCACCAAACCAAACCATTTCCACTGCCAAAAGGACACTCTCTTCGCAACAACAACAGAGTTTTTAAGTTCAACTGAGAAAAAATGGTCATCAACCCCTACAGCTGACTCTTAACTTTGCTTTACATTCCACTATATAGAAGTAGAATTTCCTTGGTTCCTAAAAATAGCCAGGCTGGCTCCTGAATTGGTCTGTTAGACTTCTAAAGTCTACAAATATTTGTAAAGCCCTGCATCAAATACTATAAGCAGAATAACCAATATAACACCTATTTGATCCTTGCTTTGTCTACGGACATGGAGATTACCATTTGTAGTAACCACTGTGGTACTCTGCAGAGGTGGCCAAAATAGTAAAAAATAAAAAGCTAGCATTTAGTAATTATAAAAATTCTCGGAGTGAGGAAGATAGAAAGATCTATAAAAGAGTAGGCAGAAAGAGGCAAAGCAAGCTATAAGAGCTTCCAAAGCACACACAGAAGAGACTATAGCCCAGTCAGTGAAAAAGGGGGATAAAACATTTTTTAGATACATAAATTAGAAAAGGAAAGTAAAACAAGGATTAGTTAGATTAAAAACAAAAGAAGGATGCTATATAGAAGAGGATAAAGGCTTAGCAGACTGCCTTAATGAATATTTTTGTTCAGTTTTTACAAATGAAAATGAGGGTAAGGGACCTCATTTAGGGAAAAAGACTAAGGAGTCTTTTGATGCATGTAAGTTTACAGAGAAAAAAAAAAAAGAGGTTTTACTTCAGCTGTCTAAAGTAAAGAAAAATAAGTCGATGGGACCTGATGGGATACATCCAAAGTTATTAAAAGAACTTAGTGGTGTCCTAGCAAAACCGTTAACAGATTTATTTAACCAATCATTGTTAATGGGAGTAGTTCCAGAAGATTGGAAATTAGCTAATGTTGTGCCCATTCACAAGAAAGGTAGTATGGAGGAGGCCGGCAACTATAGACCAGTAAGTCTTACTTCAGTAGTGGGGAAAATAATGGAAACCTTGTTAAAGAATAGGATTGTTGAACATCTAAAGTCGCTTGGATTTCAAGATCAGAGACCGCATGGGTTTACTTCAGGGAGATCATGCCAAACTAATCTTATTGATTTTTTTGATTGGGTAACTAAAATAATAGATCAGGGTGGTGCAGTAGACATTGCTTACCTAGATTTCAGTAAGGCTTTTGACAATGTCGCACATAGAAGGCTTATCAATAAACTGAAATTTTTGAGTTTGGATTTCAATATTGTTGAATGGATTAGACAATGGCTGAGTGACAGGCAACAGAGGGTTGTAGTCAATGGGGTATATTCGATGCAAGGTCTTGTTACTAGTGGGGTACCTCAGGGATCTGTACTTGGACCCATTCTCTTTAATATTTTTATTAGAGATATTGCAGAAGGTCTTGTTGGCAAAGTATGTCTTTTTGCTGATGATACAAAGATTTGCAGCAGGGTTGATATTCATGGAGGGATAAGCCAAATGGCAAATGATTTAGCTAAACTAGAAAAATGGTCAGAGCAGTGGCAACTGACATTTAATGTGGACAAGTGCAAGATTATGCACCTTTGGTGCGTAAAAACCCAAAAGCAGAATATAGACTATTTGGTACAGTCCTAACCTCAACATCTGAGGAAAGGGATTTAGGAGTAATAATTTCAGAGGACTTGAAGGTAGGTAGGCAATGCAATAGAGCAGCAGGAAATGCTAGCAGAATGCTTGGTTGCATAGGGAGAGGTATTAGCAGTAGGAAGAGGGAAGTGCTCATGCCATTGTACAGAAAACTGGTGAGACCTCACTTGGAGTATTGTACGCAGTACTGGAGACCGTATCTCCTGAAGGATATTGATACTTTGGAGAGAGTTCAGAGAAGGGCTACTAAACTGGTTCATGGGTTGAAGGATAAAACTTACCAGGAAAGGTTAAAGCATCTTAACATGTATAGCTTGGAGGAAAGACGTAACAGGGGGGATTTAATAGAAACATTTAAATACATGAAGGGAATCAACACAGTAAAGGAAGAGAGTATATTTAAAAGAAGAAAAACTACCACAACTAGAGGGGCAACGATTTAAAAGTAATATCAGGAAGTATTACTTTACTGAGAGGGTAGTGGATGTATGGAATAGCCTTCCAGCAGAAGTGGTAGAGGTAAACACAGTCAAGGATTTTAAGCATGCGTGGGATAGACACAAGGCTATCCTTGCTATAAGACCGGGAAAGGGGGACTAATAAAAGTACTCAAAAAAAATGGACCGAATGGTTCTTATCTGCCGACACATTCTATGTTTCTATGTAATATGTGAATGTTTCAACAAGCTCCCAGAATCTCTCCATGCTTCTTTTAGCACATAGTCTTCCTGAGAGGTTAAGGACTAGTCTGTTGTTTGCCAATGCAGTGAGGTAAGAGCATATTGTGTTTATGAAGCAAGAAGAAAGCAAGTGTCCAGAAATTAAAAGCATTGTATTTCGTGAAAATAACCACTTTAGCTTTTACGGTCATCACAATGTCACCTACTCAGACATGCTACAAACAATCTGAAATTGTATTACTTTCTGAATCATATAAAACATATATAAATACACATCATGCTATCTTTTGTCACCGCTGCGGGAACAGGAGCACATAGCCCATCACTGCTTTCTCCTTGTGTCACATGGCTCCAGACTAAAATGAATCTAGCCTGAAGTAAGATTTGATATATTATAACTATTTCAGCTTATAAACCATACAATATAAGATGGTGGATCTTCACCTTTAAGTGCTTTGGAATATATCCAGTGACATTTTGAAAACTTTGAAAAGGTATTAATGATAAGTAAAACGTTGAATGCATTAGTACATTATGAATAACACAAACAGATGTAGCAAGCGTCATTGACATTTTCTGTGTAATTCTAAGATGTAGTACATTATTAAATATAACCACCGCTCATCATGAAGACTGCATTGTTTACGGTCGTCATTTCAAACAATACTTAAAAAGCTGCGTCTCCTAGCCGCAATTGTTTGTGGTTTGTTTACTATGTCTGCATTGACAGAGTATTTTTGAGTTTGGATTTTTTTATTTTTTTTTAAGTCAGCTTTCATTATGTCAGGTAAACCAATTAAAGATCCTCTCCAACAACAATGTTTTTGCATATGGTGGAGCATGTTGTATTATGCATGAACAAAAATACACAGGTTTTGCATAACTGAGCGGAAATAAAACACAGTCATACTCAACCCAGCAGCCTGATTTTGAAAATTCCAAGAATACAACGTTAAACTGTGATCTCACATGTCCACAGAATGCTCTGTTGAAACCAACTGGAGAAGTACTAAGCATACATGAGCGTGGTGTCATGTGCGCAGTCTCAATGGGACTCCATAGAAAACTTCCCTGTACACAAATAAACTGGGGTGGATCGATCCCTTCCAGGAAACACAAATTTAATTCATATTTTCTTCTTAGGGAGTCAGCTATAAAATGCATTTCCTAACAAATACTGCAGTAGAAATATATACGTTTGGGCGATTTGTTTCAGGAGAATTTAAGTAAACGGCTATGTTTTTCTGTTTTTTTTTTTTTTATAGAATTTATAGCTTCAGGACTTGAATTCGGTACAGATTTTTAGGACTTAACATGTGCAGTTGATTATTGAAGTTAATGACAATGCCAAATACATTTAGATACAATCGCTGCATGAACTTCAAACTATAGCATGATCCTGCAACGTCATCAGTGACATCAACAGACATGGACAATTTCCTGCAGAGAGCCACAGGGTCTGTAAAGATCCTGATTACTTCTGTCTCTCTGTGACCTGATCACCATGTCCTTGGGGACAAAACACCATCCATGTAGGTTAAATGGACCTACAATCTAGAACATATCTACGATTATAAGGTTTCAAACTAATTTTTTTTTTAACTAGGTTCATGGAAATTATGAACAACGTGAGACCCAACAAAAAGAAAACAAACAAAAAAAATAAAACGTATATATCAATCATAGCATGTTGTTGTATACTTTTTATATAAACAGGCTAGCTTGAGATGCATATTCCATCTTGTGACAGAACTGGTTGTAAAGGAAATAAAGTCAATGAATTAGCAATTCAGGCACAATAAAAACATTCTTGTTTTTTTTTATATTAAATATTATCACAGTACTTGTCATATAAAAGAATTGAGTTGTCTCAATGAAAGGTAGAAAACATAACAAAACAGAAGTATTTACATAATTACATAAACAGAAACATTGTAATAGAGGAATCACGTAATAATGTAGAATGTTTGCTAGGATTGTTTACAATTTGCGGTCCAATTTGTGTCTCAGTGTTTTCCATCTTGCCACTTTGTTTATTTTACTTAATTTTTATTGATCATTTAGCGGTTCTATCAATCAAGCTTGCTACATCTGTGTGCAAGAACAACATATCTCAAAGCAGCATTACCATCAATTGGTTTTGTTAATCAATAGTGGTTTCCTTTTGTCCCGATATTAAACCCAAAGTATTGCTTTCTTTTATGAGTAGTTAAATATCAAACAGAACTGTCATGATCCATGTTACAGACATTGGAATGCAGTCGCTTACTCCAGTGGATTTGTTTTCTGCCCACAGTGTGACTCAGTAGTGATACCCTTAAACATACGTTTGTGGGAAGTGCTTGGGAGGGACAGAGAGGCATAACAAAAGCTCCCATAAACTTTCCAAAAATACATTAGATTACAGAATTTTATAATACCAAAATCGGCACCAGTTGAATTGGAAGGAAGAGGTAGAATTGTGGCTCAGTGTGCAATAATTAATTTCCTGATAGAAATGCTGCTTTAGGGTTCAAAGCATTTTAAAAGAGTAAACACTATTAAATAAGGAAGCTCCATGACCCACTTTTTTTGTGTCCCTTGTACTGCTGTGATTTGGATTTCTTCTTTTGTTTGGAGACACTGGACTGGTTGTCTTTTGTTGCTGTAAAAGAAACGGGCTGGGTTAGATTTTCTTTCTTGTGATGCCTCAATTCATTTTAGAAAGGAACTAAATGAAAAAAATAAATGTTATCAAATTTTAAACACATGCTGCTATTCTTTATTGAAATCATTTTTTCTTTTTTTTTTACCATATTATGAAGTATATGAAAAAAGGGACAACAAATCTATTTTAAACCAGGTTACTTAGATTAATTTTTGAGCTGGATTAATATCCCATAAATCAGAGGTCTCCAACCTGCCATCCTCCAGATGTTGCAGATCAATATTTCCCATACTCCTCTGCCAACCTCTTAGCTGAAAGAGCATTATGGGAGATATGGGTAAAAACAGTAATAGACCCCTGCAATAACTTTTCTGTGGAAGTATTACAAACTAGTAACTCATTCAAGAATGCTTAATTAAAAATACATTTGAACCTTTGTTATATGCTTCATCATAATCTATGTTTTTGTTGTTGTTAAATGTTGCTTGTGCTTAACACTTAGCTATACCACTATGTCTCCCATTGCACGAAAATAAATAAAATATCACTCTTGACAACTGCATAGTATGTACTATTGGAAACCTAAACCTGGTCAATTTGGATTTAACTTTGACACATGAGAAATTCCCTCCATGGTTTGAAACTTACTCTGAGGTGCTGGAGGCTGTAGTTGATAACCCGTCAACTGGCACCATCCTACAGGATATAGGTCTGGAGATTCACAGTCAACCCACTGATCGTATTCATCTTCCCAGCCATCAAAATGAATCCTTAGCAGGCGATGTATAATGCGTGTTACCGTGGCAACGCACACTAATCTGGGCTCCATGAGGTCAACAGCCTCCAACTTCATTCCGACACGAAAGCCATGATTGGGAACTTCCTAGAACAGTACGAGGCACAAGCAAAATAGTGAACAAATATACACATAAATACATACATCCGGTTATAAAAAATGCAACAACAACACATTTCAACCGTGCAACTTTGAAAACCTCACTCCCAATGTGACATTAGCAGTGCATTTTATGATTACCTTGTTAAAAAACATTACAGGAGCAGCTACAGATCCTGTTTCCCTGAGGTAGTCAAACCATTTGAAAGGTAGTTTTGTGTAGCCTGAAAAAAAAACCAAGCAAATAATCATAAGCAACCAATCTGTGAATAATGGTTACAGGCCAATTTATTAATGTTCACTTTTAAATCAGACAGAATGGACACAACATCCCCAGATAGGCAACGACCCATGTATTTGTTTTATACTGTAAGTATAGGTCTCTGCAAATAAAGTTTGTTTTACAAAAACGCTCACCATGCTCACACCTGTTTGGTAACACCTTTATTTTATACATTTATATTATTTGAGCCTGTGACTAGCTTAGCGCACCAACATTTTTCTTTTCCCTGTTTACACATATGAGGTTGTTGGCTCCTAATTGTCTGGTTGCAGCTTGCTGTCAAGGGGTTAATTGGGAAGAGGTTTAATTGGACCTCTTCCAACACATAAAAAAGGTTTTGGTAGCAGTATAAAATGCTGTGTGTGCCCACTAGATAGGAGGTGATAGTTGGTTCTCACACTACTGAGAGTGTGTCTTGACGTGGCGGATTAGCGTAATTATGCTTTGGCCAATTCATTTAACCAAAACCTCTCATTTATATTATTTTTATATATTTGTTACCAGCCTTATTAGGATGAGAAGCACAGACAGTTTTTGTTTTTTGTATACATTGTACAACCAATTACACTGGCATTTGCAGCATGCTCACATCTGTTTGTAAGCTTCATTTTATACATTTATATTATTTGAGCCTTTGAGTAGCTTAGCCCACCAACATTTTTCTTTTCCCTCAAAGTTTGTTTTACATCGGACGTGGTTTGTTCAGGGTAATGGGAGACATCATCACCAGATGGAATGAACAATTTCTTGAAGCTGCAAGTCAACAGCGTGGCCATTACGAGCCTACCTTTTCAGCATTGTACTTGCTCCTGTCTCACAGGAGCAGATTTTGTGTGTGAAATTCATCCATAGTTTCTCTTTTTTTTCTATTTACGGTTTTGACATGTTGCACTACGAATTTGTTTAGGTTTGCTTTTGCAGATGTGCATCTGGACCTTCCAGTACAAGTAAGATTTTGTCAATATTTCCCCAAGAAGTGTTATATATATATATATATATATATATATATATATATAGATACATATATATATATATATATATATATATATATATATAGATACACACACACACACATTTTCCCATTATATACATACGTACATACATATATATGTATGTACGTATGTATGTATATAATGGGAAAATGACACAATTGAGGCGTTTCTCCAACAGATCTATATAGCAGTTGGTCTTTATGATGTACAGTGATCTACCACTGGGAAAAAAAAAAAGGAACAAGTTCATTGAAAAGAGAGACCGTGCTATAAATAATACTCAGACATATACTTTATAAGTATTTATTAGCATATTGCAAAAAGGAAACTATAAAATAATTTACTTACAAAAACACTTAATACATAAATACAGTAATAACAATACATATCAGTATATAGCAGCCACGGAGTGATATACAATTTCAAATTAAACAAATACATTCTAGGCATCTTGCTATTGCATGCAACACAGGGCTCAATGAACCCCAGGAATCACGTTGCCATGGCGACCAGGAAATGGCAACTCAGTGTGACCGTCTCTGTCAATGTAACCACCTCTGTGTGTGTGTGTGTGTGTGTGTGTGTGTGTGTGTGTGTATAGGTGTATGTGTACTCTACTTTTTCCCCCATTTATTTTATAATCAGTATCTTTTTCCCCTCCCACTGCCCCCCCCCCCCCCCCCCCCCAGTTTTTTTTTTTTAACTTCCATATACCTCTAATATTTTATTGAGATGATATGTCCATATGTTTATTTGGGTGGTGGTCTATGTGTTCCATGTAATAGCGAGATACCTAGAGTATATTTGATGTTCTATACCACTCTGTGGCTACTATATACTGGCACTTGTTATAATCATAATGGAATTCATGTATTTTATGCATTTTGTTTGTAAATAAGTTATTGTATGGTTTCTTTTTTTGCAACATGCTAAAATATATATATATATATATATATATATATATATATATATATATATATATATATATATATATATATATATATATATACACACACATACATACACACCATAGTAATTATGTGTCTTGATTATTAATCTTTTTGATTAACAAGGAATACATTTATTGGCTCATCCAGCAATGGAATGTTTTCAAAGCCACTGGGTATATAAATAGATTTATTTCGTTTATCGAACACAATTTTAAAAAAAGGTCAAAAAGGTGCCAGTGGTGGTGGAAAAGACTCCTTGACACATTAAAAATTATTCCTGGCAAATACTTACAATAGGGTGGTTCCTATACATATACACACTCAGACCTAATTAGATACAAGACCCCCAGCAACCACACTTTGAGCACTATATAAATCGGACATCTTTAAATGTTTACAATCCCTTGTTCTCACTTTTGTGACTATACTGGTATTTGGAATGACCACCACTTTCACTAAATCAATGTTTTCATACGTGTCTGCCTTTACTATAAACCAATAACGATATTACTTTTAACCTTAATAATGTTTGTCCACTAATCTTGAGCTTCCTACTCTATTAGGGCGCGGACTGGACAGGATTTCTCAGCAAAAACTGAACAATTATGATTTGAAATATATGTACCTCGTGGTGGCGTTAATTCAATCTTGTTAATTTCACAGAAACCAACAGGGAATATTGAAGGAGACGATGCATGGTAACAAAACCAGTCCGAACCATCTGCTGCTTCGGAGCCATCGATTCCAATCATTAGATATCCTTCAGCAAGTACCTAAAGTGATATATTAAGTAAATAACATAGCATACTTCTTGGTTACACTATAACGCAATAATACAAGAGCATGTTATTTGAGAAAGTAGATGCACCAAGTTGGGAGGGCTTGAGAGAAACCTCTGCAAGTCCTTATGACATAGTGTGAAGCAAGATTGGATGGAAATATATACAAATGGCCAATGAGAACAGTAGATTTAAAATTGTATGCACCAACAAGAAAATGCACAGAAACGAATAAACCAACGGTAGCCACCTGTATGCAACAGAAATGCTCCCAGAAGCAATAAAAAAAAAAAAAAAAAAAACACACCTTTTACATAATTGTATATATTTCAATAGATTAGCTCTACTATAAAAGCAACACTTTAAGTGATGCATTTCAATGTTTAAATCTCTTATAAAACAGGCAACATGTTCATATGAACAGAAAGATCAAGATAAATATCAGTGGTTTGGCAGCCATTTGCCTTACCATCTCTCGAACATATTTCTAGGAAATGGGGTAGCCAACAAGTATCTCACAGGCTGCTGTTGTTGAACTACAACTCCCATTATGCTCTTCAGTGATAATTACCTTTCTGATTGTTGCAACACATATAGCAGACAAATTTAAAGGATCAATTGCTTCCAGTTTCATTCCATCTCTGAACCACTCTGTTCCTTGGTCAATATCTTTAACCTGAAAACATATTAGATACTAGAAGTCAGCTCTTCTTAGGGGACACAGTTTTACAAAATAAACTTTCCCCAAATATAATCAATTAACACTTGAAATAGCGGTGTGTTGTAACTGCATTAATATGATTGGGTATCACTTAACAGTAAGCTGCAGTGGGTTATGGAGATGGAGGGTTGGAAAGGTCAGCTCAAAATAGCAGTGTTAGGAGATTTTTTCCCCCCAATTCTGCTGTTTTGCAATAAATTGTCAATGTACCCCAATATTTAGGTAATAACGGCCAATGTGCCAGTTCAAAAAGAGTAAAAAAAAAAAAAAAAGTTACTTACCTTTGTGAACAAATGAGGTGGCGCATCATAGTTTGACTCCTGTTTTTTTAAAATATCTAGAAATAAAACAAAAAATGTTATCTGTGCTCTTAAAAAAATGTAATGTATAGCTCAGATGATTTAATATGTGAAACCGCTCTAGTGAATAAAGTGAAACATATATGGTATTAATGATTATTTTTGAAAATATTGTTCATCTGAGGAAGGAAGAAAATATTTGACACCTTCTTACAGGTTATCTAAGCAGGCTCTGTAGGCAGACATAAGTTTCAATCTACAAAAAGGTTGCCTGATTATATCTATGATATCGGATTATATATATTTATTAGGTCAACAAGGTTACTCCCCAATAGATACAGGATCCATTTATACTTTATTTCCCTTTACAGATTGTCACTTCAAATTGGTCAGTGTCATTATTGGGGACACGCGCACTGAGGAATATACCATAGCAAAGATGCAGTAAATGAGATAGCAGGATCAGAATTACTTTTGGAAAGAAAAAAAAAAATACAATTGAGATACAATTGTTTAGGTTATACTTTATTTAATATGGCCCGGTGTGACGGTTAGCTTATAAAAGAACAAACAGAGTAGAAATAATATATGAAGAAAAATTACAAATAACCAAATCATACCTTTAAAAATATACAAACATTTGTTTGATACTCGCTGGTCATCACCAAGTAACCCGATTCTAATTCAACGCGGGTTACCCATTGCATATTCATGGTGTCTAGCAAAAAAAAAAAAAAAACCCCACAACCTTCCTGCCTTTTGTCAATCAGACTATATTGACTACTCCCGATTCTACAGTTCTCTTCTTAGTGATTGTATGAGCATTACATGTCGGATTTGAACACTTGCGTAACAAATCCGTAACACAATAACGCACACTGGAGATTTGTATTACCTTTTGATATAAACACTAAATTAAGGGCCAAGAAAACAGTCCAGAGCAAGAGCTGCTGGTTTCAACCATATAACGGACCGAGTGTTGCTGTAGTAAATGTAATCTTAGCTGCAGTTAAATTTAGATTAAAATTAAATATTTTTTTTTTATTACAAAATCTATGCTTTAAAGTAAGTTGTGTTTGCAGTGCATCTGTCACATATACCTGTTCTCTTAAACCGATGCCCTATGCTTCTAGACCACCCCATGTGATGAATCAGAGGACTGTACATGTGACACCAGAAGTCGTCAGTTTTGTCTTCACTTTCTTCATAGACCAATCGTAACCGCCCTCCGATAACAGTGTCTACCACTGCTACCCGCGTCCGGCAGAGGTGTGTTTTGTCCACTACCTCCACCCTCATGGAGGGTTTGAAAGGATATTGCATACTTTCTGATACCTGATTGGAAGAGAGACAAACTGGGTTAAAAGAATAGGGAACAATCAAAGTCTATAACTACCGTGTACTGGTTTAAAGGGACACTCCCACCAAAAAATGAAAAGGTTTTATTTTTTTATTTTGTATTGTTGACTTCAGATATGTCTTTTGTTTTTGTTATGTGACTGTATTTAATAAAATATGTAACTAAACAACTGTGAAATATAGTGTTTTTGGGTACCCCCCCTGAGACATTGCAGCACAAATTTCTCACTTTTGGGCTGGGGACACAGAATGCAGTCTATAAGTCAGAATTCTGATCATAGTTACATTACCCTCCCATTCAATCTATCTATTACATAACAAGGGGGCGTAGTTATGATCATGGCTGATCAGGTTAATCTCCTCTCTTTGTGTTGGAAGGCAGGTAAAAAAAAGTTGTACACAGCCACCTAGTCCTGCACACTATGATACACAGGAGCCAGTACGAGATCAGGGGAGTATCTTTTTACATCATCATGCAGGCTTTGGCCACAGTTGTAAAGTGAGGCTGGCTGGAAGATTTTGGACAATGTTGCATCATGGGAAATATTCAAATAATGGAGCCAGGACATAAACGACTAATTTTTCCTTTTATATGCAATTAATTCAATCATACAAGAAAAAGAACAAACAATGGCATATGATTTATATACGTGCTTGTTTTAAATGACGAGGTTATCTAGTTACATCTTATGTAAGTGGTAGTGTCCCTTTAATATATTTAATGGGCCTTAAACCTAGAAAAGAAGCTTTACATACCAATACTGGTATTAACCCCTTAACGACAGATGACGTGCCAGGCACGTCACGGCAAATCGAGGACTTGCCGACAGGTGACGTGCCTGGCACGTCATGCACTAAACTGAGTAAAGAAAGCGACCAGCGGTCGCTTTCTTTACTCTAACGGTGTTGCTACAATGCCTCTAGGTAGAGGCATTGTGCAACACCAACCAAATGTGCAGGGGCGCGCTACGATCACTCCACGGAGTGATCGTAGCAGCCATTTAAAAATGGCTGCGCCCACTGCACACATGTGCTTAGAAAGCGAACGATCGTTCGCTTTCTAAGCATCTCCGGTGTTGTTAAAGTGCCTCGCCAGCGAGGCACTTAACAACACCTTCAGGATGCCCAGAGCCGATGGTGGTCGCTCTCCTGAGCGACCCCATCGGCTCAGTAGAAGGGAACACTGCCTGTACAGGCAGCGCTTCCCTTCTAATGGCAAGAGCATCGGAAGTGAAAGTATTTCACTTCCGATGCTCTAGGGGGAGCCAAATCGATGCCGGCACAACAGATCTATCTGATGAGCACTTACCATACTGTCAAAGGCAATATTAGCAAAAATTGCCTTTGACAAGTATTGATCTGCCTCCCTCACCTTACTAGTTTTAGTAAGGGAGAGAGACAGATCAGATAAAAGTAAAAAAATAAAATAAAATAATATTTAATAAAATTTTAAATACCATGGGCTTTTATAAAAGCCATTTAACCCCTTCCCTGCCATTGATCGCTGTGTACGCAGTGATCATACACAGCAGCACATTTTTTGCTGTCTGTGCATTTTTTAGGGGTTCATTTTTTTTACTGTAATTCATTACAGTATAAAAAAAGCTCTTTTAAGAGAGATTAACCCCTTTCTTGCTGTAGATCACTGCCTAAGCAGCGATCTGACGCAAATGCAGCAATCTTGCTGCAGAAGCATTTTTAATTTTTTTTAAACTTTTTTATTACACCCGTCACGTGTTAATTATACCCGCTAGGGGACTACGTTTAACGTAAAAAAATGTTAAAATAAGAGCTATTAACCCCTTCCTTGCCGTATATCACTTCCTAAGCAGCACATATGGAGCAATCTAGTCGCAGAAGGATTTTTTTTTGCTATCAGCTTTTTTTTTGTCAGACTCGCTAGGGGTTAATTATACCCACTAGGGGATTACGTGTATTCCTTTTAAAGTAGTCTGAACGCGTGTATAGCGATCAGTGGCAAAGGTGGTTTGGTGATTTCTCAGATGAGCATCACCATTCGTCTGGTTCGATCAATATTGGTAAATATTGTTCTGACCCATATGGATCTGCCTCCCTCTCCTCACTTGAGTTTTAGTGAGGGAAAGAGACAGATCTGTATAACATAATTTTTTAATTGTAATAAATTAAATAAAATGTTAAAAAATTGTGAGTCCCAAGAGGTTTTATAAAAGCCATACCCTTTGTATAGTGTAGTGTATTAACCCCTTCCCTGCCAATGATCACTGCACAGCAGAACATTTTTTCTTGTCTGTGCATTTTTAGGGGTTAATTTTTTTGTACAGTACTACAAAGGCTCTTAGAAAAGCTATTAACCCCTTCCTTGCTCTACATGTTCAAATTCCAAGTTTGAAAATCAAAAAGCGCACCTCTCAAATGTAGCCTTTCAACACCCAACAAAGCTGACAAAGCTATGCATGGGTGGTATCCCTGTGCTCGGGAGATGTTGCTGAACATATATTGTGGTATTGTTTGTTAGTGACACATCCTGAAATATGTGAATTTGTGTCTAAAGTACAATGTATGTGGGAAAAAATACACAATAAAATGACTACCACAAACTTTGACAAAGGCTGGTGGTAGGATTGGTGCATGGAAAGTGTTAAAATAACACCATTTAAAATAGCCTAGGGTGTCTACTTTTACAAAATATATACTGTTTGGGGTAAAATACACTGTCCTACTTTAAAAAAAAAAGTCCCAAATGAAAGATGGTCTCGGGCTGACTACACGTCAATATTCCAAGTTGAAAATGCGCACCTTCACAATGTGGCTCTTTACCCCCCAAACAACCCAACAAACCTATGCATGGGTGGTATCCCTGTACTCAGGAGATGTTGTTGAACACTTATTGGGGTGTTATTTGGCAGTGACACATACCAAAATCTGTGAATTCATGTCTGAAGTACAAGGTTTGTGAAAAAAATAAAAAACACAAAAAAATTACTACCACAAACTTTGACAAAGGCTGGTGGTAGAATTAGTGCATGGAAAGTGTTAAAATACCACCATTTGAGATAGCCTAGGGTGTCTACTTTTAAAAAATATATGGGTTGATGGGGTAAAATACACTGGCTGGTTTCAAATATGTCCCAAATGGGACATGGATGCAGGCTGTCCTCATGTAAAAATTTCAAGTTGGAAAACAAAAAACTGCACCTCATAAATTTGGCATTTTAGCCCCCAAACAACCCAACAAACCTATGCATGTGGTATCCCTGTACTCAGGAGAAATAGTAGAATCTATTTAGCATGTTTTTTCGTTCGCTATTGTCGATGAGGAGAAGTTGTTTCAAATAAAAGTCAGGAAATTTGTGTATTTTTTTTTTTTTTTACCATAGTTTATTATTTTTTTTAATAATATGATAAGATATGATCAAAAAGATGGCATCCATAGAAAGCCCTTCTTGTCCCGATAAAAACAATATATAATATGTGTGGGTACAGCAAATGATGAAGAAGAAAATTACTGCTAAACACAAACAGCACAGAAATGTTAAAATAGCCATTGTTCAGAAAGGACAAAAATGTTTCAAAGGCTCTGTCCTTAAGGGGTTAAATAAATATTTATTTTTGGAGTCCTCACTTGAGATTTTGTAAACAAATTTAAGTATACTTTAACATTAAAAATCATGAGTAGAGCTCTGTAATAAGAAAGAAAGAACCCCCCCCCCCCCCCATATATACAATTATATATATATATACATATATAGTGAAATAAACAGGAACCATATCAAAATATTACAAGACAAAATCAAATCAATCAAATGTTTTATTTACCTTTTGTGAAAAATCAGGAGGCAGTGTCTTGGCACCAGTTAGTCTTTTGACTAAAAAGGCTTTCCAATTTGTGTATTTGTGTTGAATAGCTAAAAAAAGAAGAAAAAAAAGGAGATACTTAAACAAAAGGTGGAACTAATTATATTGGTTTAACAGCGTATCCAGGTTAAACGAATCCTAAGAGTTAATGCTCATGGAAGTTAAAGGGTCTACTCAGGTAGCTCCAAGGACCATTTTGGATTACATTGGTGATCTGAATAGCCCTTCAGTTCAAGCTATACAGAGACCACCAATGTGGACCCCAATCGGCAAGGAAATCTGCCACTGTGGCCAATTTTTGGCAGCAGAAATCCTCTGGAGGGGATAGAGAATCCTTTTGGGCCCAGTGGGTCTTTATCATTTATACATGAGGCCAGTGGGACAGCCCCTTCCTACAGTAGACCCTTAAATCTTTTTTTAAAAAATCACTTACTCTGTGGTGGGACTAATGGCTTTCCACTGCTCGCACACCAGCCTACCGGATGGACGTCAGGACCACATATACTACACCAGAAGTCCAAGCTAGAATCATTCTCGAAGCCTTCGTACCGCATCAAAGCATTGTATCCTGGAAACAAAGTAACACAATTTAACAATTCCTTTAATGTGCAGAGTTTTAGAACTGTTGTGAAACGTGTTACTTTGCGGCACAACTGAACATCAGTCCATTTATCTCAATTGTTTGTGGGTTTTTGTTTCCTGATTTGTGTAGTGATTTTAGGAACATGATTCAAACAGTAAGTACTGGTACTGCTGGAGTAAAGGAGTCCCTAAATTCAGTGCTACATGTGCCAAAAGTTGTATATCTAAATTATTGACATGTTTGGAGTTCAACTACCTGCTCATCACTTCTGCTACCAAGACAGCTTTCATCAAAGGGGAGGAGCAATTTGTGGCTGCTTTGGATTGTATGGAAAATGTGTATTGCTATTTCACATGTTCACACTTTAACATAACTATGTTAAGCATAAGAATATATGAAATGTAGAATATCTGTAAATAAAGATCAAACATACAGCTTTTAAATAAAACTAGTTCCCTCTCCCCTTTTCTAGTCATATTTATTACTTCGCAGTTAAGTTTAGTATTGCTTTACTTTTGTAATCAAACAAACAAAATAATTCATAAGATACTGACCTGCTAATTTCACAATTCCAGCTATCCAAAATACTTTCTGAGGCAGATTGTGGTCTGTATTTGGAACTTCAACTCTTACTCCTTCGGCGATATCACCCCAACAATTTCCCATGGGTGCCTAGCAGAGAACCAGTGAATGAATACATGTTTACTGGAGGCTAGGTGTGTCAGATGTGATGTGTGAACCTCTGGCACAGGCACCACATCCCTGCATGTTGGTATGTGACACCTGCCTTTTTTGCCAAGAGTGAGTAGGAATCTCTGGTAATATCCACACAGCTTACTGGTGTCTCTCTTGCTGTGAAATGATGCAAGGGACTGGAAAGTCATGCCACCTTGCTGCACAATTAAACTGTGACAACATAAGCAGAGCTCTGTGCTCCATTGCTGCTGCACAAGAACACAAATGAGGGGGGAGGGAGCAGCACAAAAGAAAAAAAGAACAGCGAGAGAGGAAGGGCTGAGAGGGTTAACATTTAATGCAGTGCTCATGATATTTGTTTGGCTGGCTGAGCATCATATTAACTGCACTCCACCTGGCAGAAAAGGGTTAGTGTAGTCCTCAGTGGATGATACAATGGATGGGAAAATATAAATAAAAGAATTATATATATATATATATATATATATATATATATATATATATATAAAATAAAATTATAAGGTGTGGAAATGCATAAAGCATCTCAAACATTTTTACTATACACAACACACTGTGCTACTTACATGTTTGAAGCAAGTGACAGGAGCAGCTGACAGGTTACTGCTAGTGATATAGGCCCCCCAGCTAAATCCATCCACCGTGGCTGCGGAAACAGAAATGTGGCATATTTTTATGGATATTCTGATTAACTTTTTCGCACATTTAGATTATGAAAAACAAAAATGATAGCATATAATGTTTGCTCCATAGATTTCTTATGCGTATGCTCACAATGTATTGACTCCATTACTCAAGCTTGTGCCATAAAAAGCCTTGCTCTTTACGCACAGGAAGGGAGCGATTTGATGGTTTATAATGTGCCCCTTTTCCATGAAAGCGGAAGTTGAGTTAATTTGAAGAATGCTTTACCTAAAGCTTTAAAAATAATGAAAAATTATCTTTGCCAGTTTCCTTTGTTATAACATATTGTGTTTTGTTAAAAGGACGACTCTTACCAGTTTTGTTTAATGTTTGGGTCTTCAAAGTAGCTTGATACTGAGCATAAGCTGCTAATTTAGCAACTAATGGCTGTTTTTGCATAACTTTTGCTTTTTTCATTGGAGGTTTACCCTATAATTAAAGAGATAAAATATATAAAAATCATGACAAAAGAAAAAGAAGCCCAGGTAATATGTGAAACCACTATAATTATATCCTATTGAGGTCCAAAATATTCAGAATTTTGTTCTTTGGGAAAAAAAATTTGGATATATATATATATATATATAAACTGCAAATGTATCTTTATGTATGCTGTATATCCTGCAAATTCCGGATGTGTTCTTCAAGTTTCAGAGCTTATTAGAATTATTAGATTGTTTTCTCTGTCAATTATGTTGGAGCTTTATAAATATTTTTAAAGGCTGCAACGATTAATCAATTTATATAGAATACTCAATTAAAAATATTTTGTTGCGTGATATTTTATTTCATAGAAGAGAGTTTGTATGTCTACAATGCTGCTGGCTTATGAACATGCATTACACACTAAATAATGAAAGATTAAAATTGACCTAATATTTTTAATAGAATATTTGTCATACCTCGATCAACTGCTGCAGCCAGAATTTTTTTGTACATCACATTTACAACTAAATACCTTAAGTCTTGCCAAAATGCTTGCCTTCTTTGAGTTTGAGGAGTAACTTCTAGAGCAGGAAACACTGCAGAACCGCTTTGTCTTGGAGTAAAATGCGTCTCTGACTCCAACCATTCCACACATTTCGCATGTAGCTAAAAGCAAAAAAGGTCAAAGGTGTTTTAGCATTCCTGATTTCATCAAAATAATTCTGTTTACATGCAAGCTGAAATAATGTTAGTGATATTTTGTTTAGATTGTTAGTGATAGATTGTGATATTTTGTGTTAACTTTGTCAGTATCCAAAGATAAATAAACTCAGTTGTATTGTTCCTTAGCAAAAGGTGACCTCAGTGTCTGTATAAGGATATGGAAAACTTGGCATTAACAACTCTAGTAAGTATTTCTAGGATCAGACAAAATTTTCAAACAAGTAGTGTAAGTCATGCTCTGTATGTGTGCACGAGGAGGAAAAAAAAAAATTACAGATCAGCAAATACCCAAACACAAAAATGTCCACAAAACAGTGAGTTTTACATAAGGGTGTACTTAATAAAGAGAGTATTTACGGGATTGAGTCAGGAATTTAAAACGTAAGGGCATAGTAGATGCATTGGCCTACAGTTTGAAATTCCCATCTCAATTCCCTCTTTATTGAGTAGACCCTAGTACGTTTTACATAATCAACTCGGGAATTCCCAAAAAGTAATTTGGCACTTCCCTGGTTAATGTTAGTCAATTCATCCTGCATCCTATAACACGGGAAAGAGGAAATTGTAGGGAATTGAGAAATGAATTGCAAAATTAAGGCCCAAATAGCAGAGTTTGAAGTATAGATGAATTAGAGAATGATTCCAACTCAGCTACTTTGGTCTTAGGTTTGCAATTCCCTTCTCGGTTCTCTGCCATTCCCTCTTTCATGAATAAAGCCCCAAATATTTGCTGTCTGATCACAGGAGCAGTACAGTTAGCAGCACATATCAACAAGCAGAGTGGAAAACATGATAGCATCTTTTTGCCAACTGGCTAAAACAACTGTCACTTGTCATGTCTGTGACTACGGTAAAAATCACCCACGTTATTGTTACTCAATTAGGGTCTGAGTTGTTAATTGCAAACCTTTCTACAAGCAATTAGGAATGTGAGCCTTACTTACAGTACTTACCCATGCCAGATTTACCATCCGGATAGGTGTAAACTTGTCCATTGTTCTTGATAATGGGAAGGCTGGACTGCAAAGGTGCAACTTCCTCCTCACTTTCATCAGAACTGGAGCTACTACTTGTATCCTCACTGCAGCTATCATACCCGTCAAACATGCCGAATGAATCACGCCTCTTTCTCTCTCGTGAAGAATGGTCAGCCTAATAAAGGAAGGAAAAAACAAAACACAAAAGAAAAAGCCTACAATGATAACAATACAATGCTAATAAATATGGTAGATAGCATTCACAAATAGAACATGATTTAACACTTTATTTTATAATTCCCAAACCTGTAATTGTACAGTACCCAGGAATAAAATGGTTCTTTATAATCAATTTTAAAATGAGTGGCATGTCTCATAATGATGTAATAAGTTATTATAAAAAAATATATATATTTATGTTAAATTAATAGACTTTCTGGACTAATATGATATTGACCCCATTCTCCTACTGGCTGGGATGACGTCAGCTTAAACTTTTCCTGGAATTATAGGATATATTTGCACACTTAATTCAAGGGGGGTATTTTCTTATAACAGGGACAAATTAGTTTTGATGCATCTGGAAGTACTTAACCTGTACATTGCATATGCTTTATTTGTATATAAATGAATGCAGAGAATATTTGGGTAAATGTCCTGGTCTAGAACATGTTTGTTTCTATTATAAGAGGTTCACATTTACCGACAGGTTATGGGAACTATAGGACATGTACAGCTAAAATGAAAACTGTTACCAGTTATTCTTAAAAAAGAATAAAAGTTCTGTTTATAAACAAACATAACTACTATGAATTAAAATGACAGCCATGTGCCTTGGAACCATTACAAAATAGTTCCATTCAATAAGACTATAGCACTATAAATGTACACTCGTTCAAGTAGGTCTATATAGTCACAAAATATGCTACTTACACTAGTATTCATTCAAACAAACAAAAATATTAAAATCTTAATTGATTAGTCGAAGAACAAAGAATACATAACATACACACATACTGTATATATATTTATATATCATTGGATACAAGTGCACCTTTTTTCACCTTCTGACAGGAATTGTGTCAGAAGCAGAAAGAAGACTAGAGTGAGAGCACACAGACACCATTTTAGTTTATTGCCACCATTATATAATTACACAGCCATCTGCCCCACTGTGTCTGGGCTGGGGCACTTTGCAGGGACCATACAAGGCCTCACTGCAGCTCAGCACTGATAACAAAGGCAGCAGAACCACAGTACAGCCCTGCAAAGGAGAGAGCAGCACCTACCAGCTCCTTGGTCCTTTCCATCAGCCCCTCATGTGTCCCCCGGAGCAGCTCGCCCCCTAATACCGCAGACACCAAGCAAGGAAATGTGAACACAATGAGGATCCCTCACAACATCAACAAAACCCTCAGCCTTGAACCGGGCATGCGCACTAGAGGTGCCCTGATTGGCTGAGAACAGAACAAGTCGTCCATTGGCTGTACGTTTAGGGAGTCGCCCCCTTACTACAGGAAGTTTGGCCGCTAGGTATCCGTAGCGCTGAGGTTGGTGATACTAAGTTACATACATACCGCGGGTTGTGAGTGACCAGACCCAGGTTATACGGTGCCGATTACGGGGAATGCGGTAACTCGAAGCATAACTCCGGTGAAGTCGATAAGCAGGGCACAATACCTTTATATTTTACGGAAAGGATTTCCGGTATTGGAGGTTAAGGGTCACAGGAAGCTCCACGTGCGTCAGGCAGCGTGAGTATAAAGGAGTATTTCCAACTAGACTGACTAAAATTGTAAGCCAGTGAAGAGCAACCTTGATCAGCTAGTTTGTTAAACACTCCGTATCCTATTATTAATGTAGTCCTCAGCAGCCATCCCTTCTCTGGAGCTTTCACACGTGTGTGTGTGTGTGTGTGTGTGTGTGTGTGTATATATATATATATATATATATCTCATAAGACATCATATAGCACCTAAGGCGCATAAACGATAGGACTAGACACAGGGAGGTTATTAACACAGCTCTGTGTCAAAGTGCTAAAGTTGTGATAAAATGTTGTCATAATATTGGGCGGTATAGGTTTCTCATATTTCTTCAAGTCAGTTCGAAACGGAACAGTGAGGAAGGACTGAGAAGGCTTACACACTCATTGTAAATTCAAACTTCCATTTTTATTAATACAAGACGTTGGGGAGATCTCAATGTATGATGCCAACTCCTGACAAAAGTCAGTTGCCACTTTATAAATTCCCTCCAAAGGTGTTTCCTGATTTGAAAACCTACAATTATGTGTTTTACCAGATAAATCAGTGTTGTTTATTGTGATAAATGTACCATTAAAGTTTGTCTCAGACATAGTTTGCTTTATTGTCTCTATTAGCGGAATGTCTTCTAAGCTGGGTGGACGTGCTGCAATAAAGAGAAATAAAAGGCAACGAACGCATACTCATGATAATGAAGAAAATTTGAAGAAAGAACAGGAGCTAAGAGAAGAAAACCTAAAGACACTGGCAAAGAAACCAGACACTGAAAGATGTTTGGAAGATCTGGTTTTTGGTGGTGAAGAGGAATTTGTGGAAAAGCTGATTGGTGGCACGCAGGTGAATTGAGAACCATTAATATCAGAAATATGGCATCTAGAATCTTACAATTTTTACACTCCAGCCACCAAATATACTTTAAATCATCCATTAACATCAATAACAGGCAAGATTTACCTAGAAATCATATTAAAACTTTGCAATATGAACTTAAAGCAGTGTTACATAGTAGTTTAGGCTGAAAAAAGACATGCGCCCATCAAGTTCACCCTTCTCGTATCCTGTGTTTACCCCTGTTGATACTTATTTATCACTGTAGAACCCACAATGCTTTAACTCTACTACAACGCCCATACATGTACAGGCTCCCATTGCAAAGCATTTGCTGTGTTTTCGAAGTGAGTTGTGCTATTTTCACAACTGAAGGCTATAACGGAGTGCAAAAAATAAAAATTGGCCGCCGTGGGTGGTCTTAAAGTGAAAGGCTAGTGACAGTTGTTACTAACCTGTCAATAACACCACTCACCCTATGCAAATCGGATGAGGGGTGTTTCAGGCTGCCTCTGATGCAGGCAAGTCTAAAACACCCTACAGTATCTGAGGCAAGCTGTTGCAGTGAAGATTGTGATTAGGCTAGGGGCTAATCACAATCCGTTACCATCCTCCCCCAAATTTTGGGGGGATGGGGTAAGTTGATCTTGGTTGCCTTAACAGCCAGAATCAACCATGATTTTTTGCATTTATTGATGTAATCTATGTAAAAATTAATCACACTGATCAAATGCAAAAAAATACATTAACCCCTTCATGACACTAGGACGTTCTATGCCGTCCTAGCGTGTTTTGGGACCACTAGAATTAGGACGGCATAGAACATCCCTACGTCATGAAGGGGTTAATGTATTTTTTTTTTCATTTGATCAGTGTGATTAATTTTCACGCCTCCGTGACGTTGAGAGGTAGCGCAATATTTTGGCAGGGACCCACAGGGTGTATTAAGACCCTGACCAGGTCTCTGCCATTGTTGTGTTTTTGTGCTTGCGTAGTCTGGGATGCAAGCGCCATGCATCACGAAGGGGTTAAATGACAATCCGTGTTGTGTGCACACTGCCAAAATCCTTCCTCTCTCTCACTGACACACTTTGATCTTGTGTTAGAGAGGAAAGCTATATACCGTGTCCCAGAAAAAAATGAAAAACTTTTTTTTTTTGCCTATTTTTTTACTCCCTCTTTATTTCAATTTTATACAGTACACAAATGGTTAAATCTCAAATGAAAGCTCTATCTTTCCTTAAAACCAGTATATAATATGTGGGGATTCATTTAGGAAGCAAGCATACACTTTTATCTAAAAGCAGCATAAAGAAACAAAATAGCTATTGTCCAGAATGGACATTAGGACAATATTTTTCTTTGTTTTGAAGGGGTTAATAGGGAGGGAATTCTGTTTGTAGGTTATTTTAAAATGTTTAGTACTAGAAGAGCGGATGGAAATATATATTCTAAATGTACACTGTGGTTTGAACAATGGTGACTAATCAGATCCCTTATGTCAATATTTTTCACAGGGGTAATATAGAGCATATAAATGTGTACATTGTGCTAACAGAATAAAGGGGCATTTTAAATTTGTTTGGTCTGTCTCCTGTTCATGAATTCGTTGTAACATTGTGTGTAAATTGCTTATTCTGCATTACAATAGTTTATTTGCAAGTGGTGCCACAAGTTTACATTTTTATTTTTTTACCTACATTGTAACTGTTTGCAGGTTGGAAGAGGGAGTTAAATAGCTGTTGTTTAGTGTTAAGATAGTCCATAAAATTCTATTAAAACGATGACAACAGTTTGCCGTGATCGGTGGGTTGTCCAATAATTCCATGATTCAGATACAGTAAGCTGTCACTGCTATGTTAGGAATAGACTAATAATATTATATGTCTGTTTTTAGAAAAGAGATGAACATAGTGGGAACATTTCTCATAGTGACTCTGATGATGACATCCCTGATTGTGTGCCCCATGCAGCCAAGAAGCCAGCTTGGGTTGATGACGATGATGCACTTGATGAAAGGTTTGTTGGTATATATTTTGTATTATTATTAGTGTGATGTTGCTACAAAGGTGTAGTCATTCCTGGAAACCTGTCAGGTTTCACCCATAGACACTGGGTTTGACATCTGATGTGCCATGTCAGACCACTTTTATCTTGTTCAGGGGTGGGGTGTTCTGGTATGCTTTCTAGTTTTCAAGTGGTTCGGACCACTTTCTTCAAAGTAGTTTACAAAAAAAAGTCTTTATTTTTTTTTTAAAGCAGTCTCTTCACTTGTTTGCCCAGGATAACCTACAGAATAAAATTCCTCCGCTCACTGAGCTACCAGTACTTCCAGGTCTTCGTATAGCTAACCACCATCTTAAAATAGGTTAGCAACTCTTAGTGGGAATGTGTGTTCAAAATTGTTTACTTTTTTTCCTCCTTTATAGTGTTGAGATGACACACCGTTATCGCCAAGATGTTAGGAAAAGCAGAGCGGAAACAACACTTAGTAAAGAAAAACTTCAAGTCAGACTTCAGCAAGAGTATGTGAAATATTATTTGAATTAAACTTGTGTGTGTGTTTTTTTAAAGGTCCTGCATTTAATATGCACAGAAATGATAACCGTGAATATATCTGAACTGTATGTAAAAGTGTTTGGTTACTTTATAGGTTCCAGAAAGCAATGGGGGGAGTACCATCATGGGCTTCCAGCGACCACAAAAAGAGAGGCTCAGACAAAGGTACATTGATATGTTATGTTGACTACATTCCAAGTCAAATATACAGGGCACCAAATTATTTTCCGCAGTGCTGTGAATATATGCAAATCATTATTTGGCGTGACAACACTTTTTCTAGGTACACTTTCACATTTTTTTTTTAAGGAACTAGGCAGGCGGAATGTATCTACAAAATTCCGACTTTGTGGAAGTGTATGTAGAAGAAATGATGCTGTTTTGAAGGGAAAGGGGGTAAAAACAGATAATGTTTTGATTTACATTTTTCTTCTGTTCACTCACTTTGCATTTTGATTATTGATAACTATAAACTATTAACATTTCTATTTTTGAAAGCATTCTTGCATTACAGCAATTTTCACACCTGCCTAAAACGTTTGCACAGTACTGGATATATCCTATTGCATTAGTATACAGATTGCTCATTAGTGTTGCTTTCTATCACAGATAGTGATGAGAGCAGTGAAGACGAAAATGAAGATAATCTGTTAAGCAAGACAGGAAACTTGCTAACAAAATCCAGTTATCTTCCAAAAGGTGTTTTGGAGGTAAGGATAAACTGCTCAAATAATATGTAATATTTATTTATACTGTATGTAACAGTTTGATTATGTTTTCAAACCCCAACTTTGTTACAGATGAAGAAGTGCTTGAGTGCTAACCATGAAAGGTTATCAAAGGTTCCACTCTCAACTGTACAGTTCCATCCACTGGCTCAAGTTGTAATGACAGCTGGACTTGACCGCGCCATCTCATTATTCCAGGTAAGCCTGACTCAGACACACTGTTATATTAGAAACAAATGGATGGCCAGCTCAAATTCCCCAATTTTGAGACACTTACTCTCTTCCTATGTCACTTGGTGCTGTAATGTTGGTGAACTGTCCATGATACATCAAAGAAGATAAAGCAGAAACGTCATTTGACAGATGGAATTAAGAAAAGGTCCCATTGCTCAATATTCCAAATAAAACAATTACATTTTTTTGGTTAATTTTGCAATATTGTGCAATTAAGCCCTTTTTCTGTTTTTTATTTTTTTGCTTCCATCTAGTTTCGACTGGCGGTCCTGCTTTATGTTACAATGTTAAAGATATTGAATTTGGCCCCCATGCCAATTGCTTTTTTTTTTTTCCATTATCCTAGGTCGATGGAAAATTAAATCCAAAAATACAAAGTATCTATTTGGAAAAGTTTCCAATTTACAGGGCTCAGTTCAGTGCTGATGGTGAACAAGTGATAGCCACAGGATTCAAACAAAAGTTATTTTATATATACGATATGATGGGCGGAAACATTACCCCAATTCACAGAATAAGAGGTGAGCGGTTCATACAGTGCTGTATTATCCGCAGCCTATTTACTGGTTGCTATGACATCAGTCATTCCTATTCCAAAATGAAAGAACATTTTCATTAAAAAAACATATATTCCAAATATTCAACTGATGTTTTCTATATTTTGAAATACATGGTATATTAAAAGGGAAATAGCTGATTTAAAAAAAAAACTGGATGGATATTAATAAAGCGTGTTATAATTTGTGTTGTATTTTAGGCTTGGATGAGAAATGTCTTCAGCAGTTTGAAGTATCTCCCGATGGGTCGTTCCTACTGATGAATGGATCAGCAGGATACTTACATCTGCTGTGTATGAAGGTAGCACTCTTATAGGGTCAGAATGAAAACAGTATAGATTCCATATCGTATCAGCACACTGTGCCTTTCAAGCGTTATCCCTGTTGTTTTCCTGAAAACAAAACCACTTTATTTCAATATAATCATTCACTTATATGTATCTCTTGCAGATTGTTTTCTTTAGAGAATCTGTTAGAGGATCTAATGTTCAGTAAAACAAAGTGAAGATCAGTGGATTTTTAAAAATTCAGTCACATAAATGTAAAAGGCAAAATGTTAAGACATTGTTTTTCTGGCTGCACAAAAGGTATATTAAAAGAAAAACTATTTTTTTTGTCCTTCAAAAATGTTCGAATTGTTAATTCTATGTGATTTGTCTATGGTGACACTTACTAGGTGTGCATAATTCTATAATGACTAAGTGCTCTGTGTAGCATGAAATGGGTAAAGCTGTGATCTGCCATCGCACCGGTGGTTTGTGGTTGCACCAGTTGCTGGATTAAAGATCTTCATCTGCAAGATATTTTTGTGTAGTATTACCAGACATCGATCATCAGGAGAGGAGTGCCGCTCTGTTTAGTTTATATATAAACTATGTAATACTATGTATTTGACTTGTTTTGAATTTAAACAATCCTAGAAACGAATCATGTTACCCAAAATATTTTAGTTATTTTTTATTTCCATTTTAGACCAAAGAATTGATAGGAAGTGTGAAGATGAATGGGAAATCCATCAAGGGTGTATTCTCTCCAGACTGCAGTAAAATCATATCAAACTCAGGTATGCAAAGTGTTGCATGTCTGTAATAAAAGCTGTGTGTGTATATGTAATATATATATATGTATATATATATATGTGTGTGTGTGTGTGTGTATATATATATATATATATGTGTATATATATATGTGTATATATGTATAATGTATGTATATGTAATTAATTAATGATATATTTGTTTATTAAACACTTTTCCCACGACCACCCTACAAATTCTGTAAACCATCAAAGCTCTGAACTACTTTATGCTCCACTAAACACCATCTCCAGTCTGCTTCACAAAATACATTTATATTTTGTTTTAGCTGGATGACAAGCTAACAGAGAATTTACAATATGTAGCAAGTGTTATTCTGCCTGTTTAGAACTCATTTTAGGGTTTAAACCCTGTTACAATGTTCTTCTGAAATTCCAAACCCTAGCATGGTTAAATTTGGATGTAGGAAATGACTGGCTTTTAAAATATCATCAATGTATTATTTTTATGTATTTAATTTCATTTTATTGCCAATGAAGCACATCCATTATATGTGTCCTATAATCTTACTCATGTGTCTTCCCATAGATGATGGTTCCGTGTATGTTTGGGATGTGAAAAGCAGAAAATGTTTGAATAAATTTACAGACGATGGTAGTGTACATGGGACATCTCTTGCTTTGTCAAGAGATGGTTGCTACCTATCCTGTGGGTAAGTACTCCTTAAAACTATTTTGGAAATGGCACAACACTTACAAACTTTTTCTCTGATGAGAACAATGGAGCAGCATTGGATTCAAAGTTGTGCTCTGAGAGGTTTCATAGTTATATAGTTATTTAGGATGAAAAAAGACTTGTGTCCATCAAGTTCGACCCTTTCTTATTCAATGTTTACCACTGTTGATCGAAAAGAAGGCAAATAAAAAAATAAAAAAATTCTTCTTGACTCCAAATGGCAATCAGATTTGTTCTTGGATCAACTAGCATTAAATAAATATTAACCCCTTAACGCATTTGGACGTATATATACGTCCTGAAAAGCATGGTCCTTAAGGACCATGAGGACGTATATATACGTCCTCCGTTTACATGTAGTGCTGCGCTTCCTAGCGCAACCCTACATGCCTGTAGCTATTCCCAGAGGCTGCTTCGGATCCGAAGCAGCATCTGAGAGTGCCTTCAGAAAGCCCCCCCCCCCCCACCCCCCCCGCGCGCATACGATCACCGCGAAAAGCTGATCACTGCCTGTGTGTGTAAAGTGTTGCAATGATGCCTCGATAGAGGCATCATGCAACACCTTGTGTGCCCCCTGTGTGCTGTATCGGAGGAGCATGCTCCTCCGATACAGCGTGCCCAGCACAGAGCGACGGAAGAGAGAAAAAAAAATCTCTTCCGTCGCTCTGAAACTGCTACTTGACTGCCCCTAGAGGCAGTTAGACAGTAATACAGTTAAAATTAGAAAATTAAATAAATGTAAAAAGCTAATCCTAGATCTACTGAACCTAGATCTAGGGTTGGGGTCATAAAAAGGGTTATAATTAAGGTTACAGGAGGGTTCGGGTGAGTACAAGGGTTAGATTAAGGGGTTCGGGTAGATTTACGGTTAGGGTGAATTTAAAGTTGGGGTTAATTTAGGGTTGGGGTTAAAAGGTCACTGTAGAAGAAAATGGTTAGAAAAAAACATATTGTTTATTGCCCTATTAGTTGAAATAAAACATAGACAAACATGGAAACATTGGTATTTCTAAACTCAGGACAAATAGTAGAAATATATAGACGGGGTCTTTTTTACCATTTGTAATTGTTTAAAAAAAAAAAAAAAATCAGGTCAAAGTTAGAAGAAGTGTTTTTTATGTCATATTTTCATCATATTTTATATATTTTTTTTAATAGTAAATTATATCATATGATGAAAATAATAGTATCAAATTAAAGCCCTATCCGTCCTTTAAAAAATGATATATAAATTGTGTGGGTGTACTGAACACAAAGAAAGAAATTCACATTTCAGTAAACGTATGACAAAAATAATGGAATTCTGGTCTTCAAGGTACATCAAATGCAGCATAGCACTTGGTCACTAAGGGGTTAATGCCTATACTAACATGCATAGCCCTCTATGCTCCGACTCATTAAAAAAGTATCCAGGCTGCTTTTAAAGGCAACGTATTTGCTAGAACCACTTCTTCTGGCAGTGAATTCCATATCTTAATTGACCTTACTGTAAAAAATCCCTTCCACTGTCGTAGACTAAATTTCCTTTCTTCAAGTTTTAGTGGGTGACCCCTTGTCCTGTGTACTGTTCTGTTAATGAACAGACCATTAGAAAGCGTTTTGTATGAGTCCTGTACATATTTATATAACATTATCATATCCCTTCTAAGCCGCTATTTATCAAGTGTGTACAAATTTAACTTTTCCAGCCTTTCTCCTGTGAGTCAATACCCCTTTTAATACATCCCAATATCTTATTGGCCTTTGCATCTGCCAGCTGACACTCTGCACTACTGCCAAGTCTATTGTCTTCAACTACTCTCAAATCTTTTTCATTAGTAGATTTCCTCAATGAAACACCATTTAAACTATGTGTTGCATTATTATTATATCCAAAATGCATAATTATACTTTTGTCTACATTGAATATAATTTGCCTTTCATCTTCCTGGTTTGTTTACTCTACTTAATATTGTGTCATTGGCAAACACTGACACATGGCTTCCTATGCCCTCTGGGATATCATTAATAAACAAAATAAAAAGAAGTTTCTCTGCACCTACATTCACACATGCTCTGTCCAAGTTCATGGCGAGCTTAATTAAGCCCAATGTGTGTCACCTTAACAGGGATCCCTGACATGTACCTGCCTAGTTCAGCTTGGACACTGCCTTTCGGTTATGTAGCTGTTTATACATTTTGAAGTGTGAAGGTAAATTGTGCTTTGTGTTTCAGGTCCAACTCTGGAGTTGTGAATATATATAATTATGAGGACTGTTTACAAGAGACAAACCCCAAGCCACTCCGATCTGTAATGAATTTAGTAACTGCAGCATCCTCGCTGATCTTCAATTCCAAAACAGAAATTCTTGCTGTGGCTTCAAACAGAATGGATGATGCTGTAAAACTGGTAAATGCTTTTTGTTATTTGCAAACAATGCTTTGCAAATTATCATTGTTTTGTCATTTGCCATGTATGTTGTTGTTAATAAATATTAAGTTAAACACAAAACCCATATATAAGTGTATAAAAGTTTTCCCTTACAGTCTTTAGAAGTATTGAGAGGTAGAGAGGGGGAGAGGTATTAGCAGTAGGAAGAGGGAAGTGCTCATGCCATTGTACAGAGCACTGGTGAGACCTCACTTGGAGTAGTGTACGCAGTACTGGAGACTGTATCTCCAGAAGGATATTGATACTTTGGCGAGAGTTCAGAGAAGGGCTACTAAACTGGTTCATGGGTTGAAGGATAAAACTTACCAGGAAAGGTTAAAGCATCTTAACATGTATAGCTTGGAGGAAAGACGTAACAGGGGGGATATGATAGAAACATTTAAATACATAAAGGGAATCAAAACAGTAAAGGAAGAGAGTATATTTAAAAGAAGAAAAACTACCACAACTAGAGGACATAGTCTTAAATTAGAGGGGCAATGATTTAAAAGTAATATCAGGAAGTATTACTTTACTGAGAGGGTAGTGGATGTATGGAATAGCCTGCCAGCAGAAGTGGTAGAGGTAAACACAGTCAAGGATTTTAAGCATGCGTGGGATAGACACAAGGCTATCCTAGCCATAAGACCGGGAAAGGGGGACTAATAAAAATACTCAAAAAAAAAAAAAATTGGGCTGACTAGATGGACCGAATGGTTTTTATCTGCCGACACATTCTATGTTTCTATTGGAGTCTCATTATACATGACCTAAATATTTTTGCACTCTGCATATAGAAAACTAGGGAATAATGTCACAACATAGACATACTTTACTGTCCCATGATTGTATAGAATAATGTACTAACCAAGCATAATGCTTTACCCTACAGGTTCATATTCCATCGTTCACTGTGTTCTCTAACTTTCCGTCTCAAAGTAAGAGGAAATCAATCCACCTGCCGTACGCCATGGATTTCTCCCCCCGCAGTGGCTTCTTTTCCATAGCAAACAATAAAGGAGAAGCTTTGTTGTACAGGTAGGTAATCTCTCATCCTTTTGATGAATTAACAACTCAAATTAGAAATGGAGGTACGAATTGGGGATCAGACCACATTCTAGTGTGTAATTTGTACGGAGTGGTCTATTAAACTGGTCATAAAGAAGTACAGCTGATTTGCCAAAATTCCAGACACCTGCTCCTGTGCCTGGTGAACGGGATATCAAGGTGTAAATTCTGTTTGGCTGGGATCACAGAAGCTGCTTGCTGACTGCATTGTAGGCTGTTAGACAGGCTGGGATTCTGATGTCCAAGAATGGGGAAGAACCATAGGCTATATTCTATTTTTCTCATGCAGTATATGTCTGCGCATGTGGAGTTATAGGAAAGATGCCCCCACGGATATAACTAATACGCTTATTCATGTTAGTTCTAAGAACAGGGTATGTGGTGTTCAGTTGGAGTTATAAATGCCCTGTAATGATTATATTCATGTGACCTGATTCACTATATATGATTTTATATTATTTTTCTTTTAAAGGTTAAAACATTATACAGACTTTTAAATATGGACAGTCGGATGGTAAGTAATATTTTAAAAAAAATATATTAAGACAATTGTACCTTTTTATATACACGGAATCTTGGTTGTTTTGTGAAAAATGACATATACACAATAATATATTATATTGAATCCTGCTTAAAACATTTATATAATAAAAACTTCAGTTTCATGTTGTTATCACTTGGCTTAAACAAAAAAAGGATATTTTATGCAGTTATAATGGTATCTACTCACTTAACTTGTCAGACACAAAATCCCCCTTCCTTTCTACACTGCTATATGCCTGTCAAGTCAATCTCTTGAAAAAATGTATAGGCCTATTAATATTTTATTTGTGGAGCAAGAGTCTTCATTCAGTTAAAGTAGTAAATGACATCATCACAAATGTTATATCAACACATTGAATGCTGTCTGTAAGCCAAAATGATTGGCTCAGAAATCCTGGTCCCAAGCACAGGGAAGATGAGTCTCTTGACATCTGAGACCATGCTGAGATAACTGGGAAACCCAGTAGCAGCCTGGTTGGTTCTCATGGAATTCCTAATAAAGTCAGTGAGATTAACTCAGCAGTGCTGTAGGCAGGGATCACCACTCATATATTAGTATTAATAAAGAAGATTCCTAATATGAATTCATATTGAATGCTATTTCATCTGTAATCGAATTCTCTTCTTTCTTTAGTTTCCAGAATATTATTTCATTAACCAGTTCAGCTGGATTTTACATCAACCATTTAACCTATTGAAGATGATGAATGAAGCCATGTTTTCCCTGATTACACCCAGAAAGTGATCTTCAAAATAACAATTATTTCATTTTAGAAATAAAAGAATAAACTCTGTAAACATGGCTCATCATTGACTGGTTCTGTGCAGACACTATCTGTATATGTTACATTCTTTTAACTCTTTGTGTATACATTCTGTATCTCTTCTCAAATACCACACAATTAAATCTATTGTAACATTTTATAGACCTGGTCCTTGTTGTTGACTATTTTTCATAGGCTTGTTTATCTTGTTTGTCAAGAATGACTGACAAATCTAATGCATAATCCTTCCCGCCCTGTAATATGGGAGGAGACATTGGAAGGTCACTCATTCATCTACGGGTTGGCCCAAAACCAGACCAGATAGAGGCTAGTAGCCGAATTGCAGGTTTCTATTTCTCGTCCTATTCCGTTCAGGGAACTTAGCTTGTGGAATCCATAGGGTTCCACTTACTCAAAAAGGGACGAAACGCCATACTTTGGCTAAAATTTACATTACATTAACAATTCCCGTAGCGCTAGGTAGAGAGCATAGAAGGGAACTACATACTAAGTTAGACAAACTAGAACAGACTTGTACATGAGGTTGAGAACCCTGCTCGTAAGCTTAGAATCTAGAGGGAATGGGGTCCATGAAACACATAAGGGATTGGAGAGGTCAGAGGGATTGAAGTTCTAGTAACAGTAGAGTGGATGGGAGGCACTAGATGGGATAAGTCAAAGAGGGAGTGTGTGTTCCAGCTAGGTGGGATCGGCTAGAGGCAAAGTGACCGGTAAACTAGTGGGTTGGGTAGTAAGCCTCTCTAAAGAGATGAATTTTGAGGGACTGTTTAAAGTTTGAAAAGGAGGGAGAGAGCTGGATGCTCAGGGGAAGGGAGTTCCAGAGAGAGGGGGCAGCGCGGGCGAAATCTTGGAGACGCGAGTGAGAAGTGGTGATGAGATTAGAAGAGAGTGTTAACCCCTTTTGAGGAGCGCAAAGGTCGTGGGGGGGGGGGTCATTTAGAGCAAATTTCTACAAATCAGACAAGAGAAAGTTAGCAGAGCATTTGGGGAGAGCAATAAATCCAACAATATACACTAAGGTGTTAAAAGTTATTAGTTAAGTAGAGTTACAAAGAACATTTATACAATACAGATAATACAAAGGAGTTTAGATGTGGCTAATCAAAACAATTAATAAGAGGGCCCAATCTGGTGCAGTTGGTAGCCGAAATGTGGGCCTTTCAACTGACTGGTTAATAGCTTGAGAATTGAACATAGTTATTAATAAAATAACATTAAATATTTTTTAAATAATATTGATATAACAATATTATACATTAATGAATTGGATTCATGCTTCTCAACCTTTTCTCACCCATGCAACACCAAAGCTCTTCCCAGAATGCTGTGGCACACTATAAGCAAAAATGTATAATTAAAGTAAGCTCTCTGTGTTAGACTTAATTATTGGGCCAACAAAATCTAAATTTTATAAAACAACATATTGATGGTCAGCCTCTTGTGTGTGTGTGTGTATATATATATATATATATATATATATATATATATATATATATAAAAAAGGTATATTTTCATGGTTCAATTAGAAAGAACATTGCCCTCACTTCGGTCCCCCCCCAAGTCACAAGAGGTGGTAAGATATTATCCACTAGTAAAAAAAATGTTTTGCAAACAATTATTCTTGTTTTTATTTCCTTCCTATGTTCCCTTTAATACATTTCTCTTACCCTCCTTTCATTATTGCCCCCAAATCCCATTGCACCCATGTAACTGCCGCAGCACCACCTTGTAGCACCCACATTGCTCTCCTAGGACTTGCCCTGCACATTAGATTGCACTCACACAATGCAGCCCCGGAGCGTGACAGGCAACCTGAGGATACTTGTGCGCCTGGGCAGCCCACAGACTCCCTCCTTACTTCCCCCACACAAAGAACGCTCTAGCTGTCCATGCCACTACACACCTAGTGCAGTCTCATGGCACACTGGCTGCGGAGCACTGCGTTAGATGTGTTTTTATAACACTACAACCTTTTTTTTTTTATTTCAAAAATTTACATTTTTTATTATTTTATTAATATTTTACTTTAAAAAAAAAAAGTAAAATATTTGTAACTAATTGTAAACTTCGGCCCATTTCGTGTGGACTTTAGTTATTTTCGCAATAGCCAAAATAATGTAATGGCCTCTGAATAAATCGAAGTCCTCCCCGTGGAAAACTAATTGCGCCTGAGTATTGGGATTGTTAGTTATTGGCTTGTGGTTGGATTTCTGGGCTGTGATTGCCCCACCCCCTGGAAAATCTGAGTAGACCCTCCAGTGATTGCAAAGTCAGCTGGATCCTCTCCGTTCTTGACTAGACAATCTGTGGTATGATAAAACCATAAATATGGAATATAGTATTTCCCATTTTATAAATGTATCCCCTATAAACCATACAACATCACTATCAGTTACCACGGTCTCCCTACATAGTGTTCTTCCTTCCCACCACACAAACAGGATGACAACTCTATCAGTAGACTAAGACTAATGCTTTTATTTGGCTCAGGAAAGCATGTTTGGCCTTAATAATTTGACTGTTCCCTGTGTAATTCACCTTTAAAGATGCAACAGACCCTTTAATTGTAATATCAAGGCAGTCCACATTTATTACTCCACAAGAATGTGTAGTTAAACACACAGCAGCAGTGCTGTAATATTATAGCAAGATAAAATCAGTATCCAGTGTTCAGTGAAAATCGCTACATTGATACAAAAGCTGCCGATCATTGCATCTCATCTGTGTCCACTGGAGGCTGGAACATGCATTGCAAATTAAGGTCCAGAATTGTACAAAACATGTGCTGATATGATGTACCTGGGTAACAGAAAGTTGGGCAAATGGAAGAGTTTGCAAAAAAAAAAAAAAAAAAGTGTTTTCAGTATGTAATAGGCTTGGACATGTTAATCCCTGGAAAATAACCTATAGGGGTCTATTCACTAAAAGCTGACCTGGGGTGAGATGAACATTTCATCTAACTACACATTGCATAATTGCCAACGTCGGCCATGTTTCCAGGGACACATATTTGTTCTACATGCTGCAGAAAGAGCATGCAAAGTGAAGCCCGGCAGTAAGTCGGATGGATATACATACAGACAGAATCCAATTAATTAATCAGGGTGGAGATCTCATAGGACTTACCATGATTATTTAATTGGATTGTGTCTGTGTGTATATCCATCCTACAAACTGCCGGGCTGCACTTTGCATGCTCTTTCTCCAGCATGTAGAACAAATATGCGTGCCTGGAAACATGGCTGACGTTGGCAACTATGCACATTGTGCAGGTACAAACCTGGTGAATTTCCCCAGATAAGAAAACTGACCAGATTAAATGTCCATCTCAAATCAACTCACCTTTTAGTGAATGGAGTCCATTGTTTTTGTCTGTGATTATGTGGGTGACATTTTGTTCTAATCAACATTGCACAAAATATCTCTGGGCTTTGGTGCGTAACGGATACCTATTTATTAGTAACCTTCATAAATTCTGTTCCTCTCAATACCCATGTCCATCTTTTCAGCAGTTATTGCTCATTATCTGCTATACATTTTTATACAAGATGTGTACATTTATTGCATTAACAGGGCTTAACGACACATTGATAAGACTGGCTATTAGAAAATACTTTAGGTGGATTTCCCACAAAATCAAATATCATATGGGCAAAAAAGGAGAACCGAAGAGATAATTGCAAAAAAAAAAAAAAAGTTGCCTATCTTTTGTTTGGCCAACAAGCCACAGAGACTCAAACTCTAGGCCACAGGAGAAAAAAAGTTGGAAAAATTCTCCCATTTAGCTGAAAGGGATAATTTTTCCAACTCTGCTACTTTGGCCTTAAGTATGAATGACATTCTCTTTTCAATTACCCACAATCCTCTCTTTCATGTCCTCTTCTAAAGCAGAATATGATTTCAAGGCAGGGAGGTGTGTGCGCAAGGCTGGTTGAGCAGCACATTGAGGTGAGTGCTAATTGTGCACCGAAGGCTGTAACATAGTCCTTTAGATTACACACACGTCTCCGCTAAATAAATGAATGAAGCATAAGTACTGTAATGAGGTCGCATCCAGTGCATTAAGAAACAAAATAGATCAACCTCTATTTGATAAAGCTCTTGTAAAATGAAACCACAACAGACAAAATAACTCGTCAGCTAATACAACAGTTTTTTTTGGAATAATAAGCAGTGTTCTTTTGTCTTCTGCACGACTGTGCCTCAAAATATATATTTTATACAAAGCACCAAGATTGGGTACAGCGATGTGTCATTAGTGGGTGGATTTTTGACTGGAGCTTTCAAGGCATTTTAATGACCCTGCTTCTAGCATGTTAAAGGCCTCTTCTATGTCTATCTTTGTACAAATGACTGGATATTGTCACGAAGGAAGACTAATTGTAAACAACATCTCTATTCCCAGCCATGTTCCTGCTGTCTTTGCTAGGAGCATTCTGCTGTATGCTGTACACTACACGACAATCGTACGGTCACCGTCCAGCAAAAGCCAGTTTGTGACACACTAAAGCGGCCAATTACTGGTGTAATGCCGCTAACATGCCACGTGTGGATCAGACAGCAGTTCAGCCATATTGTCTTCCCCACTGCTGCCTAAAGGGCTGCAGTGTTCAATACCAGCCTGAAATTGTTGTTGTTACAGCTTTACAGGACAAAAAAAAACTACCATATCCTGAGAGCATTATTATTATGGATAAACCCTTTGCTGTCTCAGACTTTGTAACCCCATTCACTGCCCAAGGGTTACCAATACATTTAAGGCTAATGCCCTTTGAGCAGAGAAAGAGTGCAGACCAAAGTTATTTAGAAAAGCTAACACAAAGGGAGATTTAGGTGAGATCCTCAGAAGACAACCCTGTCCTCTTGTCTTCTTTCCCAGCACAGCGTACTGTTCATTGTAGCAACATTGTCTTCTTCATCTTGCTCCTTTGCAAGCTCAATGAACACCTGAAATATAGGATCAGTAATGGATGTGTTAAGTATGTGGACCAATTGGCCCTAAGGTATAACTAGGATAAGCACAGTGGGAGTGGCAGTGGCAGTGGGAGGGGCATAAATAACCAGATAATGTAGTGGGAGGGGCAAACTTTAAAGCCATTATTGGCAAAGTGGGTGTAGTATAAAGCACCAGGTCCCGCATAGTGGGAGGATTACAGCAAAAACAGGCCTAGCACAGGGTGAGGCATAGCTAGCATAATATTTACCTGTTCAAGAGTTGACTGAGAGAAGCTATACTCTTCAATATTAAATGCATGCTTTACTGTAAAACAAAGGCACACAATGTTATTCAATTTAATACTAAATCATGAACTACATATGTTGATGTAAGTGGAGTCTGTCAAACCGGAATAAAAACGACATGATGTGCGCCAGAGCTGCGACTCATGTCAGACTTGACTGTTTGAAAAGTAAGTTGCATCACGTGATTATTTTAATTGATATATAGCTATAAAACTATTGTTAGAAAAGGACACAGTATGGATGAGAGTTAAGGAATAGCACATAAATTGGACATGTGTAAAAACTCCTGCACTGAAAAGTCAGGAGTTTAAAAAAAAAGAAAAAAAAAGCTCTGTTTGATATTATAACGACGACAGCACATTTATAAGTGCCGACACATCCTAAATCTACGCATTCAGCATAGATAACGTGCACTTCGATAACGTGAATCTGCTTTATACAGTGGCGCACACGCTGATTGCGCCAGTATTTGGCCCAGTCTTTGTGTGTTTATACATGCCCCCCAAAGTTAGTTACAATCATTTGGAAGGTTGAAAGGCTTGGAATGCTGACCCTGCCAGAAATTGAATCTGCAACTGTGAGGTTTGAACAGGTACTGCAGTCACACCAGTTACCAACTGAGTTTCATTTCTTCACTGGCTGGTTAAAATGTTTATTAGAGCTATTACCTTGCTCCAGTTTGGAGAACAACTGAGAGAGAGCCTGGACATCCTCTTTGGGAACTTTGTAAGACAAAAGTGAGGTATAGCTGGAAAACACCAAATAATGCTCATGGTCAATGGTTTGCAGAGAATATTAATATTGGAAAATTCTGATTTCACCTATTAAATTACCTCTCCTGGCGGCTTGCATTAGGAAAAAGTTGAAGAATCTCTTTGTGCACAAGTTCTGCTTTCTGAACACTGATGTCTGCTTCAAGCTTCATGTCCAGAGAGAAATGCCTCCCGAATTTGCTCTTTAGGTGCTGAACTGAACCAATATATCTGTGTTCAGCGGGTCGAACAGATACAGAGTTTTAGATTGAAGCTTAGTCTTACGTATAATTCAGAGAATAGGCAAAGGCTTTATTTAGTCATTTATCATCTACACAAGGTTTAGCTTTATGAACCTTCTGTAAAATATGTAATTCACTTGTTTGATGAAAAAGTATAATGGGAAAAGGAATAACATTTTTAATATATATTTACATCTGCCGCGATGCGGCGTTCATCTGCGCTGGCATGTTAAGAGCCAGGCGAATAACTGTGTTCGGAGCTACGCGACAAAAGTGTGCACCGGAATGTCACTGACACCCAGTACTTTAACAGGGTCAGAGCGTGAGGGGGCGGAGCATTCTCCCCTCACGCAGGGGATAAAGCCCCACCCCCTTGCACTCTGACCCTGTTAGAGCACCGGGTGTCAGTGACATCCCCGTGCTCAGATGGAACAATCCCCGTCCCTGCTCGTTTACCTTTTATCTGCAGGGAGGGCGGATTGTGCCATCTGAGAAGCGGGATGTCACTGACGCCCGGTGCTCTAACAGGGTTGTGCCCCCCTTAAAATAAAAAAAAAAGCAATGTGTATGTGTGTATGATTGAGTGTGTGCACTCCTCCTCCCTGCAGATAAAAGGTAAACGAGCAGGGAGGGGGAACATGTGTGTGTGGAAGTGTGACAAGTGTGTGTGAGGGTATTTCTTCTAAATTTCTTAATTTTGGGCTCAAAAAATACAGTATTTAGTGTGGATAGGAACTTGGTGGAATTAGGCATTAAATTCTTGTTTGTTGTTTTTACAGTACCAAGAGAGCAAATGCCAAGCTTTGTTATATACTTTAAATATGACCTACCTAAGTTGTCCAGACACCATGATGGCCACACGATCACAGACAGCTTCGGCCTCCTCCATGTAATGTGTGGTGATCACTGCAGCCTGGTCCTTACCTTTAAATGTAGCTCTGATAACTTTCCTACAGTTGCAATAAAGGATACGTAAATTAATTGTAGCACCATGCTAATAGTCTCTGTGTACAGTAAAAGGCAGCTAAGGATATAATGGGTTGGCCTATCATAGTTGCCTTTCAGGGAAAAATTACGTCATACACAGCAGGATACAACTGCAATGGGTTCTCGAAACGTTTTCATCTTCTGGCACAACAAATATACATTACAGTGTATCCAAAGTCCCAGGTTTTTCGTTTTTTTTAGTTTTAAATATTTTATTATGACCATTTGCATCATACAATAATAAAACAAATATCTCTTTATTTGGAGGTGTCTGTTGGCATATTGTTGAACCTGTTGACACAACTTTTGGGTGTGTTGGCAACGTCATAGGCAATTAGTTAGGCCTTGAGGATACATTGGCGGTGGCTTAATGGAGGAGACGAAATGAAGATACCGGACACAGAACAGGCTGTAGACTTGGTTTAATCCAACGTGACAAACAGCTCTCATGCGAAGCAGTGCTCTCCTACCCGGTGATTTTGAGAACTCCTCCTCCATTAAGCCACCGCGGATTTATCCTCAAGACTGTTTTCTTTATTCTTTGCTCTACCCGACGGAAGCGCCGGGTGGGCATGCAGGCAAGTTTAAAGGAGGACTGGGAGACGGCAGCTCTTTAAGCCACATGGTGTGGCTCATTCTTGTAATTAGTTATGTCTGCTGCATGGTGTTTGCATTTGAGGCATTGATTGGTGTCTGATCTGCCCCTTTTTTAGCTCCTTATCAGGTTACTATATAAGGAGTGGAAGATTCTGTAAAACATTTCACTGAATAAGGAGGAAGCAGATGGTTTTAAGCATTTGGAGGTGGGCCTTCAAAATGTCTTGCATACTGAGAGTAGGATCTAGGGCTAGCCAATATTTAGACCCTGGAGTGATTAAAAGTCAATGTGAGGTCTTTTTTTTTTTATAAAGAATTGATGTTGATGGGTGTTTGTGGGAGGATAGTAGTGGGAGATGGTCTAGAGAGTTTTCCCCATGTCCCAGGTTTCTACAGAAATAATCATTGCAAACTCTATTCACTGCCAAACCTTACTAACTGTTATAACATCACAAATACAGTTATTTAAATACAAATATGCTTTTAGTGCTATTTATACTCACCACATGCGCTGCTTGGCCTTAGAATCCATTCCAGTGGATGGTTCATCAAGTAGCACAATTTCTGGATTACCCAGCATGCTCAGCGCAAAACATAACTGTAGTAAAAGGTAATTATTGGCACATCTGGTAATTGCTGTATTCAGACTGTTCAACAGTGAGTAAAACATATCGGAATTAACTGGGGGCTCACCTTTCTTTGTGTTCCTACAGAGAGCTTCTTAGCTGGTTTTTGGGCATGCTCATTCAGATCCAGTGTGTCAATTATTCTGTAAATGTTGTAAGCTTATTTATTAAACAATGCACTCTAAAAAAGATTTCATAAGGTATAGTATTGTCGGGTAGCATAAATATATAGAACACAATACAAAATAGGCAAGTCATAAAATAATGTTTGATATGTAAGATATTAGCTTACAGTGCCGATTCTGGGCAGGTGCACAGGGTGCACCGCGCCCAGGGGCACGGGAGGAGAGGGGCTGCAGCAGGGAGTTTTCTCCCTAGCACCTCCTCCTCGAGGTGCGGGCTGCAGGTGAGCGCCTGCAGTAACCGCACCTCCTTGTTAAACCAAGCACAGCGCAATGGGTGCAAGCTCTGCCCCCGTCATGTTCTGTGATTGGCTGCAGGAGTAGGACGTTCTCGATGGTGTCTGCCAAGGCAGGGCACTTGCATCTAGTTTCTTCTACCGGATGTCACCTGACATCTGGAAGAAGAAACTAGGTGCTGGTGTTCTGCCTCTGCAGACACCATCAAAAACGTCCTCCTCCCTGCACTTAAAGGTAATTAAGCAGGGAGGGGGACCAACAGCATAAGTTTGGGGGGTTAAAATAAAAAAATGTGTGGAGGTGTCTGTCAATGTGTATAAGTGTGTGTGGCAGTGTGTATAAGTATGTGTGTGTGTGTCAATGTGTATAACTATGTGTGCGTTAATGTGTGTGTTTCTGTCTGTGTAAGTGTGTGTACATGAGTGTCTGTGTAAGTGTATCCTGTGTCTAAGTGTGTAAAGGTGGCTGTGTGAGTATTTATATTTGTGTGACTGTGTGTATAAGGGTGTCTGTGTAAATGTATGTCTGTAAGGGTGACTAAGTGTGTAACTGTGTTTGTGTGACTGTGTGTATTTATGTGCGACTGTGTGCTCTTGCCTGGGACCCTCACTGCGCTCATCACTGTATCACATGGAAGGCAGCAGTCCCCAACCAGCCGGCATCTATTTCCCGCCTCCTGCACTCAGCGCGTGTAGAGGGAAGACTGTGCGGAGGAGACGGCCGGGGACACGAGAGCAGCAGCAAGGTGAGTACTGGGGAAGGCAGGAGAGGAGATAATGCTTCTATGGGGTAAACTAACCGTGGCATTTTGGCTGTGGCCTACTAATTGGCAAACTAGCATTGATATATTAATGACTGGCAGTGGCATTTTAATGGGCAAAACTGGCATTTTTATTGGGCAAACTGGCTGTTGCATATGTTAATGGCAAAGTGACTGTGGCATGTTAATTGGTACTTGACTGTGGCTCATTTTAATTGTCAAAGTGATGCTGTGTGAATTTCTGTGGTGCAAAAAAACATGTACTATGGGGCAAAGTGATACTGTGGCATGTGTTAGAGACCGTAAGTACACCTCTGCAAATGGGCTGCCCATGTGCTGCTTTGCTGCCACTCGGAGCCAGCTCTGCAGTTCAGTGCCTTGTTTCCCTTTAGACCTCATTCAATGCTTTCTGCTCTTTCCGTGCACAGTGATGACTCAGACCATAGGAACATAACGCGTCATCACTATGTGTGGGGAGACCTAGGCAGCGCTAATTGAGTTCTGAGATGAGGTCAGTAGGGGGCATGGAAAAGGGACATGGGAAGAGACAAATACATGGTGGGTATGAGGTATAGAAGAAAGATATTGGTGAGAGACAGACATGTTGAAGGCATGGAGGAGACTGACAGAAATGGGGATCATGGAGCAAAGAGACACATAAAGGGTATGGGGTGAGTGGGGGGAGAAAGATACACATGGGGTTATGAGGAGGGAGAGAGAGACATGGGGAGCCAGATATATGGGAGTTTTGAGGAGTGAGACATGCAGGAGAGATACATGGGGGTTTTGAGGAGAGAGACAGGCAGACATGGGGATATAGGAGGAGAAACTGAGAGAGAGAGAGAGAGAGAGAGAGAGAGAGAGAAAAATAGACATAGGGTATGAGTGGAGAGAGAGAGACAGACACGGGGTATGAGTGGAGAGAGACGTGGGTATGGGAAGAGAGAGACTGACATGAGGGTGTGGGAAGAGAGAGACAGACATGAGGGTATGGGGAGAGAGAGAGATGGACATGAGGGTATGGAAAGCGAGAGATAGACATGTGGGTATGGGAAGAGAGAGACAGACATGTGGGTATGGGAAGAGAGAGACAGACATGTGGGTATGGGAAGAGAGAGACAGACATGAGGGTATGGGGAGAGAGAGACAGACATGAGGGTATGGGGAGAGAGAGACAGACATGAGGGTATGGGGAGAGAGAGACAGACATGAGGGTATGATGAGAGAGAGAGATGGACATGAGGGTATGATGAGAGAGAGAGATGGACATGAGGGTATGGAAAGAGAGAGACAGACATGTGGGTATGGGAAGAGAGACAGACATGAGGGTATGGGGAGAGAGAGAGATAGACATGAGGGTATGGGAAGAGAGAGACTGACATGTGGGTATGGGAAGAGAGAGACAGACATGTGGGTATGGGAAGAGAGACAGACATGAGGGTATGGGGAGAGAGAGACAGACGTGAGGGTAGGGGGAGAGAGACAGACAGACAGACATGAGTGTATTGGGAGAGATAAAGATGGATATGAGGGTATGGGGAGAGAGAGAGACACGTGATTGACTGACATGGTGAGCATGTTGGAATATTATTTATCACTCCTTGTGTACTTATTTTCCAATGATGCTCAGCCAGATTAATGATAGACTTTGGCTGGTTAGGAATCATAGGAACGTTAGTTAAAACACATTCAACTAGCCAGCAAAAACTCTCCCATGTTGCTGGCTGAGCATTATAGAAATAAATAAAATCCCTACACAGTATTATGGCCAAATATATATCTTTATTTAAAATAAAAGTTTGTGTTGGTCCTTTACATCAAAATAAAGTTTGAGCTCTCCTGTCTGGAACAGAAATGTCCAAAAGGGGAGGAGTTCATAAAATAACCACGCCCACCTTTGGGATCCAAACGAAAACCTGCACCCAAGTGCCCGTGACCCTAGGATCGGCCCTGTTAGCTTGATATAACCTTTAAACACACACTGCAAGCAGGGTCTCCCCAACATTGTGGGTTAATAAGAGGAAACTACATATGGTTTTGTTTTTGCATATGTACAATGTTATCTAGCAATATCCACAAATTGTACACTAAATCCAATGGTAGAATCTCTTGTGCATACTACAATAACAATTGCAATAAAAGAACAGCGTAAAACATCTTTGCAGGTGAGTTTTCCACATGTATTAAGCTACAGTGGACATTTCACCGTAATAAAAAAAAACTAAATAATGTAGTACTGATTTTTAACGATTCAGATGTTTTGATACATTTGTTCTTACATTTCCTGTCTGTTACAATTGGAAAATATTTACCATAATGCACCTGTCACCTTTACTCTGATCAGCTGTTCATTTTGGAGCTTTACAAATCTTTGTAACTTGCTTTATAACTGGTGTGGGATGTAAGATAGAGGGCAATAGCAAGAGGTGTGCTTTCCAAAGAACTACTTTTAAAAGGCTAACTGATCATTAGGAAATGTTAACACAGCTGAAAACTGATGTGCTGATTAAAGAACCAATAAAACTGGCCTACATTGGATTAGTTGGATATCTGGAGCATCACCATTTATTGGTTTGAAAACATGCTCAGAAGGGCAATCAACAAAGAACTTTCTTCTGAAACACGTCAGTCTATTCTTGTTTTGAGAAATGAAGGCTATACCATGCGAGAAATAACCCAAAGTACAGCTCCAAACTATACCAGATCTTTTTAAAATAGAACCAGTCAGCTGGTATTCTGTCTAGAATGGAGTGGCCAGCCAAGTCACCTGATCTCAACCCTACTGAGACCTGTCTATAATGGGTTAGCTTGACCATATGGTATGTAAAAATCCAAGCCAATTCAATTTGTGAGAGGTGCATCACTAAGCATGGGGTGAATTATCTGCAGATTACCTGAACATATTGACAATGAGAATGCCAACGGTCTGCAAGGAAGTAACTGCTGCAAATGGAAAAGTCACTGAAAAATGCAAAGTTTAAAGGACACAATTCTTATTTAAATTAAAAATCATTATTTGTAACCTTGTCAACGTCTTCACTGGATTTCCTATTCATTTTGCAACTCATTTGATGTAGGTTTTCATGGAAAACTAGGATATTTCTACCTGACCTCAAACTTTAATAGAAAATGGCCAATTAAAACTTTTGTAAAAATATCCAGTAAGTGTTTTGGTAACAAGGTAAACTTTAATAATGGAGCAATACAGTGGATAAGTAAATTACAACCATTTAAATGTAAGCATTTGTAATGCATGGCTGTCATGTACCTCTTTATTATGTCATTCAGTGTACAGCGGTTCATGCCCTTGATAGTGCCATAAATTTCGAGATGCTCCTGGAGTCTTATCTCAGGCCACAGATGGTTTACTTGAGGGGAATACCCTACAAACCTCAATGGTCTGGACCCTCGCTCCCCGGTAACAGGATCTCCCATTAGTATCTGAAAATACAAGCAGATGTGGAGCAGCATGTTATCTGAATCACAAGATCAGTTTTCTGGATGCAAGAGTGTGATAGTAATTGCATGTAATTAGTGGCCACACTAGGATGACCATATGATGTCTGTGAGAAGGTGCTAGTAATTGCATGTGATTAGTGGCCACACTAGGATGACCATATCATGTCTGTGAGAGGGCGCTAGTGATTGCATGTGATTAGTGGCCACACTAGGATGACCATATGATATCTGTGAGAGTGTGCTAGTGATTAGTGGCCACACTAGGATAACCATATGATATCTGTGAGAGTGTGCTAGTGATTAGTGGCCACACTAGGATGACCATATGATGTCTGTGAGAGGGCGCTAGTGATTGCATGTGATTAGTGGCCACACTAGGATGACCATATGATATATGTGAGAAGGTGCTAGTGGCTGCATGTGACAACCAACAGGGTTGCAATTAATTGTTTTTAACCTGTATATATTATGGTATTTGACTGTATGGTATCACAGCAGGTGGGATGGGAAGTATTTAAGTAATGGAAACCCCATAACTAATTAGCCAATGTGTAAGCATTATGTGTAAGCATGAAACACTTAAGGCATATAACCGCAGGGTGTTTTTCTCTTGACTGCCAGATTACAAAAAAACCTATTTGGATTACAATTTTTCCTAATATTGATCGAAATGAGTTGGCTGGCCTGAGTATTTTTTCCAAATGCATGTGACTAGTGGCTATATTGTGACGACCTTATGATGGCTGTGAGAGGGTGCTCATGGTTGTAAGTGATTAGTAGCCGAACTAAAGAACCAGTAATCTACACTATTGCGCTTTAAAGTAATTCTGTATTAAACATATTGCCAAACAACAGTTTTAACCAGCTTCTAACCCATGTTACCGCTGCTCACCTGCCCAGCGTTTGGGTCAGTCTGGCCTACAAGCATATTCAGTAGAGTGCTTTTCCCTGATCCATTTGGTCCCACCAGACCCAGTATCTCTCCTGAAAGTAAATAAATAGGATTACAGCTGTGTATCACCTGATAAGCATGGTGTAACATTGGTAGTACACAAGATCTATGGTAAGCAAAGACAAAAGCTGACCTTTCCTTACACAAAAAGATACATTATTCACCACCAGCTTTCTCATTGCCTTCCCTAGGATTGTTTTTCCAGTTTCCTCATATTCTTTGTGTAAACTGCTGACCAAGATGGCAGGTTTCTGTAAGAAAGAGACAATGTGTGTGCTACTAGGGGAAGTTGGAACATACAACCAAACACGGCCGGAATGCCCGCAAATCAGTGTGCGGGGAGCGAGAGAGAGGCAGCGTGGAATGCTGCTGTCTCTCGCAAAGGTAAGTACTGGGGAAGGGGGAGGAGGGTGGGAAACTGGCTGTGGCATCTTAATGGGCATACTGGCTGTGCCATATTGGGCATACTGTCTGTGGCATATTAATGGCAAAGAGTGAAATATTAATGGGCATACTGACTGGCATATTGGGCATACTGGCTGTGGCATATTAATGGGAAAAGAGTGGCATATTAATGGGCATATTTACTGTGGCATATTAATGGGCAAAGAGTGGCATATTAATGGGCATCCTGGCTTTGGCATATTAATAGGCACAGACTGGCATATTTATGGGCATACTGATTGTGGCATATTAATTGTCATCCTGGCTTTGACATATTAATGGGCATACTGACTGGAATATTAATGGTCATACTGACTGGTATATTAATCGGCATACTGACTATGGCATATTAATGGGCACAGACTTGAATATTAATGGGCATACTGACTGGGATATTAATGGGCATACTTGCAGTGTCATATTAATGGGCATATCTGGGTGCTGGGGTTGAGTCCTGTGAGTGCAATCTGGGTACTGGGGTAAGTCCTGAGAGCACTGTGAATGCAGAGAAAGGAATTAAAAACAACCTTTTTATTACATATGTAAAAAGTTGCATTCTAATAAAGTTTTTTCTTTCTGGTCTGTGAAAATGTGGCCCTCCTACTGAAAAGTTTGGAGACCCATGCCCTACAGTCTCTCAAACTTTAGGGTGTACATTTTTTTTATTATCAAGAAAGTTTCCTTCAATATTATTTAATCCCTTAATGTTGTTTCTATCATGTCTCCTCTTTTCCATTATTTTTCAATGACAGTTAAAGTAATACATTTAGAAATATTTTGTCATATATACATGCGCACTCACCCTCAGTGCAGAGCAATGTTAGAGAACAAGAGGTGCAATTTAAACATGTTTTACAGAAGGAAAATAAATCTATTAATTGGCTTAAAATTTGTTCAGAATTAGATCAAAATGACAACTGTATCCAGTCATTACTTTTTGGCGCGACAGACGTTTCATTTTATCCATGTATGTGTTGAGGAGCATCTTTAACTTTTGGTGTTTGCACATGGTGGACATAGAAATGCTACACATAATTATAGAAAGAATAATAGGTATGGCGGGTACCTCACTACTGTCTGAAGTCATGTACTCGCCCACTCTAGTTCTTTCCACTCGCACATCTTCGTCCTCATTGTCAAGCACTTCGCTGAACTTCCACACCTTCTTTTTTTTGGCCTTGTTTCTGCAAACACAAAGGATTTGACTAGAGGGGATATCATGGAGTGGTTATTAAGAACATGTTAGGTTGCAGAGAGTGTGCATGGTTTACATGGGAATGTTTAGTGGTTGCCTTTAGGTACAGTTTGGCCAAACACTTGCACTCTTGTGGTCTGATCTTAGAGGTTTTACTGTAGTGCCCAGGCCGTTACTACATCTCCTCTGAGTATGTACTCTAAGAGTACATACTCAGAGGAGATGTAGTAACGGCCTGGGCACTACAGTAACTTTTGATTAGGCTGGCCGAATTTCATTGAGCATCATCATTACGGTGTTTGTTCATAGGTGCGATGAGCTTCAATGAAATGAGAGTAACCTACTGGCATTGACAGCTTTTGGACATTACCTAACCCAAGGGCATGTGAGTATCAGATGTTTTGGGCTATTAGCAATCTTTGAGACAAACTCAATAACCGAATAAAATGAAATAAAAATACCTGAAAATCGGATCTTTTCTTATGGACTTCCCACCGTTCTTTATCTCAAGATAGCGCAGAATCAATAATAAAATCACACACTGCATGTAGGGCTGCAACGAGACAGGAGACAGTTGATAAAGTGTGAGTGTGTAGCATAGAATTCCGTCTATGGACTGGCGGAATTGCAGGGAAGGTATGGGGGATGGCACAAGAATAAATTTATAAAATCACCAAGGTGGAATATGTTAACATGAATATACAATAGTGCTAGGTGAAAAAAAAACACTCACAAATGTGATATGTGATAAAACCTTAGATAAAAAAAATATTCGCCAAATGCTGATTTCTTCAATAAAGTGTCTTCAATAGGTTCTGAAAGGTAGAAGCATAAAAACAACACAATGATGTAGTAAGCCAGGAATCTGGAATAACCCCATGCTATGGATGTTATTTATCCAAGGCTTTATCACATACCATGTTTGTGGGTGCAATATTGTATATTCAAGTTAAAATATTACACTATATTTGGAGTTTTTATAAATCTATTCTAGTGTTCCTGCACCATACCCTGTTTATTTCTGTATCTGCTGCATTTGACATTTGGGACATTAGACGCGCGACACACTGATGAGGCCAAAGTAGGCTGAACCGTACGTCTGCATTTTGGGTCTGGATGGCCATTATGAGCATTTTGGGTCTGGACTGCCCCTATGAGCGGGATTTGTTTGATTTGCTAATGGCGTAATTTCCTCTATAATGGTGTAAGCAAGCAAAAAAAGCAAGTAAAAAATGGTGATGCCCTCCCGAATAGATACCATTCTATTGTAGCGCTGTCCGTTCTCCATGACTCTGTGCTCCCACCATCATTTTGGGATCTAGAGCAGCGGCGTATCCTGCCCCTGAGTGACAGGTGTGCGCCAGACTGAGAGGCTGATGGCTGTCTGTTTGGAGCACACAAACCCCGGAAATACATCGCGCGGCATCGTGCTACGTGTGCAGCGCAATCCTAGCACACACAGAGCATCCGCGCCTTACCTAGAGGGACATCAGCCATACCACAGTGACTAGGCAATGTAGGTCCGTGATTTGGTGTGTTCCTCGTGCAAAGGAGGCCAGCCATGCATTTCGGAGCAGGGACTGCGCTTATGGGTGGGATAAGTCTGAGTGGTTTCCTCTGTAAATGGTGTAAGCAAGCAAAACATGGTGATACCCTCCCGAGTGTTCCCATCCTTTAATTATTTATGGTTTCCTGAGATTAATAGGTCGGTGTTTATAAAGCACCTTTCTCTTTTTATCTAGCTCTCTGAAAGACAAGGGGATTAAACTTGGCTAGGGATATCACCATCATTGCAGTATGGTAAAGAGGTGTGAGCCTGTTCCATGAATCAGTGTTATTGCTGGAGATTGACTTAAGTATATTGACAGTGTGGTCCATTCATTAAAAGGTGAACTGGAGGTGTTATGAAATGAGTTGAGGTGAGATGAACATTTCCTCTCACTATTTTAACTATACGTTGTGCAGGGACAAACCTGGTGAGTTCCCCTGCTAATTATTGTTTCCCTGTGTAGCTATACTGGTGAGATTAAATGTTCAGCTCACCTCAGCTCACCTTTTTTCCCAGTCTGGAGTGTAAGACCTGAACCCTAATGTCTCTTAATTTAGCATACTGTAATAACAAACCTCTCCTATATTCTATAGGAAATCTCACATGAGCAAATGAGTAGCGGTTGGTGTTGGTGAGCAAGGCAATAAATGAGTCAGATATACATACACCACTACTCTAAACCAAGGGCTGGACAGAGAATGTTCCTTACGGATATAACCGCTACCAGGAGCCTTCCCAGCTGAATATAACCATCTTCATCTTCATGCGAAACTTTCCAGGACATCTGTGAAAATAAATATAATTACCTTTACAATACATTGCAGGCTATGTAATTCTTCCAACCTTTTGGAAGTATTGTATCCATGGACAAAAAATAATAAAGGGCAATTAAGCACCAGGGAAATAAAAACACGTAAAAAAGATAAAATATTGAATCCAATATTGATTGTTGAAAGTGTTTTAAGCAGTACAAACGCAATTATGGAACATTGGCTTAGATTCTATGGCCCCCATTAATTTAAGCACTGGTATTAGAGGGTATGTACCAGGCAGTTGTGATCATATGCCCCCCTGCTAACGTCAGTAATATTACCGCAACAATTAAACAATTACAGCTCCAGCTAAATACCTACATGTTTTTATGGAGGTTTAGTGGAGCCGGTAAAAAAAAAATTGTCTTGAAATACCATTTAGTGCGGTAATTACCACACCAACAGTGATACTATGCCTGCCGGTAAAGCTAACAGGCAAAAAAAAAATTCAGTTTTTGCCCGCCAGCTTCACTCAAGAAAGGCAGGCGTTTAATGTGCAGGATGGTTATTCCCTTTCTGCAGTACCAGTGCTTTAACGCACGGTACTTCTGGGGTCCCCATGTTACTTGTATCGCCCAATATTCCGTCAGGAATAACATGCAGTGTCAACACTTTAACATACAATCTAGGCCGTTGTTTTTAACTTTATTCAAACACAACTGTTATAGGGATAATAATGAAATATGAAGTAGAACAAGGTCACTGAGCTCAGTTAGGGAAAGGAAATGGGTAATAAGAGGTAATCATGTTGAATTAGGAGAAAAATATGTTTTAAATGTGTCTGTGGGGTTTCCTGTTTACAATAAGCCACAGGTGATGTCATAAACAGGAGACTCCAGAGAGACTTTTAACATATTTTTCTCCTAATTTACGCATTTGCTTGTAATTTGGCTTTCACAATGTAGAGATAATTTGCAATATTTTTCTCCACATTCACAGTACAAGTTATGTCTAGGTCAGTGATGGCAAACCTATGGTACGGGTGCCACTTCCAGTCTGTGAGGTGGCACTTAGCATCTGACTGCATTGTCACCATCATCTTATATGGAGGGATGTGGAGCAACACTGAGGGACCCTAAGATGGAGCAATTAATAGAAAGGAAACAAAAACAGGGAGAAGTGGAAACTAAAAGGAAGAGACAGTGGCGTCCCGAGGGGGGTGCGGACCGCACTGGGTGACACCACCAGCATTGTGCTGCTGTACTTTTTTCTCTGCATCTGCATCCACTGCATTCGGCCACCGAAAAAAAAAAAATCACTGCGACAAGATGTGACATAACGTCACATCCGGTGGCTGTGTTTCCCTACTTCGCGCAGGAGGGAAGACTGCACAGAAAAGACGTTCGGGGACACCGAGCAGTAGTCATGCGGTAAGAACAGGGAAAGGGGGGAGGAGGGCTGGGGCATCTTAATGGCACAATGTTACTGGCATCTGAATGGCACAATAATTATGGCATCTGAATGGCACAATATTACTGCTATCTGAATGGCACAATATTACTGCGTTCTGAATGGCACAATAGTTATGGGATCTTAATGGTGCAATAATAATGGCATCTGAATGGCACAATATTACTGGCATCTTAATGGCACAATATTACTGGCATCTTAATGGTGCAATAATACTGGCATCTGAATGGCACAATATTACTGGAATCTTAATGGCACAATAATACTGACATCTTGATTGGCAAATTGGCTGGGGCATCTTAATTGCACAATATTACTGGCATCTTAATGGCACAATATTACTGGCAGCTGAATGGCACAATATTACTGGCATCTTAATGGCTTTTTTTTAAAATATATATTACTTTAATTTTTTGTCTGTTTCTGTCAAAACTCCTGTCAGGGCAGTCAACTGAAAGGTTTTATCTATAATTAAATATGAAGCAAAGTATTGTTGCATATTGTTGTTCTGAATGGGCTTCTTAGACAGGCTCTCAAGTGCCTACACACCAAGAGTACTGCAGACACTTAAAGTTTGGCCTAAAAAGAAGGCCACACCTCTGACTCTCCGCATTTGGATCACATGCTGCACGTTGGACGGACCTGTTCTATGGAGCCCCTGCTGCCTTATACACTCCAATTATGTCCCAATGAAAACATCAGTTTTGTGTAATGAGATTTAGTGAAAAGAAAAGCTAACACTTACCTTTATAAAGAAAGTCAGGCAACCTATAAGAGGATATATTGGGATAAATAGTGAGAAAATGTCATGAAGAATTGTAGCTATCAAATCGTTCCCGATAAGGAATGCTACTTCAGTAAGTGTGATGGAAACTGAAGCTGTCTGGAGGGGAAAAAAAAAAGAAAATTCATAGTTTCAGTAAAAAATGCCTAATGAATCATTGATAATGCACAGCATTCTCCAGCGTTACTGTGAATTCTATGCTTTTTAGGAGCACAGTATAAGATCTGAAGCTTGCAAATACTATGATTCATTTAAAGATGTAATGTGATCGGGCAAGGTATATAACTTTAAATGACGCACCAATGCGAAGATGATAGACCACCATTGCCGAGTGTCATGAATCTGTTTGTAGGTGAAAGAGACCACGTACGTCAAAAGAATGACAGCAGGGACATAACCGATCAGACAGAATATCTGAAAAAAAGAACACAGGGTATAAACAATGTCTGTTTTATTGACTTGTAATATATTTGTTTTGTAAACCATGTTTAGGTGACATCCTCCGTTTAAGTAACATGTAGAATCCCTTACATAGCAAAATAGTTGCATTTATATTATAACTAAAGGATAATGGGTCCTGCCTAACATTTATAGGGATGTTAATAAAACTGGCCATGCATCCTTTTAAGTGACAGAGATACCAATTCACACTGCCAGCCTTGTGTTTCAGTAAACTTACCAGGGTAATAACAGTTCCAGCATACAGGTATATTCCAGTGTTGAACACTAGTAAACTTCCAATCATTAGAAAGAGGATGAGAAAATACAATGGCATGTCTACCACAGCTTGTCCCGTCCAGTAGGCTGACTGATAGAGGCCAGACATCTTCAGCTGGGTGTAAGCTTTCACCTGCCAAAGGATGAACAATATGTGACTAGGTACAAAGAAATCATCTTTCAATCCTTACACCACTCTATCATAACTCTCAGGATCTACCAAAGTGTCAGGCTTTGTGTCAACATTATACATTACCCTGAGCCTTTCAGGGATATTCCAAATATTTTTGAACCCTGTATTTGGATTCATATATTACAGGTGCCTTATGTCATAATATAACAGTAATTTGACCTGACTCTATTATAGCCCCTAAACCAATCACATTCACAGATACCCTTCAATTCCACCTTCTACAGCTTTATTCTCTCTTTGGAACAAGTAAACATCTTATCAATCCTTCTTTCTAAAAGATCATACTAAACGTATATCACACCTGTGCACACAACTACTGCACTTGAAAAGTGAGAGTTTACCACTATACACTAGACTATGGGCCAAAGACCTGGATCTTTGATGATAGCAAAAATCCAGTGTTGCCGTATCACAAACTGATCCAAGAGATATCTTATAAAATCCAATCACGCTGGATCACACCCCACAAATACTCCCAAAAATATTTCCAAACACGCATAATAATTACCTGGAAATGTGGAAATGCTACTGGCACATTTCTACACCTCTGGTGTACATTTGCACCAGCATTACTAGTTACTGTTAGGATGTAAAACGTAATGATTCTTCGATTCTCACCTTATGGTTGTAGGTGTTTTCCATTGCAAAATATGGAAGTATGCCCACTGCCATAATCCCCAGGAAAGCAACCATGAAATACAGATCCAATCTGATAGACGTGTCTGAAAAATCCTGTGAAATCAGAAAAGACCATAAAACTAAGATAAAAAAAAAAATATATGTTTTGGCGACACAGAATACACAGTTTCAAGATAGCTAACACAGAATCATCTTGCAGTCAAACGTAGTTATTGAAGGTTACTCTATAAACACTAGACAATATAAATTACTAGATCATCCCAAAGTAGCAGAGTTGGAAGAATTGGAGATATTTTCCAAGACAGCTATTTAGCTTGATTTTTGTAACTCGTTTTAGTGAATAGCCCCCAACAAGTTTTGTGAGAAGACACCCACCTGGTAAAATGGGCTGCTCCAGGTCTGAATGCTCTCGTTCACATGGAGCTGTCTTAGTAAGGTGTTACTTATTGTGTTGATGAGAACTGGCAGTGAGTGCGCCATGGTTTTATTGAACACCGCGGCATAGCTGTAATACTGTAAGACACACACAGCATAAACCTGATCAATCTAAAGACGTAACTAGGTAAGATGCTGGCGATGGATGTAGTACATGAAAGTTAGACAAAATGAGTAGTTGAGAAGAGGAAAAGCATTCATGCTGACTTGAGCTACATAGACTTGGGCAATGGCATGTGCCATTCGATCTGGCACAATAAAATTAGCAATTAAATGTAAAAAATAAAGCAGAAATCAAATATGATGTGCCACTGATGGTACTCTATTAACTCTCATTGTATATAGTTAGCTGCAAACAAATGTGCCACAGGATAGATGTTATCAATTTATAGTTAGCCAGTCCCTGATGGCAAAACACGGTGGTACAGTAAAGCTCCCATTAACATACAGCTGCTGCGGACTACCCTATGGCCAGCTGGGTATGGAAATCAAAATTCATAGTAAACGTTTGTCACATTACAGGAGACTTTTGGGCATCTGGGTAAATATAATTTCCTCCCCATAGATTTATAGGTGGGAAGCAAAGTGTATTATATAATGCTAGCGCCTTTCGTACCTCTCCGGAGTGTAACACATTCAGTGCTCCATTGTGTGGTGGTAAAGTCATATTGTCACCTTCATTAATTATATCCACCTTTATTTTCTGGTTGTTCAGATTAGCTATAAGTTCATCTATACTTGTACCTGTATTGATAAAACAAATACATAATATTGGTTTGAGTCTGCTAGTCAACAAATGGGGTAGATTACATTACTCGTGGTAAAACCTGCGGTAATATAAAAATGTATAATGGGTGATCCTATTACTCATTATATAGGGCTAGTTCCTGACTATACCAGATGAATAACAACAGTAGCCAGGTTATTCCTGCGACTGGAGCTTTCATGCACAACCATCCAAAAACCTGCCGTTGCCAGTTAAAACGGAGGGAGTGGTGGTAAATGAGAAGTTCTCATACTGGACAGATGTGATAAGTGGAGTACCTCAGAGATCTGTGTTGGGTTCTCTTCTTTTTAATGTGTTTATTAATGATCTTTCCGTGGGTATAGGAAGCCATGTCTCAGTGTTTGCTGATGATACAAAATTAAGTAGGGTAATACAGTTTGTGTTACCCTATTTGGACAAAATTGGGTAACTGGGCAGATAAATGGCAAATAAGAATCAGTGTAGACAAATATAAAATTATGCATTTTGTGTATAACAATAAAAATACAAGATATAGTTTAAATGGTGTTTCCTTGAAGAAATCTACTAATGTAATAGGTGTTGCTACATATGATGGGCTTCCATGTACATTTTTTTTTGGTCTCTAATAAATACTAAATTTACTGGATCCTGCGGTGTCAAGTGGATTACTCCTGCATATTGGGCACTACACGTGTGTCTTTTTCTACTAATTAAATAGATTTTTAAATAATTGTAGACAATAGACTTTGCAGTAGAGCACAGTGCCAGCTGGCAGCTGCACAGGCCAATAAGATATTGGCATGTGGTAAAAGGGGGCATTAACTCATGGGAGTAAGACAGGGCTCGACAAACCCCGGTCGCCAGGTCGCCATGGCGACCAGGAAATCAGACCTGGCGCCCGGGTGCTGTTTGTCACAGGGAGCCCTTGCCGGCTGCCATCCGTTACACGCAGCGCGAGGGGAGAAAGTCTGTTCGGATCACACAGACTGTAAGCTCCGCCCCCTCGCGCAACACGTTGTAGTGCCGAGTGTCACGTGACAACTCGGCACTTAGCAGAAACCGAAAGAGGATCGGGCTCCAGCATAAATGTCCCCCTCCCCTGCAATGAGGTAAGCAGCAGGGAGGGAGGACACCGTAAAAAATACAATTTTTGTGTTTTTTTTTTTTTTTAAAGACCAAAAATGTGTGAAGGTAACTGGCTGTGTATGTGGTCTGTGTGTATGTATGAGTGAATGTAACTGGCTGTCTATGTGGTCTGTGTGTATGTATGAGTGAATGTAACTGGCTGTCTATGTGGTCTGTGTGTATGTATGAGTGAATGTAACTGGCTGTCTATGTGGTCTGTGTGTATGTATGAGTGAATGTAACTGGCTGTCTATGTGGTCTGTGTGTATGTATGAGTGAATGTAACTGGCTGTCTATGTGGTCTGTGTGTATGTATGAGTGAATGTAACTGGCTGTCTATGTGGTCTGTGTGTATGTATGAGTGAATGTAACTGGCTGTGTATGTGGTCTTTGTGTATGTATGAGTGAATGTAACTGGCTGTGTATGTGGTCTGTGTGTATGTATGAGTGAATGTAACTGGCTGTCTATGTGGTCTGTGTGTATGTATGAGTGAATGTAACTGGCTGTCTATGTGGTCTGTGTGTATGTATGAGTGAATGTAACTGGCTGTCTATGTGGTCTGTGTGTATGTATGAGTGAATGTAACTGGCTGTGTATGTGGTCTGTGTGTATGTATGAGTGAATGTAACTGGCTGTCTATGTGGTCTGTGTGTATGTATGAGTGAATGTAACTGGCTGTCTATGTGGTCTGTGTGTATGTATGAGTGAATGTAACTGGCTGTCTATGTGGTCTGTGTGTATGTATGAGTGAATGTAACTGGCTGTCTATGTGGTCTGTGTGTATGTATGAGTGAATGTAACTGGCTGTCTATGTGGTCTGTGTGTATGTATGAGTGAATGTAACTGGCTGTCTATGTGGTGTGTGTGTGTGTGTGTGTGTGTGTGTGTAAATGTAACTGGCCGTGTATGTGGTTTGTGTGTGTGTGAATGTAACTGGCCGTGTATGTGGCGTGTGTGTGTGAATGTAACTGGCTGTGTATGAATGTAACTGGCTGTGTATGAATGTAACTGGCTGTGTATGTGGCGTGTGAATGTAACTGGCTGTGTATGGTTGGTGTATGTGACTGTCTCCGTGCGTTTATGATTTTGTGATGTGCCGTTGTCTGGCTCCTAAATTTTTTAGCTGGCTCCTAAAACTTAATTAAATTTGTCAAGCCCTGGAGTAAGATATTATTCTGCCTCTACAGGTCCACATCTTAAATATGCAATTCAGTTCTGGACGCTTTTTCTAGAAAAAGATTTTATGGAACTAGAGAAAGTGCAGAAGAGGGGAATGGAAAGTTTTAGTTATGAGGAAAGGCTAGAAAAATTACATTTGTGCACGCTAGAGAAACGGGGGAATATGATAATGTTATATAAATATGTACAGGACCAATACAAAAGGCTCTCTAAAGATCTGTTCAGTAACAGAACAGTACAAAGCACTGGTACAAAGGTGGCACTGTAAAGCCGTTTTCGGGACACAAAGGTGGCACTGGGAATGTATGTGGGCACAAACATGGCACTGGAAAGGTGTTTGGGGACAAAGATGGCACTGGCAAGGTGCTTTGGGGACAATGATGGTGGATCCTAAACAGGAAGGGGTGGGGCCAATGAAGATTGGGTGTGTGAGTTTAGCACAGAGAAAAAAGGATTTATGGGCTTTGCTACAAAGTTTAAAAGAGTGCTTAATGATTTACAGGACTCTGTGGATACGGGTGCACCGCATTCTCCATAGATCACTGGAATATGTATAGAAAATTAAGAAATGCGGCACTCCAATTCAGAAAATAGCAAAAAAGTTTTATTTTTGTGCAACAATTAACAGAAATTCAGGGATGTCAATTATTGCACAAAAATAAAACTTTTTGCAAATGTGTTCAGGAGGAACCAGTTAATTAACCAAGGCGTGAATCCCATGGGAATTACCATGATTATTTAATTGTTTAGTCTACAAAGACATATGAATTATGCATTCTGTAGGGCATCATCTAAAAGTTACATGTCTCCCTCAAAAATATGTCTCAACAAACAAGCCTATGCATGGAATCAAACGTTGAAGGAGTTAAGCTAAAAGCTATTCAGGTAAATAGCAATAAAACAGCAGCAATTCAGAGAATATCATTAAAAGGAATGGCTGCTTAGAATTAAAGTAATAAAAAGTGTAAAAAAACTTTCACTTGCAGTGGACCTTTAATGCTGTCAGCTTTGTTTTGTTATCACTTGTTTTCCAGAAGTAAGCATTATAACAGTATTTTTCAACCACCTATTTGCCAATGTAAACATAATGGGGTCTATTCAATGACCTGAGTTTTTTTAAACTTGCCAATCTGCCCATCAGACTTACCTCTATTTAAGGTCTGATTATAAGACAACCTTGAATATAAGACAAAGCAAATACGATAATTCCTAAAGAAGTTCAGTAAACCTGCCATTTAAAACTGAAGAAAATAAATAAAGCTCTACTAAGGACCGACCTACCTGTGGAGTTTTCTATCAAGAGACTAGTGAGGTATTTGTGGCCTTTTTGCCCAGGCTTGAGAAAGTACAGATCTGAGGAAAGCTTGGTGGGAGCCAAAGATCGGCGATAACTCCGATGCACAAGACACATTGACACCTGGACTGCGAGGAAAATTAATAGGAACATTGACCTGGAAGGAAAGACACAACTGGATATAAAGTGTGTGATTTGTCTGTTACTGATTAACAGGATTTAGACAGTAGCAGGCAAATTAGCCCAATATTTGAAGTCAATTTATTCTATTTTCTTTTTATTAAAATCTGCTGTAAAAGGTCCTAGATTAGTATTTATATTTTGCAGATTTAAACCTTTGGTTAAGAACCCATTGCTGGCCACATACAAGGTGGCTGATGGTAAAATGTCTGATTATAGTCAGGACAACCCATATCCAATGTAGTTTGTGACAGACAAGACAGAGAAGCGAGTCATTCGTTGAATCAATGTCAACAAAATCTACAAGGGTGCTAGAGACGTTTACACTTTGTTGTAAAAACTGTGAAGGTGCTGCTCAATGATTGTAAACAGCACATGAAAATCCCCAGGAGCCAGGGAGGTATGGCTCCTAAACATTCTGCAGCTGATACTTAACCTTTCATTGATTTCAATGAAATTACCATTTCCCTGGCTCCTAAAAGTAACTAGGCTGGCTCCTGAATTCATTTGTCAAATTATTGTACATAATGCAAAGTTAAAATCCATGAGAATTCCATTTCGAGAACACAAATTTTCATTGTGACACACGTACACTAACAATTAATTGCAATACTTTCACACAGTGAAATCCTGAAATAAAATGAAGAAAAACAAACAAAGTATAAAGGTTAACATAAGAAATAAAGGAGTGGAAGGAAATGATGGACTGCATGCTCATGAAATAAGAGGTGTTATTTGATCTATATACAGTACTTACATGCTACGAAAAGATTTACTCTCCCGATACAAATTACGAAAATGTAACTTGGCAACTGTAACCACCTGCTGCTTCCATAGTGCCCGTCCATCCACCACAGAGTGGTCTGATTCTGGCAGTGCCAGTAAGCCCTGCTCAATCTCCTCCATGGACTTCCACTTCACGTCTTCTTCCACCTTCTGCTGACTGAAAATACTATGATCTGTGGGAGAAAGCATACATTCCATTAAACAAGACCCTGATGGACAAGGAATGCACACAGTTGGGAGCAGAAAGAAATGAGTTATTTGAGAGTTGAGGACCACATCTAAGGTGACAGAGGAATCTAATCCAAACCAATTTTTAGATAAGAGTGATTGGTAGCAGATATAGAATGACTATTCTTCACATTTATTATCAAAACAAAATGTTGAGAGGACTCTTCAAATACCTGAAATTTCTCACCTATCAAGGCAAAGCATTACAGCTTGTTATTCAAACACTGCACCAGAGACTGGATGAAGACAATAGAAACCAGATGCTAATAAAAGTTGGGATGACTGCTTTAGAGTCATATCTCCGAGAAAAAATGCTCCATTTGACAAGATAAATTAACAAAACAGTCTTTGATTACACTAACCATATGAGTTATTTTTATATTCCACCTAGTGTGACAGCTGTTTGTATGGTAAGTGACTTGTAAGAGAGTCAGATCATTTCTGAAGAGAAGCAGGAGAACAGGAGAGGAGAAGGTACTCTCACTTTAGTGGTAATAATAATCAACTTGTGTACAGTGGGATTTCCATATTTAATGCCTTTCCCTACTTGTTCGACTATTCAGTTTACCAGGAGCTGGTCTTATGACAAGACCCTTCATTACAGATTACACATTTTGGGATCATTTGTTATAAATTGTCTTCTAGATAATAAGATAATTGGTTAACAGAGCCAACTGGACATGCAGTCCGTATTGCTCCCAATATAAACAAGATGTAGTAGTATGGGTAGTGTTGGCCACTATAAATTATAAAAGGCAGAAGTTTACTGAATCATAATACTGAGCATTTGTATTATTAAAACATTAAATGATTTCTGGGAAAACCCAAACCCCCATGGACAGTTTTTTTTTTTTTTTTAACATTAGGGGTGTTCTTCTTGGACGTGAGAGTAGAGATGATACATGAAACAGTTCTAAGTGTATTCTGATAAAGCGTGCAGGTAAATAAATAGTAACTTAAAATGTAACGGTATGGACAACGTGGGCTGGAGAAAAATCTTTAATAACTTCTCATGTTTCAATGTCTGAATGAATTATGCTTATGCCATGTTGGCAATTCCCACCTGTCTGATCAATTTCTGCCTCTGTCTCCAGTTTGGAGAATACATCTTCCAGTGTCGTAATGGACACTCCATACGTAATCACTCCCACAGTGGAATCACTTTCAAGAGCAGCAAACAGGCCTGTGGAATAAGAAATGAAAAAGTGTCTGATTATGGTGACGCAAATATTGCACATTTCAATATCCTGTAATGATTTGGCTTTAAAGCTCATCAAAGGTGGCTTACCTGGGAATTTGTCTGTGCCTCTGAGTGGTAAGTTATATATAAGGGAGGTCTCAGTCTGCTGCATTAAACTCGCCCCTGATATGTGATGTGTGATCATCTCGGACATGGAGTCTATATTGCAGGATGCATTGATGTCCATGCTGGAGAAGGAGAGGGGCACACTCTGGATACAAAAATACTGAGATATCAAGAGACTATCCCACCAAAATCATGCCACCTTCAGACTCAAGATTGATATTTAAAAAAAAAAATCATTTTTCGGGGGTTTCTGCTTACTTTACAAAACAACAGAACTTCAACATTTAGGTGTGCCTGCAAACTGAAAAACTATGATCTAGAAGTGAAAATTTTGTTCACGTGCAGTAAAACAGAAGATTTCTATAAAAACAATTCCAGCCTCATTTAAAATAGGAATATAGATGTGTAGATCATCCTTCACCATAGTTATTGAACTAGGAATTCCAAACAACAAAAATACAGGCAGCCTCAATATAAAAGTATTTGATATAATTTTGTTATTCCTCCATGGATTGCTGCTTTTAACACCAGAGTATCAGAGTTAACCGCAATTAAGCGTCAGCATCAGAATCAACCACTATTAAGCGTCAATATCAGAGTTAAACGCTATTAAGCTGTAAATAGCCCATATATTTCAAACTTTTCACTAAAAGGTGAGATGAACATTTAATCTCACCAATTTAGCTATACATTGTGCAGGGACAAACCTAGTGAGTTAGCAGGGGAAATTCAACAGGTTTGTCCCCGCACAATGTATAGCTAAAATAGTGATATAAAATGTTCATTTCACATCAGTTCACCTTTAAGTGAACAGATCCCTCTGAATGAGATTGTGCTAGTGAGCAAAAGAGCACAAGCTGTGCTAAAACTTTGGCTGAATGGTATTTGTCTGACTAGAGATGGCTTATTAACCAGCACTGTAATTCTTGAACATATCTGTGCAATAGGGTAAAATGTAATAATTGTAGCCGTAAGAGGATTTTGTTACAATAAACATAGAATATGTATCCTTCTCGCCTATACCGTGATGGAGAGACCACAGGGTATGTCAGATCCATATAGTAGTTCTACCAGACAGTACACACTAAGTTAAATCACTGGTGGCTGTCTTATTAAACTCAGAAGGGAACGGATAATGTAATCACCAGACACGTTATACTGTAGCCTCTTGACGTCTTTTATTGCAGTGGAATTAAAAGGTCTATGTAACACACTCTTAATCAGCGTCAGGCTGTTAGAGCAGCAATGACTACCAATGTGGAATATATCATCGATATTAATAGCCCTCTTACAGCCCCTACAGAGCGAAGTAACTGTACGGTTCCCCGGACGATATATAAGTCAGCAGGTATGCATATATGAGCGATATTTGGCGTTGGAACTATGCTCCTGTAAAATTACAATCAGCTCTTAGAATTGCAGCAATATAAACCGTGATACAAGATAAATAGATTTCAAGCTGGCATTTTACTCTCGGTGTTTCAATGCATGCAGCTCACCGCGCAGCTACCCATAATACCCCTAACACACAGAGTGCTTTTAATAAAACTCTGATTCCGCTGGTATTGATCTGACCCTTGCTGAAATGGTTTACTAAAAATATCCTAAAAATTGCATAGACTCAAGTACACTTGAATATTTAATGTTGCTGTGTATATTGCCGTATTCCTTGATCGTTATACTTTTTAGTTCAAAAGAAATTATTTAAAAATAACTAAACTTCTTTTATTTAAAAAGTTAAGAAAAATATAGCCATTTAAAAATTTATAGAAACTGGCTTTATAACTATTTGGTGACACATTTACTTCCTGAAACATGGGATATGTAACATATGTGTTTAATTTAACATGCACCATACCTCAAACGGTAGCCAACTCCCCATTTGCTCTTGAGGAACAAGGAAGAACCAATGCATGTTAGTGTCCCCTGTGAAATGACCGCTTTCCTATCTGGAAAGAGAGACAAAATGAATCTTTATATATAATAATGATACATGACTGACATACAATAGACATGTTAACACATCCTTTTGTGTCAGACTATGACAAAATAGAACACGTTTCCAGGAATTCACCAGTATTGATTAGATAATGGTCTTCACATATTAGTATATGTATATCCTACAGATTATCAATGAGCAAGTAGTCTATTTACAGACAGAATTAGATAGATAATTGGAAAATTAATGGTTTTCAATAAACAAATAAAAATAATTCTTTGTTTGTGAATTTGCAACTAAAAATAACTACTGTATATTCCGGACCTCCATAAACAACATGAAGGAATGCTAGAGTTTATGCCATAGACCCAGGGCGTCCAGCATGCGGCCCATGGGCCAAATGCAGCCTGGTGGCCGGACATGTACGGGCCACGTAAGATTAACAGCGGTAGCTGCACCTGAGCCGCGTTGACATTGGCCGCAAGCTCTGAGCCAACCACTTGTGCAGTGCAGGAAGTTCAGCCCCCTTGCGCTCTGACCCTGTTGGAGCACTGGCTGTCCGTGGCATCCTGGTGCTCAGGAGGAGACGCGGCAGCAGCAGTAGGAGCCACAACCCCCTCCCTGCAGCTAAAAGTTAAACGAGCAGGGAGGGGGACAAACATAGTAACTTAAGTAAGAAAAAAAAAAGAAGCAATCTATGTGTGTGTAAGTGTGTTTGTGTAAGTGTGATGTGAGAGTGTGTGTATGTCTGAATGTGTGTAAGTATGACTCTGTGTCTGTGTGTATGTTTGCATAAGTGTGACTCCCTGTGTGTATGTAAGTGTGACTTTGGGTGTGTAAGTGTGGCTCTGTTTGTATTTGAGAGTGTATGCAAGTGTGAGTGTGTGTAAGTATGACTGTGTATATAAGTGTGACTGTGTGTATGTGTATGCATGTGTTGAATGTGTGTGACTGTGTGCATTTAATTTAAAGGGCAGTTGTATTGCTGGGGAATCTGTGATACACTCACACACTGCACATTACTGTGAGTTTCATATGTTTATGTATTTACGTACATATATACACACACACGTATATTTGTATGTATGTGTGTGTGTATTATAAATTTCGATGAAACATGAATGTGACCCACGCACAAAAACATTTACATAGAAGTGGCCCACTGCAGAACAAACTTGGACACCCCTGCCATAGAGAGTACTGTTGGCTTCACACGCTGTGGTTTTCAGGTAAGGTATTCAGCCATTCCTGAGCTCTTAGAAACAGCAACTCAAAGTATAACCTCCCGACCCCAACTTTTTATATAAATCAATACATAAATAATTTAGTCACATTTAGTTCCTGGCACCTACTTCTGTGTTTGTTTGGGGCATTAGCAAATGGATATCGCAATAACGTGATCAGTCAAACTGCCATTTATGAGAAAGTTGCACATATTATATGGCTTGATCTGTTCATGATTGATTCAACTTACATTTTAATCAGATTAACACATTTAACACAGAGTAAACATAAGATGAAAGATGTCATAAACTGTTTTCCCATAATTTAGACAATTACAATTTGGCTAACACAATTATAACATAATTTTTTATTACAGGAACCTATATTTACAGAAAAACAATGTGTGTGTGATACAGTTCCTTTAAGGCCTCTTTTTAGGCTCATATCATCTTCACTCAAGAAGGCTAGATTATGCCATGGTCCTCCAACCAACAAAACCAGGCTTGTTGAAAGTTACAAAAAAGTTATGGTTCTGTGTAGTGAACTAGAAATGCTGGATAAACACATACACTGATTTAGGAACACATTTTATATCAAGAGCCCCAAGGCAAAACCCAGCTTGAGGATATTGGAGACCATGTCATTAACATGATATTGAGCCATTACTACAATAACTCAAGCAAATTCTCAAATATGCATTGGAAGCCAAAATGGTGCAGTAAGGACAATATAATACTGCAAAGTGAGGGAAAGTGGCACACACTGTAACTTTCTAAAAAAAACAACACCAGCTCTTTGTGTTTTGAGAATGTGAATTGATACTATTGTAAACAGATACAGGAAACTTGCTTATATCTAGGAATACTCAGTTTTCGAATAACCAATGCTACCATACTGAAGAAAACTGATAGAAGGGTCATGGGGGTTATTCACAAAAAGGTGAGTTGAGGTGAGATGAACATTTTAAATGTACATTGTGCAGGTACCCACCTGGTGAGTTTCTCCCGCAAACTCACCAAATTTGTCCCTGTACAATGTATAAATAAATTGTTGAGATGAAATGTTCATCTTGTTAGGTAAGGTGTTATGGCTTGTTACTAGGGATGAAAGGGATGTTACATGATACATGATGTTACATGATATGGGATGGGCGGCAGGATACAGCAGAAGACATGATCTTTTGATCAAGGCGGTTCAGGTTTAGGACATTTAATGGTGGACCTACCCACCTGCAGAAGACCGACAGCGCATAATGGAGGTAGTGAATCATATGATCCTGGAAGGCAATTCAGGGATTTTAATATTTTAGGATGGAAGAACAGAGGGACTGAAGCTACACTTGGAGAGGGAGACGCGTATACACACAGGCATACATAGTTTTAATATACTCACACAGTAACACACAAGGTACATACACACTCCTGTATACACACACTCACCTCAGTCTCCGAGGTGTTCAGCTTGTCCACCCTCCCCTCTAGCTGCATCATAAGAAGAGGAAATTATACTTTTGTTTATGTTTTTTTTTAATTTCATTTGGGGGAGGGAGAAGAAGCAAGCTGATGATGATGATTACAATGAATGAGGTGTGAAGTGGTCTTGATGTAGTTGGGAATGGAGACAAAGTAGGCAAGATGATGAATAATCAAAGGTGGCACAGTGCACCTTGGGTGAGGTAAGAGGATAGAATTGGTGATTAGAGATGTATAGCAACATGAAACGTATAGGCCCTTACAGCAGTGATGGCTTACCTTGGCACTCTAAAGCAGACTGGGAATTATGGCATATGTAGTTCTCAAACATATGCAGTGCCAAGGATAGCTAACACTGCCTTATAGTATACAAGCTATGGATCTTCACCGGTTTTAAGTGCTTTTTCAAGCTTACTGTTGGGAGCTCAAATTTGTTATTATTTCCTCTCTTATTTACTAAAGGTAGAAAGATTTTCCAAGGTGAGACAACTATGCAAGAATCCACCTTACAAATGGAACCATACCCTTGTTCTGTATTAAAACACGCATACATACAAATAATCCTTTCTATGAGGAATGCGGTTTAATTGGTAAACCAAATATTACAAGCCATATTGGGCAAGATTCGATGATACAAAACATCACTAATTACTGATTTTTAACTCATTTGTCTATTGCAGTCTATAGGATTCAACGACATGAGATTAATTACCTCAGGTCATTGAACAGACCCCATTAGATTCACCTAATATTTGTCAGCATAAAAGGACACCGAGAAGCAATAACACAGATGAAACCACTCCAATATGTCGACTAGAGAGATCAACAAAATACAACAAGAACACCAAAGCTCCAACAAGCCAACATTAAAAATCATTAAAGAAATGTAAAAAAAAAACAACAGAATCTTGACACTATGTTTAGTGCACATGGCTAAAATATTTACAAATGTATGCAGATTACAAGAACATCTCGTCTCACCCCCCAACAAATGGATTATTTCTCATTAAAACATAAGGAATACTGCAATTTCATTTACAATATTTAATAAACGTTTATATAGTTATATGTATGTGCAATGGATAACCATTATGCCCAGGATGTATACAGTTATATGACCTATATACAATACAAGCACAGTATCTGACGTGTTGGTTTCATACTGATTTATTGGAACCCTGGAAGAACACTAATTACTTTTCTATAAACATCCATCACTTTCTCTACTCCAAGCGCTTAAAGGGATAGTAAAGCGTATTTCCTGAAAGTTTTCAAATCTCTCAGACTGCTAACCTGCTGCTAACCTTACATTTGAAATGTAACTGTTAAGTTAATGTCACTGCCAAGACAGACAGATTTCTATACAGACAGCACGACACAAGCTTGTAAAATATAGCTTACCCATATGTTAGTAAAGTCATGTGTGGCATCATAGATATAGAGGGTTAGGACTATTTTTTTCTCTTTAAGATAGTAAATCATCATAACAAGTATGCTGTAGATTACATTATTACTATCACTCTATGAGCAGGGCCTTTCTTCTCGAAACGTCCATTGCAATCAAATGGGCAAAATTCCTGATTTAACATTTTCCAATAAGCTATTTATGCATATGTTGGGTTGCCACCTTTTCTACAAAAAATACCGGCATTGCTTGTGCCTCTATTGACTTAACATTGGCTTCAAGTAAATTTTCTTACCAGCCTGCCTGTAAAATACTGGCTGGGTGGCAACCCAATGCATATTTGAAATGTAATTTGTATGTAAAGTACTTTTATTTAAACCTGTTTATTGTCCATGAATGTTTTGCTACCCTCGCTTGTAACTCATTTTGAAATATGCCTGACTGTAATCAGTATAATGCTAATTAACCCAACTGCTTTCTTGAACGACCGACTCTTTTGCATTTGAAAGCATCCCAATAGTTTTCAAGTATATCGTCACTTTACAAGCAAAGAAATGAAAAACTAGCTCTTACAAGGTCTGTTAGAAACACAAGATGGCTGCCTAGTATATCAAATAATTTCAAAAGTCTACAGAAAATAATGGCATGAACTATAGACTTTTTAAAGGTAATTAAGGGGATCCATGGATATACGTTTGACATAATGTTACAATTCTTTAATTTTAGTGAAAATGGTTATTCTTTGAGGCAGTACTGGAGGATGACATTTTATCTTCTTATTACTGAATTCTTAACAATCTTACTAATAATAATAATACCAACTTCAATAAAAACTGTTTTTTTATTTGTTTATATGCTACCATTGTTTTGGTGATAGCATCAGGTAACTTTATAACACATTATAACTACCGGAGGTTTACTACAACAATTAGGCATTTTATCTATGTTAAATATACGTTATATAGATAATATTCTCTTTCTGCAAATAAAGCATATGTCTCCTTTCATAAATCACATTAAGGGACACGGAGATACATTTACTGGTGATATTTCTAGTTATGTTTTTTGTATGAAATACTACATATGCATTTCACATTTAATACACTCAAATCCTGTGTGTACTTTCATGTTTTATTTACTGTAAGGTGTCCACCAGGTGGCACTACACATTGCTGGATATTTCCGCATTCATTTATAAATAATACTATTGTAACCTAGCAACATTTGTTTAAGGACACGACTTTGTACGTTTGCACAGCTACAATTCTGTAAATTGATGGTTTCACACATTTTTACACATATAGCCAAATTGGTTAACGAATCTTCAACTATTGACAACGTTCTTTGCAATGGATCGAGACTGAAGACAAGCCAATGACCAGTATACATTAGACATGTGCAAAACTAAAATTTTCGTTTCGTTTTCGTCCATTCGGACGAAAATTTTATTTATTTCGTCTAAAACGAATTTCGTTTATTACTGCATTCGTTTCAGACGAAATTCGTTCATTATTTTAGTTTCGTTTTATAGAATACGTGTAATACTATTGGCTATTGGTATTGGCATACTAATTACATGTAATTCTATGTATTCTATAAACCGAAAGTCTAAAAACCGAACGACCTTCGGTTTATAGACTTTCGGCTTATAGAAAACGAACAGTAGTAGTGCCTTTCTATGAACCCATTCATAAGAATTATGAATGGGTTCATAGAAAGGCACTACTACTGTTCGTTTTCTATAAGCCGAAAGTCTATAAACCGAAGGTCGTTCGGTTTATAGACTTTCGGCTTATGGAATACATGTAATCCTATTGCTATTCTATATTCTATTGCCTTTCACTACACAGAGACAGAGTCTCCATTCATTTTATGAATGGAGACTCTGTCTCTGTGTAGTGAAAGCCAATAGTACTATTACATTCATTACAAATGCCGAAAGTCTAAAAACCGAACATTCGGTTTATAGAATAGCAATAGGATTACATGTATTCCATAAGCCGAAAGTCTATAAACCGAACGTTCGTTTTATAGACTTTCGGCTTATGGATTACATGTAATACTATGGGCTTTCTATAAACCGAACTAGAGTTCCCATTCATAAAAATTTATGAATGGGGACTCTGTTTCCGTTTATAGAAAGCTAAGAAGTTGAACGAATGAATGAATGGTTTAATATAAACAAAAATCATTCGTCCATTCGTGCTATAGTATTGGCATTACTATAAACCGAAATAGAGTCGGTTTATAGAATGCCAACAGACTTACATGCATTCCATAAACCGAAAGTCGTTCATTATGTCGGTTTATGGAATGTAGTGTACTATGCTATTGTATTCTATAAACCGACTCTATTTCGGCTTATAGAATGCCAATAGTACTACGAATGGACGAATGATTTTCGTTTATTAACCATTCGTTCATTCGGCTTTCGTTAGCTTAGGATTTTCGTTATTCGTTTTTCGGACGAATGAACGAAAAATGCTATTTTCGGACGAAAATGCATTCGTCCGAAAACGAATGCACATGTCTAGTATACATATCTACATGCAGGTTAAAACTTACCTGCAAGGATGTCAGCTTCCTCCATGCAGTGCGTACTAAACACTATCACATGGCTTCCCTTCCTGTTTCTTAAAAGGTTCCAGACAGTAAACCGTGAGCAGGAGTCCATGCCAGCTGTGGGCTCATCCAGAAGTAGTACCTACAGGCAGCATTACAATGTGTTAATTAGTTGAATACATTAAATTACATTAACATTTATTTATAGAAAGCCAACATTGGAATGTTCCTGTGTATTGCTCCACTTTGTGTTGAAGAATTGCTCTTGCGAGATCCAAGGCAGTTGCATGTTCTGCTCCAAAGGATGGCTTTCATTATATTTTCTATTTGACTATGGATATCTGAAGATTTGTAAATATTAGTTGGGGCAAAAGTAGTAGTTCACTTCTGAATATACACCATAAGAAATCCATGGCACAAATACTATATGCCTGCTTTATTTGTTCCTTCGAACGAGTATCTCTCATTTGTCAGCACGCGACAACCAGGAACTGCTGTGTCTCACTATTGTAGATAAGGACATGTATTGTTTGACCCTTGCTTCCTTTAAATTCACTTAATCTCTGTAGGTTACTGTGTTATTTTACTCTGCAACAGTTTGCTTGTGCCACTGGACCAATAGCCATGGGCTACTATGCTAAATAGTGTTCTGTGCCATATCTCTGCTCTGTTACCTTAGGGTTCCCGATAATTGCAATTCCCAGTGAAAGTTTTCTCTTTTGTCCTATACTGAGTGTCCGGACTTGGTTGTCCTTCAGTACCTGCATATCCAATTCATTCAGGATCTTATTAATCTATAACGAGTAAAAAGGGCACAGTATTAAGATAAAACTTATTTCGCTCAGACTAATACTCTACAGATCATTCATGTCACTAGCAGAGGAAATATAATGATATATAACACACATTGCTATTCATGATGATCCTGAATATCAGCAACTAATTTAATTGGCTCGATCTCACATATGATATGAAATGGTAGACGACACGGGCTAAGAGCAGATATCACTTTGTATTCATCATTTTCTGTAACTCATAAGAGCATGTAATTATCCCTTCACTCTCTGACTAGAAAATACAAGTAAAAGAAAGAATTTAGTATATAGAAGGGTAGCTCCTATAGACACTAATAAACTCCAAGAGGTCTACTGTCATGGGCACTCATAAAACATAAAAAGAAGGAGAGCTGCAAATAATTTCCAAAACTAGAAAAATACTAATTTATTGTGGTCCATCACAAAAAGGGCCGTGAGATCAACACATCTACAAGCAGAAGTTACACACAATAACATATACAAACAATACAATACAATAAATAACTCAATCCTGCAGAATAACTAATAAGCAAACATTTTGGAGTGACACAAGTCCCACCCCCAAAAAAGGTGAGAAATAAAGGTAAAGAATTTCTTACTGGGTCACCACTCTGCCATGTGAGGTCTTGATTGGCTATCTATGTTCATTTGAATAACCTTCAAATACATGTTAAGACAACGTGTCCAGATAAAGTGCCTTCTCTAACTCTTTAAATGTATAAAAAAAAAATACAAGCCCCTCCGCTTTTAACTAACATAAAACGCGGTGCAGTGGTAAGATGCAGTCACCAACCAAGCTGTATAATGTGGCGCAACTCCATATGACCTCAGAATCCTAAAACTAATTGTCAGTTAATGGGGTGGTGCTGTGATGTTGGTACAGAAGGGTGAAAGAAGGCAGTGCCTCAGGAAACAGTCATAATGGTGTATTTTCTAAACATTTATCTAAATTTATAATTGCCTTGTGAATACTGACTCTGGTCATGAGACACAAGTCGTAGAAATGGATAGTAGGTTGCTTAAAACACTTATTCCCAGCATTGTGGCAATGCAAATCTGTTTACTGTACTGATGCTCTGACCTTTACAGCAAATAATCAGAGAAACCTTTGTACCTCTTGCTCCTTGGATTTCTCGTCTATTCCTCTCAAGGAGGCAAAGATGGACAGGTTCTCTTCCACAGTGAGAACATCAAAATGAATGTCGTTTTGCTGGCATATTCCAGTCATCTTCCTTGCATCCAGTATCTCATCTATGTCAGTCACTCTGTGTCCATATATAGTAGCAAACCCTACGGAAGAAAAGAAATAAACAAAATCAGGCAACATAACGTTTGTGCCACTGTTCAGCAAAGTAAGAATTAGCTTTGGCATATACAAATATGTAAAAAAGTAAAAAGAAGTATAAATTAGCTTTAGTGTGTCAGGCTTTATTCTACTGCAGATTTGGCAGGAGTGTAAGAGTGTGTGTTTAAATTCGTTAGCTGATTTTGTAAATGGCTTATCACACAACAATGTAAACACATATTCAGTACGCAGCTAGATCAAACACTAAACATATTTGTGAAGTGAGCAAATAAACCCATAGCTTCAGGTTTTACGAACAAATTAAAAGCCACTGTTGACTTTTATTGCAACTATTAGTTAATTTGATCATGTTGCCAATATTGAATCTGAATGCATCTGGCAAATCTCCGCCGAATGCAAGCTGTTGCAGTAAGCTAAATAAAACAATCAAATTCTGTGCCGAGAACTTCAGTCTTTTGTGAAAAGTACGGTTTTTATTAAAAATGAATGTCGTTTTCAACTAAATGATTTGATTATTTACAGGAGAAACGCAGAGATAATGTGAGACAGAGGAGGTCCAGACGGAGAAGCTATTTCTGAATTTGAATAAACATGATACTACCATGATGTCAAACATTAGATCTGCTTTTGGACAACATGAAATTCTACACTTCCTATTCAACTACAGCGCTCACGATTGCTGACATCATGGATAATGTAGCTAAACAGCGGCTAAACTGTGAGCATCATGCCTCCTGGAGGGAACATCAGAGGAATTTTAGTCAAACAACTGCTATAAGGCCTGTGCTACGTTATTTTGTTTTGCTACCAATTGTCTTTGAACCTGCATCATGCTGCAGTGATCTTGAAACAGTAATGAATTACCTACCTTCACTTGGAGGACAGAGTCCACATAAAATATTCATGAGTGTTGTTTTCCCAGTGCCGCTGTGTCCAAGCAAAGCCGTTATTTGACCTTCGTACATACTGAAGGTTAGACCTGGAGTTAAAAATAAGATCACCGCAAGTATGAGACACACAGCCCTTGAATTGTATACACTGAAATCAGCTTCTTTCTGTAATGCTGCACTTGTATAATAACACAGAGAGAAATGTGTACAGGAGTACAGTCATACATAGCACCGCTATCAGGTGGTGACAGGCAATACACCTGCCCTGGGGGTCCACTTAAAAAAATAATAGCTTGCCAGCAGAGGCACTGGCTGGAAAACAACCAATCTCCCCTCACCAGCCTCACGGTGGCGAGCAGGCAGAATGGTGTCTCCCATGCCCCCTCTCGTGCTCCCCCTGTGTGTTCTGTGAACCTGGGCAGCCTGACACCATGCTGCCTGCCACTAGACATAAGCGAGCTATGGGTGCTTGCTAGGGTAAGCCCTGGTTCTGCAATGTTGCTGATGGGACATGTCCTGGGGTGCTGGGGATAGCCCTGGGTGTGCAATTTGGGTGATGGAAGCATGTCCTGGGATACTGGGTTAAGTGACAGTCCTGGGTCTGCAATGTGGTTTATGGGGCATTTGCTAGGGTAAGTCCTGGGTGTTCAATGTGTGTGTGATGAGGCATATCCTGGGTGTGCAATGTGGGATGATGGGGCATGTCTCGAGTGTGCAATGTGGGTGTTGCAGCATGTCCTGGGGTGCCGGGGATCGTCCTGGGTGTACAATGTGGGTGATGGGGGCATGTCCTGGGATACTGACGTTAAGTGACAGTCCTGGGTCTGCAATATGGGTTATGGGACATGTATTGATTGTGCAATGTGGGGGATGGGGCAAGTCTTTGGTGTGCAGCCTGTCCACAAGGGTGGTGCAGCCTGTCCTGGATGTGCAATATGGGTGCTTGGGCATGTCATGGGTTTAAGGTTTGGGGCTGGGAGCCTATGGCAGGAAGGTAGCGAGGGGCCACAGGGGAGCAGCGATCAGAGAAATACAAGGTAGGATCCCCAGGGAATAAACAGTTCAGGCCAGGATCAATGGGCAGGAAAGGTTAGAATATTCAGGAGGGAAGCCAAGGTCAAAAATCCAGGAGGTCACTAAGTAAAGGAGGAATCACAGGGAGAAAGGACTCTGAAAAGGAACCAAGGGTATACACCACTTAGCAGCTCAATACACAAGCACTGATTGAAGTCAGTGCTTGGTATTTAAGGGCTGCCAGGTGAACCTCCCCACCTCCTCCAATTAGGGAAGTCCACCTACTCTCAGAGTAGCCTGACACTAACTAAGGTGAGTGTCAGCCTCTTTTAATGCCCCCGCTGTGGGACGCGAGTTACTGGAGTCCGGGGATGCGGCCCACCCCGCGATGGCCTTCCCCTCCGTCGGGCAGCAACGGGAGCGGGTACAGGTAAGGGACCCTGATTTGGTGGGAGATGTGGTCTGGAACCCCCACAATGGGCATGCAATGTGGGTGCTTGGGCATGTCATGGGTGCGCAGTGTTGGTGATGAGACATGTCCCGGGGTGCTAGAGTAAGTCCTGGGTGTGCAATGTGTGTGATGGTGCATGTCCTGGGTGTGCAATATGGGTGATGGGGCATGTAATGGGTGTGCAATGTGGGTGATGGGTGTGTCATGTGGGTGATGCAGCATGTCCTGGATGTGCAATGTGGGTGCTCGTGCATGTCCTGGGTGTGCAATGGGGGTGATAGGGCATGTCCTGGGTGTGAAAGGAGGTGCTATGGCAAGGAATGTGGGGGAAACAATAAAAGGAGAAATGGAGTGTGGGTGGTGGGGGCCTAGACCATTTGGTCTGTAAGGGGCCCCACAATTTCTGATGGCAGACCTGGTGATACACATTTAATACATTAACAGCAGAAAGTATATATTACCTTGAAGGGCTGCCACCTGTTTGCTTTCCTTCTTGAAAGACTTGTGAAGACTTTTGATCCTGTAGAAGGTAAACATTGCCATATTTGTGTGCTTCAGGACAACTGAAAGATAATTAGCTGGCGACTATAGGAAGGTCTATATTTCTATTCAAGCGTATGTATTGGTCATTTGTGGGAATGTATTAACTAAACCTTAGGATTATAATCATTTAGTTGCAACTTGAGAGCACCTGTTGCTTGCTCAGATGAAAGCATTGGATAAATTCACTATTTACTGATCTGCTTTAACCCCTTCCTGGGTATTTGTATTCTTCCAGTATTTCAATTTAAAATGTCTACATGTCTTGATGAAATCTTTCAGTTAAGGAATTTTGTTGGCCTGCAGTTACTAAAAATAATTTATTAATTGAATATTCTGTAATATTTTCTAAGTTCAGTGATTATTAGCTTCAATTAATGGCCTGCGCTTATTTCTGTAGGTCTGTAGGTTGGTGTGAAAAAAAAAATGTTTGTTGATGATTCTCAGGTTGTTACCCCAAAATATTTTTAGTTATTAAATGTAGAAATAAAGACTGTCAGCAGGTAAGAACCATCTAGTCTGGCCATATTTGAAGCTACTGTAAAATCATTTTACCTTATTTCACCCGTAGCCTTATTTTATATTCAGGACAGCCTTGTACTTATTCTATCGATCACTGTAAAATCTGAAAAGGATTTCTATAAGTCATCCCAAACCATTGCTCCCAATATTTCAAATAGCCAAACTTTGATTTCAGAGGTGTGGTTGAGAAAGTGGCCTCTTATAGGTAACGTGATCCCATATAGTCAATTATGTAATTAGTGAATCATTTAGAATAGGAACAAAGTTAATTATTTACAATAACGAAATTGTAAGCACATTTATTGCAGTTTAAATACACATTATTGTGAATTGTATTGCTGTAGAACTGTGTGAAACTCTTATACATACCAAACAGTGGCGGAACAAGGTCGTTAAGGGTCATGGTGTAGAAAAAATTTCTGGGCCCCCATTAGGCCAATAATATTTTTCTTCCTTCTAGCTTTTATTTTGTTTCAAACGGTACAAAAAGAAAAATACTACCACGTACAAGGCTGGCTGAGTAAAATGGTAAATTAAATCCACAAAAGCTGGAGTAAAACGGTTAACGGTGGCTGTGGTTAGAGTTTCTTTCATGGGCCATCTTCAAAGGATGGGCTTCAGTGCATTGCACCCCCTATTGTCCCACCCCTGTTAACAAACATCCTGAAGTCCTCTAAAACAGAGACAGTTGTCAGGTGTGCAATGAAGCCTTAACTGTCCAGTCTGACATTAGTCAACAGGACATCTTGCTGGTTCATTCTACATTTCAACTAGCATTTAGCAGTATGCAGTATTTAAACCTAGTCATGGAATAACCTTCTAGACCCGGCTATCTACTGGTGCTGGTTGGTCACTTCCGCTGGAAGGCTACTGCATACATCCACTACTCTCTCAGTAAAGTTATACTTCCTAATATTATTTTTAAATCGTTGCCCCTCTAATTTTAGACTATGTCCTCTAGTTGTGGTAGTTTTTCTTCTTTTAAATATACTCTCTTCCTTTACTGTGTTGATTCACTTTATGTATTTAAATGATTCTATCATATCCCCCCTGTCACGTCTTTCCTCCAAGTTATACATGTTAAGATGCTTTAACCTTTCCTGGTAAGTTTTATCCTTCAACCCATGAGCCAGTTTAGTAGGCCTTCTCGGAACTTTCTCCTTAAATACAATTTCCCTATTATGAACAAATATAGATGTGCTACAGATATGGCAAAACGATGATTTAACCTCTTCGCGTTGTTACGACGTTCTAAGCCGTCCTATTTTTGGGTCCCAAAAGTTGTTAGGATGGCACAGAATGTCCAGCGTTACACAGCTCATTGCGGCTCCCCGCGATGACCTGTGCTCGGATCCTGCTGCAGGGACTTGCAGCGGGATCTCACCTGTCAGATGAGGCCACTTTGAATTATGCTAAGTATGTGAATTGGGCACAGTGGCTGTAGTAAATTTTCAAGTAAGTGATTGATAACTGTGTGCAAATTGTTTTGGAATGTTTACAAATAATGTAAGTGGGACAGTTGGGGTGCATGTAATTCTATTTTAATTTCCACAGGTTTATACTTTATTTACTTTATGAATTTATTTCTTCACAGATAGAATATAATTTATTTGACATCTTGCAGATGTGCAGTGAGCAATGAATCTCCAAGGGAAACCTTTGATTCGTTCCCAAGAGATGCTTAGGATTTTAAGATTATACAATGTGTTGTCAAAAAAACAAACAGAAAAGTAGATCCCAGATCTGAGATCCTACACATGCTCAGTAGAAGATGATACAGTTAATCTGCACTAAACCTCTTGCAATGTGTACATTTACTTTTGTTTGCAAAATAAATCTAGAGCAGGGAACTTTGAAAGAGATTCCCAAGGATGCATGCATTTGTATGTAATATAAACTTTATGCAATGCACAGGCTAAATACCACCAGATGTATTCAATTTGATGTCTGACGTTTTCCTTTAGCACTCAAGTCTACAACTCTAATCCCATGAGACACTCTTGTGCACTCTTCACAAGGTAAACATTTTGAAATAGAGGGCTATGTATAAAAACCAAAAGGTCAATTTAACTGCCAATACGTCACCTAATGGCCTCTTTCCCTTGCAGATCCAAGGACACTGGTTCCACCATCTCACTGAGGTTGAAATTACTGTTGCAATGACTTTCATTGAGTTCTCCATAGTTTCTTCTTCTCTTTGACCAATAAGATGGTTTCATAAAGAAAAAAGGAGGCCGTTTAAGCCCATATTCCCCTGTTTAAAAAAAATATTAAAAAAGACATATTGGGACAGACTCAGTGACGTAAAACATCACCAATTACTGTTTTTTAACTCAAATCTTTCTGTTGCAGCCAATGAGATTCAATGACAACAGATAAATGAACTAGGGAAATTAAACAGACCCCTTGTCTTTTTACAACTAGTACAACTTCCACGACGTGATACACATAAGGTTCTCGAGTTGCCCTTCACCCAGACGTCTAGCACTAAGGAGATGTGGTTTCATGTCTTGATGACTGTGCATCATAAGAGTTGTAGCAGCCAGAAGGATAATGATTAATTGGGTGCAGATCTACCTTTTCTAACAAGCTGTGCAGATATGTAATTGCTAAAAATGTATGCATATTTATTTATATACATATATACACACTAAGCTTGTTATAAGTAGCCTCCAGCTGTTGAACTACAACTGCCATATAAATATGTCCACACTTCATAGGTATATATTGGCTCTACATTGCTTTCTGAAATGTAAACATTTAATCTGATTTCCTACCCGGCAGAACCTGATCGAGATACGAAGCCAGAAGCAGATACATCACACTGTCCACAACAAGGAATATAAAGGTAATTATGAGAGGGTATGGACCGTCCTTCAGGTATGATAACTGAGCTCCTCTTTCGTAGCCTTCTAAATGCATGATCTAGAAAATAAATTATTTTTATTAGTATAATACAACCAAATTACGGTATCAGACCCCACATGCCCATATGTACAGAATGCTAAACTAAATGCCAGTTTCCATGCAAAATGTGAACATGTTGGGCAGAAATCAACATCAGAATAAATATCATCAATAAAATGACTTATTTTGTGCTTGATTGGCACTGGCAATTTCCAACAACATCCAAAAACAAATATGTTCTAAAAGGAATACAGTCCATGAGATTTTACAGTGAATGTTTCCAGGTATTGTTTCTTCAGACACTATACATCTTCAGAAATGATTGCAATACAGTTTATCCCAGAAGCATGGGCGTGGCTAACATTGACCACAAAATATTTTTGAGGATAATTCTCGAGAGCAAAACATGGATGCACTAAACTGATTGGCCATTACACACCATTAAAAATATAAAGACATTTTTGGAATCTGAAAAAAAGGATTAAAAGAGGTTGGCTGCAGGTAGTTCAACATAAGCCTGAAGTCAAAGTTGCCTCTGTTCTAATATCATGAGACAATGCATATTTTCAACTACCACGGGTCATTTTACATACCTGAGCTACTCCGATCATGAACGTGCAGTGGCAGAATGGGCTGAAGAACCACACAAAGGATTTTGGGAAGTCCTCTTTCAACACAATGAAAATGCCCACGGACCCAAGAACCAGCGTCGCCAGAAAACCCACTGCGCCTGCTTTCTTGGACTTTTTGAATAGCGGGGTCAGCATCAAGGAAAATAAAATCTAGAGAAATATTGCACAAGATATGAGATATTCCATGGATATTATCTGTATGTCAAAGCAAGAAGTGTCATTCAGAAAAGTTGGCTTCTGCTTACTGCTAAATAGTAGGTCACATGATATCATAAAATGATACACGGTAGTATGCTCAACAGTGGCGTCCCGAGGGGGGGCAGGGGGTGCGGACCGCACCGGGTGACACCTCCAGCGGGGGTGACACCCGTGCTGCCGGCACCCCCAGCACAGCATTGCTTAACTTTTTTTTTTCTTTTTTCTGGCAGCCGCATCGGCTAGATGCAGCCGCCGGAAAAAAAAAAAAAAATCACAGCGAACGGATGTGACCTAACGTCACATAAGGTGACTGTGTTTCCCTCCTCCGTGCAGGAGAAAAGACTGTACGGAGGAGGCATCCGTTCGGAGACACGGAGCAGCAGCTACTCGGTAAGTGATGGGGAAGGGGGGGGGGAGAAGGGTGGTTGAAAATGAGCACTTTAATTGCACACTATTACTGGGCTCTGACTGGCACACTATTACTGGGCTCTGACTGGCACACTATTACTGGGCTCTGACTGGCACTATATTACTGGGCTCTGAGTGGCACACTATTCCTGGGCTCTGACTGGCACACTATTCCTGGGCTCTGACTGGCACACTATTCCTGGGCTCTGACTGGCACAATATTCCTGGTATCTGACTGGAACAATATTACTGTGCTCTGACTGGCACACTATTACTGGGCTCTGAATGGCACAATATTACAGGCATCTGACTGGCACAATATTCCTGGTATCTGACTGGCACTATATTACTGGGCTCTGACTGGCACACTATTACTGGGCTCTGACTGGCACACTATTACTGGGCTCTGAGTGGCACTATATTACTGGGCTCTGAGTGGCACACTATTCCTGGGCTCTGACTGGCACACTATTCCTGGGCTCTGACTGGCACACTATTCCTGGGCTCTGACTGGCACAATATTCCTGGGCTCTGACTGGAACAATATTACTGTGCTCTGACTGGAACAATATTACTGTGCTCTGACTGGCACACTATTACTGGGCTCTGAATGGCACAATATTACAGGCATCTGACTGGCACAATATTCCTGGTATCTGACTGGCACTATATTACTGGGCTCTGATTGGCACACTATTACTGGGCTCTGACTGGCACAATATTCCTGGGCTCTGACTGGCACAATATTAATGGGCTCTGACTAGCACAATATTCCTGGGCTCTGCATGGCACAATATTACAGGCATCTGACTGGCACAATATTCCTGGTATCTGACTGGCACTATATTACTGGGCTCTGACTGGCACACTATTACTGGGCTCTGAATGGCACAATATTACAGGCATCTGACTGGCACAATATTCCTGGTATCTGACTGGCACTATATTACTGGGCTCTGACTGGCACACTATTACTGGGCTCTGACTGGCACACTATTACTGGGCTCTGACTGGCACTATATTACTGGGCTCTGAGTGGCACACTATTCCTGGGCTCTGACTGGCACACTATTCCTGGGCTCTGACTGGCACACTATTCCTGGGCTTTGACTGGCACAATATTCCTGGGCTCTGACTGGAACAATATTACTGTGCTCTGACTGGCACACTATTACTGGGCTCTGAATGGCACAATATTACAGGCATCTGACTGGCACAATATTCCTGGTATCTGACTGGCACTATATTACTGGGCTCTGATTGGCACACTATTACTGGGCTCTGACTGGCACAATATTCCTGGGCTCTGACTGGCACAATATTAATGGGCTCTGACTGGCACAATATTAATGGGCTCTGACTAGCACAATATTCCTGGGCTCTGCATGGCACAATATTACAGGCATCTGACTGGCACAATATTCCTGGTATCTGACTGGCACTATATTACTGGGCTCTGAGTGGCACACTATTCCTGGGCTCTGACTGGCACACTATTCCTGGGCTCTGACTGGCACACTATTCCTGGGCTCTGACTGGCACAATATTCCTGGGCTCTGACTGGAACAATATTACTGTGCTCTGACTGGCACACTATTACTGGGCTCTGAATGGCACAATATTACAGGCATCTGACTGGCACAATATTCCTGGTATCTGACTGGCACTATATTACTGGGCTCTGATTGGCACACTATTACTGGGCTCTGACTGGCACAATATTCCTGGGCTCTGACTGGCACAATATTAATGGGCTCTGACTAGCACAATATTCCTGGGCTCTGCATGGCACAATATTACAGGCATCTGACTGGCACAATATTCCTGGTATCTGACTGGCACTATATTACTGGGCTCTGACTGGCACACTATTACTGGGCTCTGAATGGCACAATATTACAGGCATCTGACTGGCACAATATTCCTGGTATCTGACTGGCACTATATTACTGGGCTCTGACTGGCACACTATTACTGGGCTCTGACTGGCACACTATTACTGGGCTCTGACTGGCACTATATTACTGGGCTCTGAGTGGCACACTATTCCTGGGCTCTGACTGGCACACTATTCCTGGGCTCTGACTGGCACACTATTCCTGGGCTCTGACTGGCACAATATTCCTGGGCTCTGACTGGAACAATATTACTGTGCTCTGACTGGCACACTATTACTGGGCTCTGAATGGCACAATATTACAGGCATCTGACTGGCACAATATTCCTGGTATCTGACTGGCACTATATTACTGGGCTCTGATTGGCACACTATTACTGGGCTCTGACTGGCACAATATTCCTGGGCTCTGACTGGCACAATATTAATGGGCTCTGACTAGCACAATATTCCTGGGCTCTGCATGGCACAATATTACAGGCATCTGACTGGCACAATATTCCTGGTATCTGACTGGCACTATATTACTGGGCTCTGACTGGCACACTATTACTGGGCTCTGAATGGCACAATATTACAGGCATCTGACTGGCACAATATTCCTGGTATCTGACTGGCACTATATTACTGGGCTCTGACTGGCACACTATTACTGGGCTCTGACTGGCACACTATTACTGGGCTCTGACTGGCACACTATTACTGGGCTCTGACTGGCACTATATTACTGGGCTCTGAGTGGCACACTATTCCTGGGCTCTGACTGGCACACTATTCCTGGGCTCTGACTGGCACACTATTCCTGGGCTCTGACTGGCACAATATTCCTGGGCTCTGACTGGAACAATATTACTGTGCTCTGACTGGCACACTATTACTGGGCTCTGAATGGCACAATATTACAGGCATCTGACTGGCACAATATTCCTGGTATCTGACTGGCACTATATTACTGGGCTCTGATTGGCACAATATTACTGGGCTATGACTGGCACAATATTACTGGGCTCTGACTGGCACAAAATTCCTGGGCTCTGACTGGCAATATATTCCTGGGCTCTGACTGGCACAATATTACTGGGCTCTGACTGGCACAATATTACAGGCATCTGACTGGCACAATATTACTGGGCTCTGCATGGCATAATATTACTGGGCTTTGACTGGCACAATATTCCTGGGCTCTGACTGGCACATAATTCCTGGGCTCTGACTGGCACAATATTACTGGGCTCTGACTGGCACAATATTCCTGGGCTCTGACTGGCACAATATTAATGGGCTCTGACTGGCACAATATTCCTGGGCTCTGCATGGCACAATATTACAGGCATCTGACTGGCACAATATTCCTGGTATCTGACTGGCACACTATTACTGGGCTCTGACTGGCACACTATTACTGGGCTCTGAATGGCACAATATTACAGGCATCTGACTGGCACAATATTACTGGGCTCTGCATGGCATAATATTACTGGGCTTTGACTGGCACAATATTCCTGGGCTCTGACTGGCACATAATTCCTGGGCTCTGACTGGCACAATATTACTGGGCTCTGACTGGCACAATATTCCTGGGCTCTGACTGGCACAATATTAATGGGCTCTGACTGGCACAATATTCCTGGGCTCTGCATGGCACAATATTACAGGCATCTGACTGGCACAATATTCCTGGTATCTGACTGGCACACTATTACTGGGCTCTGACTGGCACACTATTACTGGGCTCTGATTGGCACAATATTACTGGGCTCTGACTGGCACAATATTACTGGGCTCTGCATGGCATAATATTACTGGGTTTTGACTGGCACAATATTCCTGGGCTCTGACTGGCACATAATTCCTGGGCTCTGACTGGCACAATATTACTGGGCTCTGACTGGCACAATATTCCCTGGCTCTGACTGGCACAATATTCCTGGGCTCTGACTAGCACTATATTCCTGGGCTCTAACTGGCACAATATTACTGGGCTCTGACTGGCACAATATTACAGGAATCTGACTGGCACAATATTCCTGGTATCTGACTGGCACTATATTACTGGGCTATGACTGGCACAATATTACTGGGCTCTGAATGGCATAATATTACTGGGCTCTGACTGGCACAATATTCCTGGGCTCTTACTGGCACAATATTCCTGGGCTCTGACTGGCACAATATTACTGGTATCTGACTGGCACAATATTACTGGGCTCTGAGTGGCACAATATTTTTTGGCTCTGTCTGGCACAATATTACTGGTATATGACTGGCACAATATTACTGGGCTCTGAATGGCACAATATTCCTGGTATCTGACTGGCACAATATTACTGGGCTCTGAGTGGCACAATATTACTGGTATCTGAATGGCACAATATTACTGGTATCTGACTGGCACAATATTCCTGGTATCTATAATTGTACAATTGTCACCTCATGGGGCTCCTGTGTGTTGCATAATTAATAGCGGTCCCATGTGTGCATAATTAAGGGACTCTTTTGTGTGGCATAATTATGGGGCACCTGTGTGTGTGGCATAATTATGGGGCACCTGTGTGTGTGGCATAATTAATTGGGCAGAGGTGAGGCATAAATAGTGGGGCTCTGTTGTTGCATAATTTATGGGGCTCTGGTGTGGCATAATTTATGAGGCTCTGGTGTGGCATAATTTATGGGGCTCCTGTGTGTGGCATAGTTATGGGGCTCCTGTGTGGCATAGTTAATAGGCCATCTAACTGGCATTACTAAGGAATCTGTTTGGCATTGTATTGGAGGAAATCCAGGGGGGTGACACCATGAGTGACGCCCCTGATGCTCAGTTCATCTTCTGATCTGTTCATTTGGATTTATAGGGTAAATTTGCAAATGTCAGCACTAAACTTTTTAAAAACTTGGGGGCTATGCCATAAAAGTGAACCTAAAAAATCCTGCATGAGTTTGCAACACAGGAAAGATGAAAATATTTCCAACTCACCTACTAACTAGTGCCTGATTTTGAAGTTTACTTATCAGTTGAGTTTTAGTGAAGAGCCCCCATAGGGTTTATATAATAAACAGTGAATTGAAAAAACGTATGCCATAATTCTTCCCTCTCTGCTATCTTTTGTCTAAGTTTTGCAAGTCGATTGTCAGTTCCCCACCACTCACTATTTAGTGAATAAACCTATTAGTTTAATGGCAAAAAACATTTTTCCGCGCAGTTAAATGTCTACAAATATCATTTCCATCTATTGAAGCTTACCAACGAAATGCCATACAATGCATAAAGTAGAAAGATTAGAAAACTGTTGCTCTTCCTGAATGGGAAGAAGGCGGTTGTAATAACAGCCATCAGCAGAGATATCATCAAGTTCAGACCAGTGTAGAGAAGAACCCAGGGAAGCCTGTAAATAGATAGAAAACGGTACGGGAGTCACTTGACTTGTCATGCATTTGTAGAGGAACAGGAGGTGGCTGCTAGGAGACAAAAATAACAAACTCCAGACGAGATGTAAGACTGAAAAAAAGACGATTTTTTTAGTTCCGTTATACAGCCATACTAATGCAAGCGAATGCTCACCCACCCGGTGAGCACTCCGCCGACGCGTTTCATGACAAAACTTGTCGCTTTGTCAAGCCTGACCTCATAGGAATATGCCCATCTATTTAAGTGTTCAATTAAAGTGTAAATAATTAAGGTCTTAAAGTGATCCTAACACAAATAAACATACATAAATTTGAGATAATTACAAAAAAAAAGTACATGTAATAATACAGAAGATTAAAAGCAAATATGTATTGTACACAGGAGAAGGACTTGAGGTCTACGGTTTTCAGCCTGCAGGACAAAGTCCTTAAGCTCTTGGCTATCACCAAGCCATTATCAAAACCAGGATAAAAAAGTTAAGATCAGAAGGCAACTGGCTTAAATGCACAGGCATGTACAAAACTGTGGGTAAATTTCTTTGTTGAAACTATGTTTATCAAAGCAGTCACTACATGTCTACAGTAACAGGTGAAACTTTCAAAATGAATCAATATATTAATTGCAACACAACCTTTGTAATCTATCTAGTCACTTGCCAGAAATATAAACTCCAATATGTGGGACATCCAATCAGACAGGAGAGAATGAGGGAGCATCTCAATGGTATCACAGTCAATGATCCAAAATCCACCATCAACAAAAATTTTCAGACATGTAATGAAGGTAATAAAGACCATTTTTCTTTCCAAAGCATTGAAAGAAGCATCAACCCTAAAAGAGGTGGTAATAAACAAACCATTTAAATAAGAGAGAAATGTTTTGGATCTTTAGATTACAAACTGGACAACCGCTTGGAATTAATTTAGAAGGTGACCGCAATCATATATTTAGACACTGATTAATTTCTGTGAACCATTGGAATTACCTCTTGTTCTCTCCTAGGGGATATCCTGGTATTTCATTTACCTTTTATCAATATGATAGTCATTCTCCCTTGTAATGTGTATGTGCACTCTTCCTTATCTGATCATACATAGTGATCAATTTAGTCTCATATAATCTTATATAACTTGTAATGGATAATGGGAACCTGGGCAGACATAAATGAACAAACTAATAACTAAAATATAAACAAATTATTGAAATATTAATACCAAGACACTGTAAATGATGTGGACATGAGAGTGAATGTGCTTATGGGCATGCTGCTCTTAACAATCAGTTGATAGATAATAGCAATTCACAATTAATAAATATCCTCTATTTATCAAGCTACATGCTCTTATTTACTCAATAGTCTTTTACTTTCAACTAAATGACATATATCATGACTACATTGGATCATTAATGTGCCCTAATGTGCACACTTTGTCTCATTACCACATCACTGTTCTTTTACAAAGGCCCTGATGATTATAAACAAATAAGGTACAAATTAAAAATAGCATTCTTGCCCCTTTAAATTCAAACTTGAACCTAAAACCACATACAAATCACATGTATTTCAAGTCCTTCTCCTGCGTACAATACATATTTGCTTTTAATCTTTTATATTAGTACATGTAACATTTTTTTTGTAATTATCTCAAATTTATGTATGTTTATTTGTGTTAGGATCACTTTAAGACCTTAATTATTTGCACTTTAATTGAACACTTAAATCGATGGGCATACCCCTATGAGGTCAGCCTTGACAAAGCGCAGAGTTTTGGCGCAAAACGCGTAGGTGTTCAGTTTCATCGGGTGGGTGAGCTCTCACTCATTTTTATGGCTGTATAACTGAACAAATTAAATCGACTGAGAGGAGTGGGAGGTTCTTTATACTAAGCCGCAAGTTGCCTCTTTTTTATCCTTTGTCATGCATTTGTCATGTATCTGAAGAGAGGCAAGCAGGAGAATGAAAAGGAACATGTATGTAAGTCTCTCAAGAACTGTCCAGGATATAATCCTGCTGTCAGAATATAATCTATTTGTGAAACTAGCTCAGTTTTACTCCACATGGAGTAAGTACATGGAGTATTAGGCTAAAACAGCTGTCCATGAGTGTTCCTATCCTCTATTGTGAGCTATGTGTGAAAGGCTGTCCTATACTGCAAGGGTCCATGAATAAAGTGGATAGTGAGGCAAAAAAAGGTGATTAATGTTGACTTTATTTCCATATTCCTACCTAAAAACCCTTGCAGTGGTGATAGCACTGTAAATTGGGGATTTCTGAGGAAAAAAACATGTCTGCTAGATGCTGCAGTTTATCGAGGTGAATGAGTGCGTAAAGGTTGGTTTGTTTTGAGATATTTTTACAGACGGGCTGTAAACTAACTTGTGATTAAAAACATGTCTGCTGACTTTCCTGGGATGTGCAAGTATGTTTAATAAAGCTCTACTGACCTTTTTTTAAAAACAGAACTGAATGTAGGGATATGTTATTTAACATTCCCCTGACTCTGTAGAACAAGACAATTTACTGTACAGAATGGGTGAATGACACATTCCTCTGTCATCTGCCCATTTCTGGACATTTTCTCATTCATATAAGCCCTTATTTATTTTAAACTTACATAGGCCCTGTCATCTAAAAAAAAAACCTTTACATTAAGCAGAGAATAAAAAAGGTCTACAAGAAGTTCCCGCACAATATTTGTTCATTGTGTTCGTTAAACAGAACTATTAACTAATGCAATTATTTGCTTTATATATCTGCTTTAGATGTAAATTATACAGTTGTCTGTTGCTTTGAAATAACCTACAGCAGTTTGGTTAGCTACAAAAGCCTAACTACTGTGAACATATTGGGGTTTATTCAGTTAAATGTAACTGATCTGCAAAAACTGACACATGACTAGCAGTTGGAAAATCGGGGCAATCTTTACAACTTCTTTCCGGATATTTTATATTTCCAAACTATTTATTTTGACAATTACGTTTCTTATTCTATAATCTGAAATATAAAATATCTAAAATGTAAACCAGCAGAAAACAAGGAAATAGGCCAATAATTGCATTCATCTTGTTCCAGTGACGTTACATATCACCCAAAAATTAACAAACAGTTAAAAATAGTAGGACAGTACCAGAAAGCAGTATCATGAAGACCCATTATCTTCAGAAACTCCTTTAATTTCTTTTCTTTTTCTGCCACGACATGAATGGCGAGGGAGCATCCAAACGGCGAAAAGGCCATCACCAGGAAAATAAACATGAGGACACGATATAAGAGATCCACTTCCACTACCGACTCCTCACCCATGATAACCACATGAGTGCCTTTCAGATCTTCCCAGGCTGAATAATTGGTTTTCATCTGGAATCAAGATTAAAGACATTCAAGTATTTTATGATACAAACCAGTGATATGAATACCACATACCTCAACCTTCCAACCTGTGCATTATATGTCTGACAAGAATTTCATCATATATTGTGGGACTAAAAAGCAGATTTATTAGCAGCTGGTTCAAAGACTAGATACAAATAAAAATAAAATAAAAAAAAGACTAGATAAAAAAAAGGCATATCAATATATTAAAAAAAAGAAAAGTAAAAAAAAAAAAGGCTTTGGCACCAAGTGTGCCAAATAATAGGGATGAGAAGTTTTCATTATATAATTTGATAATTTGGACAAAATATAATAAAGCTCAACCACCACATCAAGACTATGGTTGCCTCCTGGGACATTTTGTTTACCGGCCACATATAACTTTTGCATGTTGCCTTGCATTCTGTAGAAATTATATGTGACCAGGAGGAAATCAATTAACTAATCAGTGTGGATCTGTGAGATCACTGTGAGATCCACTACTTGATTAATTTCCTGATTTCCTTCCTGTCACATTTGACTTCTGCAAAGCAGCATGCAAAAGTTATAAGTGGCTGGTTTAAAAAAAATGGCTGAGGATGCAACACTAATCAAGACATATTGAAAAGGATGAGCACCTGGTTTCACTTACTGTATGTGGTGTAAATACAGCAATCTGAATGGCAACATTAACCTTTTAAATGTGTTTGAGGAGGCCTAATTAACCTTCCTTCCAATTAACCACTGAATAACAAGCTGCAACCAAACACAGACTGGATAACACCTCAACTATGTGCAAGCAGGGAAATACAAAAAAAGATTCTAAGAGTGAGAAGAGCTGTCTATTTGAGTTTTTTCATAGTTGCCAACATCGGCCATGTTTCCAGGGACACATATTTGTTCTACATGCTGTAGGCAGAGCATGCAAAGTGCAGCCTGGCAGTATGTAGGATGCATATACACACAGACACAATCCAATTAATTAATCATGGTAGGTCCTATGAGATCTCCACCCTGATTAATTAATTGGATTCTGTCTGTGCATACATCCATCCTACAAACTGCCGGGCTGCACTTTGCATGGTCTTCTGCAGCATGTGGAACATATATCTGTCCCTGGAAACATGGCCAATGTTGGCAACTATGGTTTTTTTGTGCGTACTCTATGTAATCAATTTCAAAGTGCTTGTCGCATGCTCACACCTGTCTGCCATGTACAGAATTTGAGAGTCTCTCATTCCATATTGTACAAGGAAGCATGGTCGCTGCCGATGAGAGTATAAAATGACATATACCTTTAAAAGTACATGCCAAATTATACTCGTGCTAGGGCCACTGAACATGTTAATTGCAGGTCTATTTGTCAATTAGACAAATTATCGTATGAATCTTTTAATGGTATTATGGTACCTTTTATTAAAGGCTCTTGAAATGGATCCTTCACATTAAAAATTACATTAATCAATTGGATATTGAAAACTCTCTAGGTGTTTAATAACAAATGCACTGATACTCCTGTTAATTAGCTGCTCCCTATCCAATAAAATTTAGCAGTTTGTATCTGGCCTCATTTTCCTTGTTTAGATGATTAAAATCTCTGTTATAAATGGTGAATGACTCAGAAGTATAGAAACTATGATGGGTCTTAAGGATGTGTGACATAGATGCCATAAAAATAATGAATTATTCTGTTTAGAATAAAAATATGTAAATAAATTGAAAGAATTGTATATTCTTCCCATGTTGGACCGGAGCGCAGAGCAGTTGTTGAGTGGCAGGTTTTTATCTACCTTTTTCACTCACCTTGATAATAGCGGAGTCGATGCATGCTTGCAAAGTTGTGAATGTCGAAGAATAATACAAAGCTGCTTCACACTTCCAGGAATAGCAGAGCTCTGTGAAAGGCGCGAAAGAATGTTTGTATGACGCATGATAACTACAGACATAATAGAAGCTAGATGTCTGTGTTTGCAATTCAAAAGACTGTAAATCAGATCATTTTCATGTCTGTCTTTATCCCCTTTGGGACAATGGACGTACCAGGTGCATCATGAAAAATCTGTCAGGTAATGATAATGAACGTTTGCTTCCTAAGCTCAGCTGGTCAATATTGAGGCATCCTGCAACACCAAAATCTGACCGCCCCTGACTGTTCAATCATTCCCCAGAGTGATCGCAAGGGGTATATTGAAAGGCAGCATGCCTTTCCAATATAGTGCTGCCCTGTTGTGGGAAAGAGCTTTGGAAGTGATCAGTGATCATTTCTGTCCCTCTGTTGGTGTTGCTAGACTGAAGTCAGCAACATCACAATAAAAGAAAATATAGACTAAGTTAGCTAAGGTTAGGGTTAGTGCTAGGGTAAGGGTCAAAAGATCACTGTAGGAGAAAATTGTTAGTAAAATGCAATGCGCTACAGTATATTGCCCAAAAATCTGTTCCATCTTGGATGAGCAGATAAACACAATCTCTGTTGACATAGGCTGTTACTGAGACTACAAGTAGCATAATACCTTCTTTCTTTAGATTTATACAATCCTGTAAAGTATTTGAATAGAGTGAGCATGCAATTGAACTACTGCAACATATAGCTTGCTAAGCTTGTTATGACGGTTACATATTTGACTTTCTCTTCTAATCAGAGATAATTAACAGGTATCCTGTAGGTATTTCTTATAAGGAAAATGGGGGTTGTAGTTAAGCAACAGCTGATAAACTGCCAGTTACTAAAAGCTTTCAGGATCTGCTCCCATCATCACTGGTGGACCAAACAATCCTAATGTGAGCAGATCTGGAAAACCAGCACTGTACTTTGACCAACTCTGAATTACATCAATGTGTATCTGCTTATTTTATTTTCAAGGGTAAAACAGATTAAATGTTAAAATGTAGCAACTCTTCTACTTAAGAATCCCAAATGTGTTTGTACCTCAGGATAACTTATTCCTTTGCCTTATGAGGTTTGCCACCTACAACCTCTGCTGGAAGGTTATCTCAATTATTATGCTCTCTATGCTATGTAGTTCTTATGCAACATTACCTCTTGGCTCTATATAAAATGCGGACACTGGGATCGATGTTGGAAGGAACTTCAGCTTGTACGACATGGAGTCTTTGAAAGCTACACCAATAAATCGGCTTTCATAGATGGAGCTGGCAACTTTCAGTTTTTCTTCATTGGGATATGGACTGAGGGACACATCTAAAGACAAAAAAGAGAGGCCTGTGTTAAAGGAATGTGTCCATTCTTGAGCCATATATCGACATGTTCAGTGTTTATGTTGTGGGTACTAAATGCTAGAATTGAAAATGGCGGCTGTATATGATGCTTCTATGGGTAGGATTTAATATCAATAACTTCAAAGCATATAAAAAGTAGATGTCTCCGGAACTAAGCACTCCAGTTTGGACTAGAAGCTTCTGGGTCTATAAAGGAATCTCCTGATAAGGGTGGCGATGACCTTCTTTTTCTTACATAAAAAAAAATCCTAAAATACCTAGCTTGAAAAATCATATAGGCCCAAATCTAGGATTATACCCACGTGGCAAAAAAAGTCAGGCACATGTTCTAAATCCATAGATATAAGTATTTCTATTAATTGTACCCCTTGTTTTTAAAATAGCTGTTTTTAAACACTGACACTTTTGTTCAGTGCCTATCTTAATGTTATCAGAGATATGGTACAGATGAATAAAGCAGCCAAGGATAACAAGATGGATGCCAACAGCTTCCATTTTGTGTCAGTTTTTGGGCATCCTTCTGTCTGTTCAAATCTTATTCTTTGTCTTTGAGGACAAAAGAAAGTCAGAGAACAGGCCTGAACAGATAAGGAGTGTGACAGAGCACCCTGGTACAACGACTGGGTACATCCGTCAAAAATAGCCACCTTGAGTAGTTATTTGATTTGATTTAGGAATATTACCTTACCTAAGCAGAGTATTTGCTGGTAATTTGTAGGTAATTATGGTGTACTATCATTAACTATTTAAACTACTAATAATTATCAATGTAGGTGTGGTTGTATCTATCTTGCGGTCAGAAACGTAACTGCATAGTAAATTATACTACATGCATGTTGATAAAGCTATAGAGATGCATAATTCCTGTTTTATCTTATTGACATCTGTTATAAGTCATGCATGTGAATTAATATTAACATCTATTGATATTGTATTTGTTGTTACACTCTTGCTTATCATTTGATTTTTATTTGATTTTCAATAAATTAACTATTATTTTATTAATGATTTTTGCATTGTATTTACTTTTGTAAAGACGTCATCCAAACTCTATTTGTGTATTTTTGGTTGGACCCATATAGGAATCATGTACATTTTTCATATTTTTGTTGATTAATAATTAATAACCCATATTCATATTTTTATGGTTATTAATATCCGACAGTGTAAAATAGTGGAAATTAGGTAATAAGTTGGAAAAGCCAAATTACTACACTTAGGGCAGTATTTAGCAAGATAGGTGGTATTTCAGTAAAAAGTGCTAAAATTGTAGTAGTAACCATAGAAACCAATAGAAAGTAATGGCAGTTTGCTCCCAAATTAGCACTTTTTAAAAAAAAAATAGTACCTATTTTGTCTTGATAAATTTGGTCCTAAAAGTAAAAACCACAGATTTATTTTTACAGTATTCATAACACAGAAACTCAATTTGTAAAACAGATCACTAGACGATACAATATTCATAAAGTTTGATTAATTGCTCTTTTTCATTGATTGATCGTTTTGCTTCATTGAATTGATCTGCAGTCAAGATGTTTTATTTTCCATGTTGAGGGAAGTACTTATGAAAGGACACTTTGAGACCTTCCAAATGACTTACAATATTCTCCTCCACGTTTTTGGATAGGTCATTCTCAAATAAGAATTTGTGCAGTTTTAAAAACTTCAGGCTGACCTATTTCAATACACGCTTTCCAAAAGTCCAGTTTTCCAGTTTTTAACCTAGGACTCTGAGATGGTAACGGTGAGAGTTCAGTTACACCTGATGGCCATGAAATAGTAAGCTTGCCACCAGCGTCAAAGTACCTCACAGCAGCAATTTCCTAGCATTAAACCTGCCAAAAATAATAACTAAGACTGAATTAAACAGGGAAAAAACTATTGTCCTGGGTAAGAAGTACAGACAATTATCTAAGCTATGTTGATAATATCCTCTCAGAAGATGGTGATAGCTGTGTAAAGATGTACTGGGCCGGACTAATCAGCGTGATGTTCGTCTACTTTTAGAAAAAAAATTTTGCTTGAAGAAAATGCTGAATTTCAAATTGGTGTGATGTTCGCCCACTATGGTGGGTGGAGTTACGGCTGGAGTATGGAGTCACTCACTTTCCTCTAAATAGATCTCCTACACATTTCAAGGAACTACTGTCCGCACAACTAACATTTAGAATTTTTTTTACTTTACTTGTTTTTCCACCATTACTGGTATCAACTGAACCATTCTGAACTTCCTTCAGATCGGGCATAATAGCCGATTTTCACAAATCCCTGAAATGTTGCTACTCAGTATACGTCAATTCAGGTCCAAACCCAATGTGGCCAATCCTCCCTGAGCATGGTCTGAATTTGGCTAAAATTGCCCAGCTTCCAGCACCATTTACTATATCGTGGGTTCAGAACTACCTGCCCTGACTCCTCAACATGTGTAATGGGGTGGGGGCTGGGATACATTTGGACAGCTATCCCGTTTTTGATAGAGGAGGTCAGGGCTATTTTCAACGCATGATTATTTAAGAGGCCCCACCAGGGCTATTTTCATAACAGCCGAATTCCTCCCAAAATCTTTGGGGATGATTGAGGTTATGTTTGGTTTGGGCATGTTTCAGGTCCTTTTGGTTTCGTTAGGTTGATGACCGAATTGCAGACCTATTCGGGGGCACATAGGGGAATATTGTTTAGTTCGAAATTCTGTTCCCGATATGTGATATTATGAGCGCCAGTTATTCACGTTTTTTTCTTTCAGTTCATGATGTGTCCCCGATGTGCCCCAAATCAGTCTGGACTTTCGAGGTATCAATTTTGGGGCTGATGACCAGCGCATATTGAGTAGACCCTTACATGGTGTGTCCAAATACTTTTGTCCATATAGAGTATAATTCTATGGGTTAGACTTCTCCTTGTGGCTAAAAATGTTGGTTCCTCAATATATCTATGTGTCTTGGGATAACTCACCATAAAATAGAACCATGAATAAATAAAACCACCAATTGTGTTCGATAATAATAATAATCATAATATATTATTAAATCTGTACATGCTGTATGCACTTATTTTATAGAATATACACAGTGACAACATAAACATCAATTATCCCTGGGTTATTTATACATGACACTGTTAACTACTTATAAAATGGTATAGAAGGTATTTTCCAGAACCTACAATTCAGATAGACACCACAACACAATAACATCAACTCTGTAAAGATAGATCTTCAGTATCCTATTTACAATTTATGATGTATTATATGGAGAACCAGAGTTTTCTGCAAAATCCACTGGGAGTCTATAACGTGAGCCTTTTACCAAAACACAACCATTTCATTAAACACGAAAAAAAACAAAAATCAATCTGAGTGGGCTCTGTAATGTTATTTTTTCATAACAGTACAATAGTTTTTCAGATAATATATCTTATCAACCCCTAGTTATTATGCTAGTGGCTTCTGTGGTATACCAATGAACCCTTCATTATTCTTTCTCACAGAAGAGCCCTGAATTGTTTTCCTTTCTGCATACAGACCCCTATTCTATTTGGTTGAAACGCTGGGATATGCTACAATTTTGTTCATTTCATATCAATTGCTCTATTTAATTGCATTATCTTTCCCACAAGAATAAGAGTCAGTTATAACTCAATTAAGAAAGACTTATCAATACAGAAAAATGATCAACCAAACATGAAGATGTTTTCAGGTGCTTGCTGGGGAAAACAATATGTCCCGAAGGACTCTATGAAAGGAAATTAGACACTTTTATTGAATAAAAAAAGAAACATGTTTAAATAAACATTGTTGGGCAACCCACAGACAAATTGTTTGTAGGTGACAAGGCTAGTATAAACTAAACCAAAAATCTCTTGATTCACCCTTTCAAGAAGAAAAATTGTTGTCCACACGAGGACAGTTCCCAAACCTCCATATTTAACTATAACTGTTAGTGTAGGGGAGACAAAGAATGCGGGATTATGGGAGAGAAAGTAAGTCTAGTTTAATCATATAGTTCCCCTTGCTGTACCTGCTCTCAGACATTCAGAGGCAGCTAGCTCCATGATGTGCTGCGTAATGTTGTTAGCCGGGGTATATCCAATAACAAGTTCTGGATACGTCGGTAAATCCAGCTCTCCAAGAACCCTGCTGGTTGTAGCCTCGTAGTGCTTGCTTGGCTGGATCAAACTCACCCACATTAACGATATCAGCCACCAGATTATTGGGTAAAGGATTTCCTGTGTCAGGGAGACAATTAACACACAGGATTTCAGAGATAATTAAATGTTTTAACATTATCTTAATGGCTATGTGTTGTGCAAACGTTTGATATTCTTTCTTACTGTGCTGAAAGGCTTTCAGGCAAATTTACTAAAATATATAAACAGGATGTTATTGTCCCAAATGAAACACATTATCCTAAAATCTAATTTGTGTAGTCTGGGTAGATGAGCAAAGGATCCATGTGTATCTAACTGAATTTGTCAGATATTATAAGGACCACGTTAGACTTCACAAAGCAGATCTGTTCTTCTGCCTACTCAGTGTGACTTAGTCACCTACAATGGTGCTTATCTCACCAACCAAAGCAAACTAAGGTGATGACCCTCTGCATGAAGACGTGGCTCTGGACCCTTATTCTAGCTTCATTTCAGGATGACTTGCTCTTCATTTTGTTGTGTAATTTCTAAGTCATTTGATTTAAAAAAAAAAGACCTGTTATTAAGAAAATATCCCACTGCGTGTCCACATGAAGAGAGTGCCTTATTTCAATTTAAATGGGCAACAGAATACCCACGCCTCCTACTTTACTAACCACTACCTTTAGAATGCTATGGTATTATGAGGCTGCTGACCAATTAAGTTACTGCTGAGCAGTTAGAATGGCTTAATAGTGCCACGGCATTCTAAAAGTGATGCTCAGTAAAAAGGGAAGAACACAAATATATATTTATTTAAAATTGAAATAATTAAAAGCTTTGACTATGCACTGATGTAATAGTTTATTATGTGGCTTTTATCTTGTGACCCATGTCTCCTAAAGGATAAAAACACTTAAAACATGGGTTTTAAAAAAATCAAATGGATTTTTAGCAAATTGGGGTAAGCATGTTTTCTATGCACCAATCTCTCTCCCAGCAGGAGGATGAGCAGGAAATGAAAATGATTCCCCGGACTGATGAAAACAAGACATCCAGTTTGAAATGACTAATAAAGGACGGAAATATTTCCAAGTGTCGGTATGAATTTTACAAGAGACGACCTCTTATTTTTGGTCCTGATTTTCCTATAACACCTGGTCCCTTGTGTATCTAGTGCAAAGATTAAAGCAGATTGCTCCCTCTGTAATGTGAACAAACAGCTGAGACTTGATATGACCCAGAGTGCAGGATCTCTCTTGGATACCACAAGAGGATAAATGATACTCTGCATGGAATACGCATAAAGAAAGAGCAAATGCATAATCCATCCAGTAGGAAGGACCTGTTCTACAATAAGAAAAGGGATGCAGCAAAACTTAACTCTTTCTCTGCCATTAAAGTTATTGCTGAACTTGGCAAGATCTTGCTTCTTGTTCTACTGGCAATACATATAACTGGCAATAAGACAAAATGGCACAGAGGGCACAAAATCAATATATTTGAAATCAGCCTTGATTCGAGAGAAAAAGACCAGGTTCCTTGATTGATAATGAAGATACATATTATGAAAAGTAAGTTGAGCAGACCAGCACCAAATATTTCTGAATACAACATATCCTATAGATAAAAATGGAAAACATGGGTGTTCAGTACAGTGGTTGTGCATGGCAGGAGCAGGTACTTATCATTCACCCCCGATAATCCCAATTTGCAATTGCTAGCAATGTTTTGTTTGTTTTAATTAAGCTTTATTTTGCTCTTCGGCCTTAGCAGAAGCCAAACAAAGCTTAATTAAGGACAAAAACAATGTATAGCTTGCAAGCAGTGCTCTCTGCCTCATGTATCATTTTGTCCCTGTCCCTACATAGTTTGTAGTTCCTCTCTATGCTCAGTACCATGCACTACATAAATTGTTGGCACCATATAAATAACTGTTAATGTAAATGTCTGTCAGAGGCAGACTAGGCGGGACTAGAAGGAGGCATCAGAAGGAGCCCCAGTGCATGAAGTGGCCCTATATGTCAAATTATACGACAGTCGCACCTATGCCAAGAGTCAAGCAGTAGCATCAGTCATGTTTCATGTCATAGTGACTATAGCCCCCTTCCATGACACTCTCAGGAAGGGGAGGAGCATGGGTGCACTTAACATTTCTTCCCCCCTTTCTATAGAATAAACATTTCTATAGACACCTGTTCCCAGTGCAAGATGAAACAATATTTTCATAAAGAAGGCACATTCAAAAATAAGAAATAGTGTTTTATTTGATTGTAAAACGCAGAGATGGTGTTTGTTTCTCTTCATTGAATGTTTTATGACATAATACAAAATGTATATCAGTATTGGGGTTCCACCTTTCCAACTGCTACTTGAATGTCATGGGAGTAACATCTATCAGTCTGCTGTACCTAATGTAATGGGTCATTTCACAACATACCTGAATACTGTCCTTTTTTGTCCGACATTTAACCAGATAATTCTTGTACAAGAGTATTTTAGTTTGCCTCCAAACCCCGATGTCATTTATATCTGAAGCCATTTTACAAAGTCCTGCAAAGAGAGATAACACAAATGTTTAGCTTTGTTCCACATCTGCATATTACATCAAATGCTGCTCGCTCCCTTATATACCATTTTGCCTTAGTGTGTCAAACATCAATTACATTCCTGTACACGTAGCTATGTAAATGTACTATACAAATAAACATTAAACACACATTTTCTAACTGATGGAATACATATTGCAGTACAGAAGACAAATAGAATAAAATGTAAGGATCTATGCCATAAAGTGAGAATTGCAAAGAATTGGAGGGAAATGAGATAGCAATCTCAAATTTAAGGCCAAAATAGCTGAGATGGAAAAATTCTCCCATTCAGCTGCAATGGAGGATGTTTCCAACTTGGCCTAAAGCTTGAAATTCCCTTTTCAATTTCCTGCAATTCCCTTTTTATTGAGTAGGGGGGATATGATAGAAACATTTAAATACATAAAGGGAATCAACACAGTAAAGGAAGAGAGTATATTTAAAAGAAGAAAAACTACCACAACTAGAGGACATAGTCTTAAATTAGAGGGGCAACGATTTAAAAGTAATATAGGGAAGTATTACTTTACTGAGAGGGTAGTGGATGTATGGCATAGCCTTCCAGCAGAAGTGGTAGAGGTAAACACAGTCAAGGATTTTAAGCATGTGTGGGATAGGCACAAGGCTATCTCTATTTCCCATCTGTCTTTATGTCTGTCTGTCTGTCTGTCTTTCCCATCTGTCTTTATGTCTGTCTGGCTCCCATTCCCAAGTTATCTCTAACTTTGTTTGTATTGTTTATTAAATATAAAAACATTGCAGGGGGAGAAGATAGCAGCACTAAGCAGGGATACAGATTTATTTGTGGGTTCTCAACTGGGCTCAACATTAGACTGAACTTCCACTGTGTGCCAAAAAAATTTTTTTTCTCTTTACTTCAATTCACAAAAATGTAAGTATAATATCTCATTATGAAGGCAGATTTATAGGATTAAATAATATATGGAATATTTTTTTTTTACATGACTCAGTACAAATCTTCCATATAGTGGGTGATAGTAAACTCTTTTTCTGGGAATAGAGCCAGTTTGCAGATATATTTTATATTTTGAAAACGTGTCGAAATGCCAGCTACTATTGGAATCAATAATTTGGAATAATCAATTCTGTTTTGAGAATGAACATAAAGCCAAAGATGAAATGCATTTTACTGCACTGTTTTATCTACATCTGAAAACACACAGAAAACAAACAACCTAAATAATAGTGCTTTATTTGTCAAAATATCAGCAGATAAATAAAAGGAAAACCGAAAACACCTCTCAAAACAGAATCAAGAAGATCTCCAATAACTCATATAAAGATCTTCTATACTGTGACCAATAACCTGTATTCAAGCCTTAGCGTTATCTCACAATAGCATATACGCTACTGAAAGAAATCAATACAACTAATTAGTTCCACAGGGTAGCCCCACTGCATGCATTTTTCATAAGCACACTCCCAGGGCAGCCCTGCAGCATGCATATTTCAGAAGAGTCCTGCAGTGAAGAAATGATAAAGGCACCTTAATTTTACCTGTCACAGGTCCACACACATCATCTGTATGCAAATATATGTCAAACTGTTGTATTAAAGTGCACCTCTCATTCACTATAATGCGAAGGTACACATCTGGTGTTATTACTTTTGAAACTATACAGTTTGCTAACAAGTTGAGAGAAAGGCGCACAGATTAAAATAAATAGTTATATCAAGATTGTCTCTTGATTCATTCATTTGGATTATGTGACCCCCACAAATGCCTAGCACCCACCATTCTTGGATCATGTGCACGAATATGTGGAACCGAGTTCATGTCGTTCATGCTTATTAGTGTAACATTTAATTAGCACATGGCATTATGTGTTCTCAGGTTTTCAAAACTGCTGAACTGTAAACATAGAATAAACAGAACATACAAGACTCAACTCGGGTACCTCCAATTTTCTTTAAAAAATCTGAGCTACGTGTTTCACACCACATGAATTCAGGCTATTCAGGAAGCACCAAAGTGCCTCCAAATCCGCCCTTATAATATACATGGGGGGCCAGGGAAAGTAGCTCATTTGTTATTTTGTTATCTCCTAGCCCTGCTTAATTTTGGGGGCCAGGGAAAGTAGCTCATGGGGAGCCCTGGCCCCCAAAATTAAGCAGGGCTGGGAGATAACAAAATAACTCCCAGCATCATATTATAGGCTTGCCACCTTTTCTTCAAAAAAATACCGGCCTTGGTACTGTCTCCATAGACTTAACATTGGCCTGATGCCAATTTTTTTACCGGCCTGCAGGTAAAATACCGTCCAGGTGGCAACCCTAACTGTGGAGGGGGGGGTGGGGTGGCCATGGAAAGTTACTCTGCCTCCCCTATCAAATTTGGGACCTAAATATTATGGGGGGCCCTAGACGTGTATTTTGGTTTTATGTTTTTGTTTTTATTGATTCATCCCCTTCGTGGAATGGGTTTCCATACATGAGCAGCTGTATGGGTTTCCATACATGGGCAGCTGCATGCAAGGGTCTGATCGAGCGGTATAAGCAGGCAGCCACTGGACTGGAGCAGTGGAAACATGTTCTGTGAAGTGATGGGTTTGATGGGCGAATGTGGGTTCTGCGGATATGAGGAGAATTACCTGCCGGACTGCATTGTGACAACTGTAAAGTTTGGTGGAGGAGGGATAATGGTATGGGGCTGTTTTTCAGGTGTTAGGCTAGGCCCTTAATACTTCAGCATGCTAAGACATTCCGGCCAATGCTATCCTTCTAACTTTGTGGGAACATTCTGGGGAAGCCCCTTTTCTATTGCAGTATGACTGTGTCCCAGTGCACAAAGCAATGTCCATAAAGAGATAGTGCTGCTCGGCTCTCCATGCTTAATGCAGGCATGGGGAGCCTAGCTGCACTTTCTCATGCTGCCAGTGGCTGCCAATGGCTCCTCGTGAAGCAGGGCAGGCGCACAGGTCGCACACCCCTAAGGCCGGCCCTGACTGGCCTGCACAGAGCCCTGGCCTCAACCCCATTAAACACCTTTGGAATTAACTGGAATGGAGATTGTGAGACAGGCCTTCTTGTCCAACATCAGTGCCTGACCAAACACATGCTCTACTGGATGAATTGCCAAGAATACCCACAGAAACACTCCAAAATCTTCCCAGAAGAGGGAAAGCTGTTATAGCTGCAAAGGGGAATCCACTACATATTACTGTCTGTGTATTTAGAATGCAATGTCAGAAAAGTCACTGTTGGTATAATGGTCAGGTGTCCCAATACTTTTTTCCATGTACTGATATGTTATACTGCAATTTATCATTTGCAAAGCCATGGGAGGCAGAGGGTTATTCACTAAATCTGAACTGCAAATCAGGCATTACAAATTATCCAACTTGCCAATCTTTCCAACACAGCTATTAAGGTCTTATTTGTATAATTCATTTTCAGTTCAGTATTTTTAGTTCTTGTATATCAACTCAAAAGATCAATTTAAAATACATGTTAAATATTCTACTCATTTAAGATTAATAAAATCTTAGTGTGATACCATTTTAATACAATGTTTCTGTCACTTTAAACACTGACAATATTAGGATATCAGATCCGGCAGGTTTTATAAGAAATTGGAAATTGTTGTTATATCAGTGAATTTTGGTTTAGCAATATTTGGTTGAATTGTATGATTTGGGGCAAAATCACTATAACCAATTATTACCTGTCCTGCATTGACCTCTCTGCTCTCACATCCCCTTCCGTCCCCATTCTGATACTGCCAGAACCAATTAGCTTCCTCCAAAAGGGTGGAGCAACTTATTAGGAAGGAATAAATATGGAGCATCAACAGATCTCATAATCAGAATCCAGCAGTAGCATATGTTAAACGTATTTTCCTCTTTTATTATGCATTTGCTTGCAATTTTGTCAACACAAGGTGTAGATTATTTTTTTTGTATCCTTTACATTTACAGAGCAAACATTTATTCTGGGGATGAAACCTTTTTAAAGTGTAGCATGGGAGGATATGATGGTACACTTTAAAGACACATATGTGCTTTACAACATTTTACATTTTTGTATTCTGCTATTATTGAAAGAAAGCGTGTTTATTAACTAATCTCAATAAGCATAGATTTAAAGATCTTTAGAGATCACGTAGGTTTACTCTCGGCTTTGGCTCAAGACCGCGCTGCCTGCTTCCCAGAGAAGCAAAAGTACATTTCAGTTTATCCTCAAATGACGTGCATTGAATATTTCACGTGTGAAACTATGCTAAAAGCACAAGAGAGACACATCTTTTTTTATACAAAAGATTTTAATATTAATCATCATTTCTATGGAATAAAGTTAAATAGTAAATTTTCCAAGAAATTTGCAACTGTGAAATTACAGCAAATTTCAAAAATAAAATATCTGGGGAATTTTAATAAAACAAACCACCAGCCACCAAAGCAAACATATCAAATAAAACAACAGAAACTTCATGTTATTGGACCATGCCCAATTTAGTGCAGAATATGGACACACAGCTATCTTATTTCTTTTTCATCCACAGTACATATATTTCAGTGACTGCTAACTTCTGGGACTCCTGATGGTGTAGCTGTAGAGGCACTTCTGGTTATCCATTCAAATATAAAAGTGCACAAGAAAGCATACAATGTAATGTACACATGCGTGCAATACTAATGCTACCCTACATCCATGCAATGCCTTGGAATGTTCGCACCAGGCTATAAGCGCACACACCAGTGATGGTTAACCTTTTGCACTCCACTTTATTTCCTATGATGCTCAGCCAAATGACAGTGATGCCACATTTGACTGGCTGAATATCGTGGTAAATGCCGGAATGCCACATTCAGCTATCAATTATATTTACTAACTCTTATGTACATTAATTGGCACATATAAGACTTATAGATTTCACAGAAAAACCGAATAACCACACATATCTACACTCAAATCCATGAAATCAATAACAAACACGCATAAAATGTATTGCTACCCAGTACATGCAAGCCCAGAGCGGATCATTTACAGTGTAAACACGTATACGATGTATCTGGACTGTATACAACGCAAGCACAATGCACAAAACGGTACCTGTGAGCCGTGCAGTGTCCAGGTGAGGCAGACAGGGAGGATGCTATTCTTGCAGGCTGGTTACCTTGGTAACGGCTCCTAGGCCGACCCGGATCCCTCCCCGGCAATGGAAGGGATCACACAGCTGCAGGAGGATAGCCGCCCCGGGGCAGGACACTGACACTACCGGGGAGGAGGAACCGCCCAACGCCTGCCACCTGATGGACACAGCGTGGTATTACAACCGGGGCCTGGCTCTGGTGACTCATCATCAGTAGATAGACAGACAGACAGAGAGGTTGTCATATTTGTAAATACCATCCCGGATTGTTATGGGATTGTTATCATTTAGTTTTGGATCCTTTTCGCCGTTTCCAGGTGTCCTGGCATTTTTCCCAGCTTTAAAACATATGTTTGTCATTAAATGGTTAATATGCTACCCCATATGTGTTTAATGAGACTTATTTATCATTATTATGTAAATATTTAAAACTTTGCCATGACTAATGATTAATCAGGGGGAGATTTAGAGAGGCCCTTGTCTGATACTTGGTAAATGTATTTATATTTTACACAAACCAGGCAAAACAATATTGTTTGTTTTTAAAATAGCCTACTGAGATGTTAATAATAAAGCATTATACTTGTACAAGTCACTCCCCTCCATCCTTTGATAGGTTCCATATGGGATAGTGGAGATTTTAAAGTACCCATGAAAACTATGCATGGACTGAGTTGGGTGATGTGGACCCTCTGTGTTATACTTTTATGATTCTTCCTCTGATTTCTCCCTTCTTGTTTCTGGTCCTTCATGGTACACTGGAGGGGGAAGAAAAGTGTTTGCATGCACAACCATAGTGCATTTGCGCTCCTTGGCTAATCAACTATAGTGAAAGTGTAGTCACTGTGGTGAAGCAGCATCTGTTATAATAAAGTGTGTCAGAGCAACTGTGCATTCCCAGCTGATTAGCATGTTGCAGATTTAATAAGATATCTTATTTGTCAAAGTCCTCTGGACAGATGGGTCAAAGGTAGATCTTTGTGTGGAAATTGGTTTGGCGCCATGTTGCGGTTTGAGACATACGATAGATTGCCATCATTGAAATTTTTGTAATATAATTTAGAGGATTGGTAGACAAGATGAAGTTGGACCATAAATGTGTAAATAAAAAAAAATAATGATCCTAAACACAGAATGAAGTGTAAAAAGTCATGGTTATAAAAAGAGGTTTGAAATAGCCTAGCCAAATATGCCACTAAATCCCACTGCAGGGGTAGACACCAGCATTGTTCATGGCAGACATTTATTGGACATTGTGTGTCTAATGATCTATGGATCTCTACAGAACTTACCAGAACTAACTTGTCTATCACTGGACCAGTGGTGTAGTAAGTTTATCCCAGTTCTACATGACGGAAAGGACCAAAATACCTCCCAGCCATAAAAGACATTTGTTTGTTGTCTTGTCCTGTCATATTTGGGTTTGGCTATGCAGTAATACTGCCCATGCACAGTGAACTGTGTGTCTGTGCACAGCATAAATATACGAAAATAACTTTGCATACTTTTCGTGCTGGTCGAATTGGCAACAGAGTGAATGACTCTGATGACAAATTCACTGCTGCTGTCGGCCTTTCGACTCTATTTTGAGTTTTTCCGGGGTTTGTGTGCTGTCTATTTGGAGCACACAAACCCCATAAATATACAGAACGGCATTGTGCTACGTGTGCGGCACACATGTAGCGTCCGCGCCTACCTGGTACCTGTAACGGTTTGGCTGGAGCTCAATCCTGCAGGGTCATGCAGCATGTCCATTTACACTCCCTGCCACAACATTGCCAAGTATGAAGTTCTATGTGGCCGGTAAAAAAATGGCCATGGTGGGAAACCTAACCACAGGTCTGTTGGTGCTAATGGATTGCCACCTAGTACTGAATTTGTAGGTTTGCAGTATGCTATTTGTTGATGTTAACTGGGGTGAGTAAAGCATGCTTTATAATGCATACAAATTGTGTACGGGTGTTGAACATACTATACCCAAACTATAAATCTGGCATTCAATATCTTTCTGTCAGATGGCCCATATTTCAGCACCACATACTGCTAAGGAACAGCTGGCCAAGTTGGAACAAAAATAGTTTCCCAAATATACTTCTCTCTGCAAGCCAGGAAAGATAACACCCATGCTGCAGAGAAAGGTTTCCTAGTATTTGGAGAACTGCAAAATGACACATGCAACCCTGGAGCCGACAGTTAATGTTGGATATCAGGAACAAGCAGCAATGGTACGCCAGTGGAGTCGAATTGTTATATCAAGCAGGATATTTACTGAATAAAGATCTTAAAAAGGTGCAGTAACACCCAAACAAACATTCGGTGAATACCAAACAAAACAAAGCTGCTATTTCATTTCTTCCAAAGGTTTTAAATACATAACAAAGAAGTTTAGAGAAGTTTTTTTTTTTTTTAAAGATAATGCAGCAAAGCCCCTCAAATGATCACTTATCACCCAAGTGTCCCTATTTATCAGGGACAGTCTCTAATTTTTGCAATAAATCCCTCTGTCCCTCTTTCTTCCTCTGGTGACCCTTCCTAGGAATAATGAAAGAATGTTCCAAAGCAATAAAATACCACATAAAGTGTGTCTAAAATGCAGTAAATGTGTTTATATATGAAGGATTTACTCAATATTGACTAATCTGTTCCGAAATGGGAGCAAATTTCTGAATTTTCTGCTATTCCATATAGCAGATTTCAGGCTGCTCAGATTGTCACTTTTTAAACCATTGTTTTTTTCTATAAATACATTATGATTTTTAAAATAATTAGACAGGGACCTGTAAGGTATCAATGTCCTGGCATTGCACTGTGCAGAGGCCGCATTGCATTTAAACTGTGTATGTCCTCTTTGTGTGGAACTGTCCCGATTTGGAGGCCCTGTCCTACTGTCCCGCCAAGCTCTATCTCTATCAGGGGAGTACCTAGAGCATTTGGCACCCCCACCCTTTTGCGTATAAGTGTGAGTCTGTGTATGTAAGTGTGAGACTCGGACAGACTCACAGTTACACACACACGCTTACACACAGTCACACTTACAGACCAACTGAGTCACACTTTTAGACAGAGTCACATTTACACACACAGACTCACAGTCATTTACACCCAGACTCACAGTCACATATACCCAGAGTCACACTTAAACACACAAAGTGACACTAACACACACAGTCTTTTTTTATACTAGATATCTTTATTTGGATTTATTAGGTTCTAAACTGATCTTCTAAATATTACATTGTGTCATTTATCAAATTGTTTAACAGATTATAGAATTTATCAGAATTATTTACAAAGAATATTATATCAGATATACAACTTAATAATAATAATAACAGGAAATAAAAATAAAAACTCAAATAAATAAAATAGAGGTTTGTAATTACTTAACTTAGCTTAATCAATAATTAGATGATATAAGTATTAACAGATCTACCATTAGGACTAGAAAGCCACGGTGTCCATATTTTCAGAAATTTCTTATATTTGTCATTCACAATACTTGTTAGTTTTTTCATTTACACAGATTTTATGTATTCTTGTAATCACATCATACCAGGATAGGTCTAATGTATTCCATCTATTTGCTGTATATATTCTTACTCCCATACATAATGGTCTAATTAATATATTTTCTGAATTTTTTTTAGACTGAGTAGCGCATTCCAAGGTGTTAATGTCACTGGGATGGATGGTATGATCACATTAATGATGTTATTTAATTTGGTCCATATTCTTTTTATTTTGGGGCATTTCCACCATATATGTATGTGTTCTTCTCTTTCTACACAGCCTCTAAAGCAATTTTCATTGGCATCAGCATACATTTTGTTTAATAATGTTGACACTAGATATGTCCTGTGTAACAATTTATATCAGTGGTGTATCTTGGTTTTGTGCTGCCCTAGGCAGACTAAATTCGGGCACCCCACCACCAAGTTGCACACCTACAACATGCCCCATCACCCCATTACATGTCCCCATCACATGCTAGATTACATTTCCCCATCATCTGCCCCCATTACCCTTATTACATGCCCCTATCACCCCATTACATGCCACCATCACCCCGATTAATGACCCATTACATGACCCCCATCACCCCCATTAAATGCCCCTACCACGTCTATTACATGCCCCCATCACACCCATTACGGGAGCTAAAGCTTGCTAAACAGGGGGGGGGGGGGGGGGGGGGGTGCAAAAAATGTCTGAAGTACCAGAAGTGTGCTTTACACCATGTTCCAAATTATTATGCAAATTCTATTTAAGTGTCACAAAGATTAAATATTTTGTTTTTCAGTTTAACTCATGTCATGAATGGCATTGTGTCTCAGGGCTCTTTTGATCACTGAAAACAATCTCGGACACCTGTGATAATTAGATTGGCAAGTGAGCCTAATTTAAGGAAAAACTGCACCATTTTCATGCAATATGGGGAAGAAAAAGGATCTCTCTGCTGCCGAAAAGAGTGAAATAGTTCGTACGAGGTATGAAAACATTAGATATTTCACGAAAACGTAAGCGTGATCAGCGCACTATTAAGAGATTTGTGGCTGATTCAGAGCACAGACGGGTTCGTGCAGATAAAGGCAGATTAAAGGCAGATTAAGGATGCCAGATCCATGCATCGGATCAAGAGAGCAGCTGCTAAAATACCATTACATAGCAGCAAACAGATATTTGAAGCTGCTGGTGCCTCTGGAGTCCCACGGACATCAAGGTGTAGAGTCCTCCAGAGTCTTGCAACTGTGCATAAACCTTCCATTCGGCCACCACTAACCAATGCTCACAAGCAGAAACGGGTGCATTGGGCAGAAAAATACATGAAGACTAATTTACAAACAGTCCTGTTCACTGATGAGTTCAACCCTGGATGGTCCAGATGGATGGTCCAGGTGGATGGTTGGTGGACGGCCACCCTGTTCCAACAAGGCTGCGACGTCAGGCGGTGGTGGAGTCATGTTTTGGACCGGAATCATGGGAAGAGAGCTGGTCGGCCCCTTTAGGGTCCCTAAAGGTGTAAAGATGACCTCTGCAAAGTATGTGGAGTTTCTGACTGACCACTTTCTTCCCTGGTACAGAAGGAATAACTATGCTTTCCGTAATAAAATCATCTTCATGCATGACAATGCACCATCTCATGCTGCAAAGAATACCTCTGCATCAATGGCTGCTATGAGGATGAAAGGAGAGAAAGTCATGGTATGGCCTCCATGTTTAAAAAAAATACTGTTATCATTAGGAGGTTTGTTCAATAAAATTTGAATTATACTATTAATAGTTGATAACATGAGAATTATGCTGACTGTTATTTACATCAATTATTTAGGTAAATGAGAAAAATATCATTTGCATAATAATTTGGAACAGGGTGTAACAACCTCTGGCAAAGTGCAGCCCTCTGGCAAATTGCCGCCCTAGACGAGTGCCTTGTTTTCCTCGTGGAAGATACACTACAGATTTATATGCTTGTTAGTTCAAGGTGACACACAGACAGTCACACTTACACACACTCACAGTCACACTTACACACACTCACACTTACACACACACAAATGCACACTAACACACACTTACAAACACAGTCACACTTACACATCCATACACAAACTTACATACATACTCACTTTAACACATACTTACACCGACAGTCACACTTACCTCCAATGAGTGGCACCCAGGGTGGACCGCACACCCTGCCTCCCCCCCCCCCTTAGTCCACCACTGATCTATGTCCTTCTTTTTGGGACAGAGGTAAAGCTTGACAAGACTTCAGGATTCGGAAGCGCCATGTGCAGTAGTGCTTTTAGTGATGACCTCTCAAGCACCACCGGGAGCAGAAGTTGGGCAGTATATATGTCTGACACACAGTATAAAGAATAAGAAAGGAGCTCCAAACATTTGGTATCTGTAGCATTTAGCCTGAAGCAATGCTGCAGTGTCACACAATGACATAACGCAGCATCGCGTAACTCTGCTTCTTTAGGCTCTGCCCCCATTTTGTCCCAGGACCGTCTTGCCAAAACTTGCCAAGTGATGTAAAGGCTTTCACCTGTAATTATGTTCTGTTGATTAGTGTTAATGTTATTTTAGGTGAAAGACGTATTTAAAGAGTCCAACTACTAGCAAAGCACATGAAATGGCAACCTTATATAGTGTTATATATCTGCTGTTTAAGTCATTAAAAAATCATAGTGTTATAAGGCATGTGTATCAAGCAAGTTAATTGAAGATGGGGCCACTGATCCTATCACTAAGACAGTATGTTCAACAGGCAAGAGAAAAGCCATCAAGATTAATTAGTCACAAACTTAATGGTGATGTGTCTACAGACATAAAGGTTGCATTGTAATTAAATCACATCACTAATTGGCATCTTTACACAAGAGGGTGAAAGCACTGGACTGTGTTCAGTATGCAACATCATTAAAATAATTATTTTTAGAACTGCAATTTCTATAATTCTATAATTATAATTATGTTGTTTTAAAGTGTGGCTTTTAATCATGTCTTTTAAGGTGTTGCAGTTAGCATGCAACACCTCATGTCTGATATGTTTAACAAAATGTTTCTATACTAAGACCTTTGCTTGTACTATTCTTTGCCTATCTTGCTGTCTCTCGCAATCCCCAAATGTTGTTTTGTGGTCCTCATTACCATACATGTACCACTGGGTTCTGTTGTATTACGTCGTCAAACAGTGTTCAACTACAAGCCTGTCCTTGAGAATAGTAGATAATGCCTTTTTTTAAAGGGACACCAAAGGCTCAAAACTATTTTTTATATTTATTACCATATATGGCCTATACATACATCCCTTCATTTTCAGTGAGAAATAATACACAATGCAGTATATAAAAACAGAACCTCTATTCAATAAAATATAGATGTTGTCTCAGCAGGTTTAAATGCTCCAGCTAATTGCAAAATATTAACACTATGTAATGCATGACAGTTTATGCTCTTATCACTTTCTGTATATTGCATATTATTATTTTAAATGGATCTGCATTGTATTTATTTTGTAACATGAAGCTTGTCCAGCCCTATCTACCAATCATATATAGTCCATACACTAATTGTCTGTAATAGCCAGTCCTTCCAATTCGGCATTGATTCCCAACGCATTTTCAGAATTTTAGCGAATATCTTCATCCAGTTCGTAACTTTCATACCCTCTCTCACCAGCTGATAGCAATTATATTTAATAGTAGAATTTCTTATTAGGTCATAAGTGAAAAGTCTCATTGCCCATGTGCAAAAAAGTTGATAGAAATCTCTGCAAACTGTAACCCAAACCTTCTTATACACGTTACACCAACTAATCTGAAGATGGCTAGTAGCCAAGTGTAGTTCCAGGGTAGTGCTGGTAGTAGGCAGGGTTTTATATAACTACATTACAGAGAATGGAGAGAATCACAGGAATGCTATTTACACAGTAACTTAAGGTAAATAATGGAAAGTATGGTGGTATAAATAAAGGAGTATTGTTGCACTTTAAATCACTTTGCATGATCAACACACCACAACAATCCATTTCAGCAGTTTATTAACATTTTTAAATATATCTTTTTTTCATAATATATTTTAACTGGCCTGTCAAAGAGCACATGATGCTACAACAGTAACCAACATGCAGCTGTCTGTTGCTGTAGTACAAATCATAAAAAAAACCAGGAAGAAAACCCCTTCACTCAATGACCACTCAGGTGCCTGAGCGGGTCTCCAGCAAACACTCCAATAATGAGATTTTAATATCAACCAAGTGGCAATATTTCAACCAACACAGGTCTTTGACAAGCCACATTGCCACTTGATATTAAAATTGAAATCTTCCCACTTGGTTGATGTTAAAATCTCTCCATTGGGGTGCTGTATTATGACTTCCATGTTACCAAACATACATGACTGAGCATTATGGGAGTCCAACTGATACCTGTTTAAGGAGGAACCAATGGAGTAGGTTCCATCCCAGTATACATTATAGAAATGGCAAGTTTTACTGGAGAATTTGATAGCACTTGATTTATGAACTAGTAAATGCATTTCTTCTACGACACCCTTAATTTGTATTTATTAGTTCATGTTTCCAGGCTGAAGTGATCATTAAAGAACCTGTCTAGTGCCCAAAATGCATCTTCCAAATATTAATGCATACTAATGTGCTTTCAAATTACTTTAAAATGCATGTCTTACATTTTGTATTGTTTAAAATATAAAATACTTACAGCTAGATGAAATTGTGATATTACAGAAGTTTGCAAGAAATAAGGACTGCCCACACTAGATGAGTAAAAGTAATTTCCTATTTATTTATTTTTTTGCTGCAGGAACCAATGAGAATAATGCCATTCAAATGAATGCAATATCCTGTCTCTCTCTAGTGATGTCATCAGACAATGTGGTGAACTTTTAACAGATCCTACTGTGTACAAGAGCGAGGTCACTCATAGGCCACTCAATAGACTGAATTCTAAAGGAGGACAGAAAGTGACTATATGAAACAAAACGTTATATCCTCATTGTCTACAGAATCAGTGCTGCCGCACCTGCAGTAAATATCAGAGTAATCTCTGGGGAGGGCTTGAGTCAAATATTAAAAATGTGATTTATACAGAATGGTTGCATCAAATCACACTGGGAAAAGCCTGTGCACTATACAAGCAGTCTCAACATCTTGCACCAAAGTGAGTTTAGGGACTAGACTGTCCCTTTAAACAATAGTTGTAAAATGTCTGAATCCAATATCCATGTTAGTGGCTGTGAATAACTCTGTTTGCTTACAAAGTATTTCCTGTTTCACAGGATGGAGTAAGAGTTTTGTATCCCTCAGAGTAAAATTAGCAAAGTAAACACTTGTAATACTAATTTCCACTGTCACTGGAAATGCAGTACAATCTCACACAAATTCAGGCCAAATTAGTTGCAGAAGCAATGGTTTTTTTTTTACTTAGGGCCTAGCCTGCTCCGTTTGTCTGCAGGCCTAAGGAGTTCCACTGCAGCATTTTTCTTGCGTTCTCCCAGGTATCTCGTAGATTCATCCAAGGATGTATTATTTTTAATAGCAGAGGTGAAGTCAAGGTGAAAGTGGTGTACATGTTAAAAGGAAGCCAGGAAGTATTTGAAATATTTAGCCCATTGGCACATTTATTGGAATTAACAGCAGATCAGCAGCTGCAAATAGGAACTCATCATGGGTGATCTCTGCAGGGGTTCATGTTGGGGAAAGCCAATATCAGCCAGGAAAGCTGATCTAGTATATTGTTAGGGACCAGGAACCAAACAGAGACAAAAAGATGCAAAAAAACAGGAAAATGGTAAAAAAAAAGTTCATAAGCAAAATCCAGGAACAAAGCCGGAATCAGGAACCAAAGCAGGTAGTCAGACGAGCCAGAATCAGGAGAACGGAGATCAATAAAGTCAGGAACAAAGCCAGAAGTCAGGAACCAGAAGGGAAATCAGTCAAACCAGGTCAAATACAGGAATCACAGAAAATATCCTTGGAAGCCAGAAACAACGATGGAAGGAACTTACATACAGGCAAGAAAGTCCATGAAAAACACTAAAAGCATAAAAAAGTACACTGGGGATAGACAGAAACCTTCAGTGAGACACAGTCCTTACTATGATCGGCTTTCAGTGCGCCTTGGGGCTGATCAGGACTTCCAGGTATGTTGCTGTACAGTGGCTCACAAGGTGCAAAAATGTCCCAACGCGTTTCATTCGAAAACGGATTTCATCAGGGGAATGAAATGGAAAAAAAAATGTTTAACTATGCATACCATGGCCAACTGAGCTCTTCTAGCAGGACAATCTCATTAAGTTTGGTCCTGTATAGTATATAGTTGAGCCAGTAGGATAACATTTTCATCTCACCTCAAGTCATCTTTTGAATTGACTACCTATGCCTTCCCTTTAGAAGAGAACTCTAGTATATTTTTATTTGGGTGGTTTACCTATTTTTTTTTTTTATACAAATTACAATACCCAAAACAGCATAAAATAATAATATTTATGTGTTTATTTGTTTGGGACAAAGTGACCTATGTAAATATATACTAGGAAATTAAACATTAATATTTTCAGGGATTTTAAACCGACTGATTCTCTCTAGGTTATTTCATGTTTGCAGAGAAATGGATGAGATAGCAATTTGAACCACTCCCTTTTGGTAATACGTAGTTTACCTTTTTTGAAAACATGATTGAGCACATTGTATCTTCTCAAACTCAGAGTGTATGAGGAATGTCTGAAAATGAAGTTTGCCATTTACAGGCACCATGAAGTTTTTTTTTACTTACTGAATTTTTTTTTTACATTTTCTGTATTAAAAATATTACGTTTCTCCTAAGGAAGAAAATGCTAAATGTGAAAGATTGGATTAAATATTGCAGGTATTATTATTTTTATGTGGAAGTTCAATATCAGACCTATGGGCAGAAAGCTAATGCCATTTATATGTGTGTAGACCAGCGGCGGCGGATCTATGGCATGTGTGAGCTAGTCTAGAGCTCGCATGTCTAGAGCTCGCATGTCTAGAGCTCGCATGTCTAGAGCTCGCATGTCTAGAGCTCGCATGTCTAGAGCTGAATGTCTGTGCGCTGCCCACGAGTACAGACGTCCTCTCAGGCCATCGTTCATGGTCCTTGCTTGAAGTCACAGCATCATCAAGTCACCTCCTAGCGCTCAGATTTCAGAGACATGAAGGGAGCATGAGAGGCAGCCTGAGACGATGTCTATGTGCCTGGCAGTGGTGTATCTTGATTTTGTGCTGCCCTAGGCAGACAAAATCCGGGCACCCCCCTACCCAAGCTGCACACCCACCTTACACACCTAAGACATGCCCCATCATTCAGACTCACATCAAGCTCATACTCCCATCACACTCAGTCACACACTCCTACTCCCATCACACTCAGTCACACACTCCTACTCCCATCACACTCAGTCACACACTCCTACTCCCATCACACTCAGTCACACACTCCTACTCCCATCACACACACTCTGACTCCCATCACACTCAGTCACACACACACACACACACACACACACACACTCTGACTCCCATCACACTCAGTCACACACACACACACACACACACACTCTGACTCCCATCACACTCAGTCACACACTCCTACTCCCATCACACACACTGACTCCCATCACACTCAGTCACACACACTGTCTCCCATCACACTCAGACACTCAGACACACACACAGTCTCCCATCAACACTTACCTTTCCCTGGCAGGCAGGCAGCATGGTCCCTCCATGCTGCCTGTTCGGCTTCCCGGCGATTGTGCCGACAGGTCACGTGACCGGGCGCGCGTATGACGTCAGCGCGCCGGTCACGTGACTGTCGGCACTTCCGTGTCGGCACACTGCACGGGGAGCCGAACAGGCAGCACGGAGGTTTCTCTGTGCTGCCTGTTCGGCTCCCCGTGCAGCCTGGCAGGCAGAGCCATGGTGAGGGGGGATCTTCCGATCCCCTCTCACCTCCGTCTCTGCCTGCAAGCGCGGTCTATTTTTTTAAAGGGCCGCGTTTTTTTTTAAAGAAAAAAAAAAATTAATTTTTCTTTTTTCCCAGTGCTGGGGGGCGCTGCCGCCCCCCAAAATTTGCCGCCCTAGGCATCCGCCTAGGATGCCTCGCGGTAAATACAGCACTGGTGCCTGGGCAGTATAAAAGTACTGGGGATGCAACCTGGGTACTGAGCTAGTGCTGGGAATGCAGTCTTGGTGCTGGGGATGCAATCTGGGGGTGGAGCAAGTGCTGGGTTGTCAGGCCCCACAGTCTAGTAGATATCCTGTCTACCCTCCATGCACAGTAAAGATCCCATTGCACACTCACCATCATGGGCGAGCATGCGCGCTCCTTACTCCCTGCAATATCATCTGGTGTCACACAGACTTTATGCCACAATAGTTTAAATAGAATCACTTCGCTACCCACTGCGCTCAGTGATTCTCGTGAGTTTCCTCCTGGTGTCTGCACTACCTTTGATTCCTGATTTTTGACCCTTGGATTGTTCTTCGTTTTGCTGCTGTGCCTGTGCCCCTTGAGCTGGACTGTTTATCATTTCGCTTCTGTGCCTGTGCCTGTGCCCCTGACCTGGATCATGACTTAGATTACTCTTTTGACTGTTCCTGCATACTTGCAAGTATTCTATATATCATCCCAGCAAGCTTGTATGTTATCTGTATTGTGGATTGCTGAATACTCTGTCTCTGCTACTCTGCTGCTTAAAGAGCCTTGTGCTACTAATGCTGCCTGTATGAACTGTGAATCCTTACTACTGTAGATTTCTGAATACTCTGCCTCTGCTGCTTAAAGAGACCTGTGCTTATATTGCTGGCTGTATGAACTGTGATTCCCTGCTAATGTGGATTACTGAATACTCCGCTTCTGCCCATTTGTTGTTTAAAGTGCAGTGTGTCGATATATCTTCCTGGTCATACTGTGGTTCCTGATCTCTGTGGATTACAAATATTTATGCCCAAGTGGTGAAGTTCACAAATATTGTCTAATTGGCTGCATGATCTGTAGAATCTGTTTGGTGCTTGTTTACTCTAAGAACTGTAATCATTGTGACTGTGAGCTGACATTCCCGCTACTCCTGAGCAAGGACAGATTCCAGGTGTGTACCTCATTTATGTACTGATTCTGATTTGATGATATATTCTGCATACTGGTATCTTCCCACGATTACCCTGAGATGGGGATGCAATGTGGGTACTGAGCAAGTGCTGGGGATGCAACGTGGGTGCTGTGCAAGTGTCTGGGATGCAGTCTGGGCGCTGAGCTGGTGCTGGGAATACAATCTTGGTGCTGGGGATGCAATCTGGTGCTGAGCTAGTGCTGGAAATCGAACCTTGTTGCTGGGGATGCAATGTGGGTGTTGCGCAAATTCTGGGGATGCAGCATGGTTGCTGAGCTAGTGCTGATAATTCAATCTCAGTGTTGGGAGTTGCAATCTGGTGCTGAGCTAGTGCTGGGGATGCAATCTTGGTGCTGGGGATGCAATCTGGGTGCTGAAAAAATGCTGGGAATGCAATCTGGTTTCTGGGAAGTCAATCTGGGTGCTGAGCTAGTGCTTAGGATTTAATATGAGTGCTGTGCACGTGCTGGGAATGCAATCTTGGTGCTGGGGATTCACTCTGGGTGATGGGCACTCTGGGTGCTAAGCAAGTGCTAAGGATGCAATATGGGTGCTGAACAAGTTTTGGGAATGCAATCTTGGTGCAGGGGGTGCAATATGGCTGCTGTTCATGTGCTATGGATGCAATATGGGTACTGAACAAGTGCTGGGAATGCAATCTGGGTGCTGAGAAAGTGCAGTGGATGCAATCTGGGTGCTATGAAGTGCTGGGGATGCAATCTGGGTGCTGAGCTAGTACTGGAAATGCAATCTTGGTGCCGGGAGTTACAATCTGGTGCCGAGCTAGGGCTGGAAATGCAATCTTGGTGCTGGGGATGCCATGTGGGTGCAATGTGGGAATTGCGCAAATTCTGGGGATGCAGCCTGGGTGCTGAGCAAGTGATGGGAATTCAATTTTGGTGCTGGAAGTTGCAATCTGGTGCCGAGCTAGTGCTGGAAATGCAATCTGGGTGCTTGGAATGCAATCTTGTTGCTGGGGATGCAATATGTGTGCTGAGCTAGTGCTTGGAATTCAATCTGGGTGCTGTTCATGTGCTGGGAATGCAATCTTAGTGCTGGGGATTCAATTTGGGTGCTGAGCAAGTGCTGGGGATCCAGTCTGAGTGCTGGGGGCAAACCCTTTGGGTGCAATCTGGTTGCTGTAAGGGCCCTAAAGTCATGTTCATGTTTTCAACTAATTGGAGAGCTAAAATAAGGAAACTCTGCTAAGGCGTGCTATCGGCGTGTGCAGCTATACATAACAAATGGCGATTATATATAGCACATTTTTGGTCATTTTGCATTATTTACATTAACAAAATGAATACTGTTCAGGAATCCCTTTATTTATTTTATTGCATGCACATAGCATTTTAGTAAACTGAAGATTAAAACATGCTAATGAGTTAAGCTGAACAGAAGATTTTGATCTTTGAGGCAGAGATTTCTTACAGTGCTGATTTTGACACATTTAATTTAATCTGTTGTTCTTATGTTTGTGATATTATCATCTACTACCCTGGTACATCCTTCCTTCCCAGGAAATACACATCCTGTAGTAACACTCTGTGAGACATTATTACAGTGCAGTGGGTGACAGATGTTTTAGCGCTCTACCCAAACACTCATGCATTAAATTGTATCGTGGTGCCTTGTGACGCAGTACTGGCAGCTGATTCAAGCTAAAATCTTTGCTTTGTAGGAGGTAAGAAGATTAGAGCTATTTAGCTGTTTTTAGGCAGATTATGTTGCCCACAAAACATGTCTGCAGTTGTTTTTAGCCAAAGTAATAAACAGGAAAATGCAATGCATTATAAATAATGATTGATTATAAGGATTTGCTTTGTTCCTTGCAGTTCTGGTTTTAGATGAATATTATAAAAAAACAAATAAGGAACAGTAAAAACAAAAAACAAGCAAATATATACAAACCACAAAACCCAACACAGAGACACCTGCTGCTACGGTTGCCACCTTTTCTTCCAAAAAATACCGGCCTTGGTACTGTCTCCATAGACTTAACATTGGCATGGTGCCAATTTTTTACCGGCCTGCTGGTAAAATACCGGCCAGGTGGCAACCCTACCTGCTGCTGAGGACTAAAGCTCCCAGAATCCTTAGCTATCCTCTCCAAACATAATCTATGAGATCTATACTCCCACATAGTGGCACCCTTCCCTTGCTCGGCCACAGAGTGGTACTCCCACAGAAAGCACCCTTCCCTTGCTCGGCCACAGTGTGGCACCCTTCTCTTTCTTGAACCCAGAGAGGCACCTTCCCAGTTGGCCACAGAGCACATAGTTGCCAACATTGGCCATTTTTCCAGGGACACATATGTGTTCAACATGGTGCAGACAGAGCATGCAAATTGCTGCCCGGCAGTATGTAGGATGTAAATACGCACAGACACAATCCAATCAATTAATCATGGTAGGTCCTTTTGAGATCTCCACCCTGATTAATTAAATTCTGTCTTTGCGTATATCCATCCTACATACTGCCGGGCCGCACTTTGCATGCTCTGTCTGCAGCATGTGGAACTAATATGTGACCCTGGAAACATGGCCAATGTTGGCAACTATGAGAGCAGCACCTGCCCAATAAGTGCAGTCTGGATCTTGCCCTGTTCCTGCACCTGTATCATGAAAACCTATAATGGATCAGTCCTGTCATAGTAAAGCCCTGTTTAGTTCTGCCCTGTTCTTCTGTTCCTTTATTCTCTTGCTGTGATTAATTTCTGATTTTCCTCCTGTTTGTTGCTCTTTTGTTCCATTCCAGGTTTTCATTCTCTCCTCCTTGCTTTTGCTTAGTTTCTTTATTTAAATTCAATCAAACCATTTTCTTTTAAGCTGTATGTCTGTGCAGTCCTGAAGTCTCTGTAGTGTAAGTCTTTATATTCTGTTATTAATTAAACAAGTTTATTATTAGTTCTTGAGTTAGGAACTTGCCTAATTGCATGATTGTCAGGTACCTTGACGCTGGTTGGCCAGTTTACATTTATGGCCATAAATGAACGAAACCCTCGCCTTTCCATCTCAGAGTATTAAGTCAGTTCCTGTATGTATGTATGTTTGTTTGGTTATGTTCCTTTGCCCTCCCTGAAGCACCTGAGGATCTCAGCTCCTCTTTCCTATCCCCATGTCCCAACTTGGTTCCCTTTCGAAGTGGCTACTCACTCCATCCCTTGCTCTTTACCCTATATATCTCCTTAGTTCTGTAGTTATGTCTTATGAAAAAACAGTAGATGATGAGGTAATATGGCGCTTTTCTCGGTGGTGCACAAGCTGCAGGCTGTCAAGGCAACTACCCCACAGTGCCCAAAAACATATATCAAATACAAATCAAGGTGACAGTGCGCCAAAGTGCTGGTGGAGTAGAATACTTATAGATCCAGGATATATTCCCTCCCTCCATTAGTGCATATAAAGAGGGAGATATACAGAACAGCGGGTTACAGTAATAATGTGAACAGTAATATTAATATTTGCACTCACACTCTATTCCATATTCAGATGTTTAGACTCTTCTCTCTGGGTCTTTACATATGACCTTTACATATGACCTCCAAATATTAAAAGAGAATATGATATATCACAAAATACAAAAATGTAATGTAGAACGTAAAATGCCTTACACTTAGGGATCAGGAACACAGCTGCACACATAGCTGCTTAAGATGTCACTGATAATTTGTTCCTTAATATGCCATTGGTAATTATCTGCTTAATATGCCCCTAATAATTAGATGATTAATATTCCCCTGATAATTAGATGCTTAATATGCCCCTGATTATTAGATGACTAATATGCCCATGATAATTAGATGATTAATATGCCAATGATTATTAAATGATTAATATGCCCCTGATTTTTAGATGATTAATATGCCCCTGATAATTAGATGATTTATATGCTCCTGATTATTAGATGATTAATATGCCCCTGATTATTAGATGATTAATATGCCCCTGATAATTAGATGTTTAATATGCCCCTGATAAATAGATGATTAATATGCCCCTGATAAATAGATGATTAATATGCCCCTGATAATGTGCTGCTTAATATATCACAATACCCCCCCCCCCCCCCTTCCCCAGTACTTACCTTCATGATGTTCGTCACCCGTCTTCTCCCTGGTATCACCCGAGTACGGTATGTTCTACAAGTGAGTGAAAATTAGCATAGCGAGTTGTTTCATGGACATTTACCAGACTGCTGTAACTGGGATAGAAGCCTTCTCACATTTACTGATGGAAATAACTCTGTGGAAAGCAAATATTATATTTAAATTTTCTTGCTGTTAGTATCTGGGTTTTACTGGTAATAGGGGATACTCCCTCCCATGTGTGTGCACATTTTACATGAAATAACACAGGAGCTGCCTTACATATCTCTTGGTTTCTTTTTTATAGATCATTGTGTAGGACATCCTTGTGAAAATGGTGGTACCTGTATTAATGCACTATATAGACGTACCTTTTACTGATGCTCCTGTCACCTGTCTTCTCCTCAGCGCTTTCTGCATGCAGCGACCTGATCTCCGGCGAACTTTAGTAAAAGGTTCGCATGAATCCCACCATAGGTCTTATTGTCCTACCTATGTATTGGAGGCTGCAAGGGCATTCTACCAAATAGATAACATTTTTGGTGTGGCAGGTGAAAAATAATTTTATTTCAAAAGTTTGTGATGTAGCAGTGGCTTTAAAAGAAAGTCTCGGGCTCATCTCATGGTTTTCAACAGTGCTGCCAAAGCACATTTTACATGGGTAGAAGCCCAGTTTTTGGGCCAAGAAATGCGTTGGTTATTTTCATTTTTATCCCTGATGTATAGTTTTTTGTAAGTTTTGTTTTCAAATTTGCAGCTCCTCTAAAAATGATCTTAGGTTTATCAGGCTACAGAGGGCCTAAAATATTATCTCTTATTAGTAAGCTCCAGTGTTTCCTGATAATTTTCTTCATTTTTCCAGCTTTTTGGTTATAATCTAAAATTATAGGTAAGGATTGATCTTTTTTGAATGTTTTGCATTTCTTGGTACTTAATTAATTCCTCTCTAGGTTTTATAAAGTGTTTCTTGTATATGTTTATCTAAAATGTCCTCTTTATAGCCCTTTTCTAAAAACGTATTTTTTAAAATATTATACTGTTCCAAATTAGATACATTGTCACTGCAGTTCCTTCTTAATCTGAGAAATTTACTTTTTGGAACTCCTTGGAACCAAGTTGGGTGGTGACAACTATCTAGGTCGATGTAGGTATTGGAATTCACTTTCTTAAAGAAGTTCTTTGTATGTACTTTTCGATTACTTATAGAAATTTCGAAATCGAAAAATTGTACTTTGTCTTTCCTAAAATTAGAAATGAGCACAATGTTTTTATTATTATGATTCAGGTGAATCACGAATTGTTTAAGATCTTCTTCTCCCCCTTTCCATATAAAAACAGATCATCAATATATCTCCAATATAGCACCAGGTTCACCTACCAACCATGACCGGACCAGACTGATTTATTCTCCCAGTTGGCCATAAACAGATTGGCGTAGCTGGGGGCAAACCTGGTGCCCATGGCTGTACCTCGACATTGTACGAAGAATTCTTCATTAAAAAAGAAATAATTGTGTATCAGAATCAATTCAATACTGTACAAAATAAATGATGTCTGGTTTTGAGGAAAACAGCCATTCAATTCCAACATTTGTCTTATGGCTGTTATGCCCTGTTCATGATATATACATGTATACAAAGACGTGACATTGCTTGTTACTAGGAGATAGTTGTCTTCCCATTTTAGTGTATTTAATTCCTGAAGGATACGAATTGTATCTTTTAAATGTGATCTAGTCTTATGGACCACAGGTTGTAACAGGATGTCTAGATATTCTGATAGATTCCTGAACAAATAATCAGTGCCCGAGACTATGGGTCTTTCTGGGGGGTTTTCTTTATCTTTGTGCATTTTTGGGAGGAAATATATGACCGGTAATTTTGGATGTAGAATATTTATATACTTATACTCATTTTCTGTCAGGATACCCACATTTTTTCCTTCATCCAGATATCTTTTTATAATCCGCTTATAATTGTTAGTGGGATCTTATTTAAGGGTAGTGTAAGTTTCTTCATCTTTTAGTTGTCTATATGCTTCTGTAATATACTTATCGCTAGACGACACTACAACCCCCCCCCCCCCTTCCCCGACCACCACCGTTGTCCGCAGGTTTTATGACAATACTTCATCCTTTTATAATTCTGTTAATATCTCTTTCTCATTTTTGGACATATTATGATTGCCCTTTTTTGTTGGTACAATTGTCTTCATGTCTGTAATCACTGATTTTTAAAAAAGGTCAAGCGCTCCAGATCTTAACATAGACGGGTAGAAAGTAGACTTTTTATTAAGACTTCTTTGAATGTATTGTGTCTGAGGAGGATTAGATGATTCTTGGCGTTTAATGGAGTAATATCTTTTTAAGGTAGCATTCCTCACAAATTTATTTACATCAACATAGGCTACAAAAAGGTTAAACTTGTTTGTAGGTGCAAATTTTAGACCTTTGTTTATTACTAGCAGCTGTTGCTGACATACAATTTTATTTGATAAGTTAAAAATGCTGAGAAAAGTGTGTACTTGTTTTTTGTTTGCTTTTACTGTCTTTTTCTTCTGTATTTCATTCATCTTGTTATTGCTCTGTTTGTGTTTCCTCTGCTTTGCTTGGTTTATTTTCTTCAGCATGCAGGCATCCCACCTTTGTTATAACTGGATACAGCAGCTGCTTCCACAGGGCCCTGCAATGTGTCCGCACCAACAAGGAGCCTTAAGCGGAGTGTGGTTACCTTGCACCAGGCCCTGTCTCTTCACATCTCGCACATTGGACTCCTGCATCGGGGTGCTCAGGGTCTCATCCCATCCAGAGCCCCATTCGTGACACCTGCAATCAACCCCGAAATACAATTGCTGCATTACGGTAGGCAAATTGAAAACGTTAAAATTAAAAAATAATAAAAATAAATCCCCCCCGGGCCAGTAAACTTCTGCTGGCCCCATAAATAAATGTTAAAAAAAACTGCCCTCCAAAAAAGTTAGGGGGGCTAGTTGCAATCCCAGTTCCCACTTGGGACATCATTTTATTTTATTTTGCGGCAAGAATACCTGGCCTGATACCACTAAACTTACTACTTTAAAATAGAATGATTTCAATAATAATAAAATTATATATATATAATCCTGAAACATGAATTTAATTATACACACAACGACTATGCTCACTTTAAAACAATTTACACAACAACTTCAACAATCAGAGACAATGTTGAATCTCCCACATCTTGCTTCTACAATAGCAACATTCAAAGACAGAAAACTGATGTAACCATTAGTCTATACACAGGAGACAAATATAATCTCCTATTTGACTTTAAGCACTGATTCAAATAAAAACAGTGTAAAATAGTTTTCCTGTAGTACAGACATCTCATATGTAATTATAAACAAAATGCCATTCAGGTATGTAGTTGCTTGAGTTTAGAACATTGCATCACATTGACTAAAAAACAGGCTCACAATCTTACTTTATGACTTTCATCCTGCAGATATTTGAAAATAGATGTAAAGGAGTTTGAAAGTCAAGGTTACTGATATAGGTCTTGGGTGACAACAATTAGTCAAAAAATATTTTAAATGGCTTTTCCCGGAAAGATCGTAACACATTAATTAAGCCAAAAACATATTTGTTTTAAATAATAAAATAAACACACACAAAAATAAAAAATGTAGCAAAAGCTCATTGATGAAATATGTAACTGAAATGTAAATTAGTGTATATGCAGGATTAAAATTAAATAATAATTTAATAACAGAAAGTGTGTGTATGTATGCACTCACAGCATGTATAATACATAATTGTGTATGCACACAAAAATTACACATACATACATATACATATATTAAATGTACTATACATATGTATATTACCATTTATAAAAATTAATCATAGTTTATAGAGCAAAGTTCTAATAGTCTAAGTATGTAAGATGGAATGTGTTTATGCAAAAAACCCTAATTTTTATGTGCATTAGGTGGAGCTATATGCTCAGAACTGAACACACACAGTAATTCACCTACTGAAATAAATTGAAGACACACTGGGAATTTCTCTTTAATCAAGTATTTAATTAATCATTTTTTCTGTCTTTGGTACCCGGGGCGGACCCTGTATTTGGCACTCCCCACCTACCTCCTATCTCTAAAATATAATAAACACCTACACTTTTCAATAATATTTATTGCACACATTTGTAAACACAGAGACACAGGCACATACTCACACTGACATGCACAGTGTCACACTTACACACAGACTGTGTGAGTATGTGTGTGTCAGTGTGAGTATGTGCTTGTAAGTGTGACTGTGTGTGGTGTGAGTCTTACAGACTCACACTTACACACATTTACAGACATACGCACACACATTTACAGACTTACACACACTTACACAGAGACACATACAAACACAGACTCCCACTTACACAAACACAGGCTCACACGTACACACAGTCACACTTACACACAGACACACTTACATAGAGAGAGACTCCAACTTACACACTCACACACAGTAACACTTACACATACACAGTCACACTTACACACACAGTTACACAGACACTTACACACACACACACACTTACACAGACACTTAGACACACACACACACACATACTCAGACACTTACACACAAGTGGCAGGTGTTTAGGCTTAAACACCTGTCATTTTCATATAGGGCTGAAAATATAAGGATGACAATTATTTGGATAACCTGAAATCTGCAAACTAATTTATCACATTATGCTACAAGATCACAAATATCCCTGGCAACTTGTAGGGCTTGAGCTATGATCTTATAATTGTGAATACAATCATCAGGGTGTCAGTGACTTCACCATGCTGTATTATATCCCAGTCTCAGTGACATCATATCCCAGTCTTTCTGCAACTCAAAAAACTCACTGGAGACAGACAGTTATCATAATTAAACATCAAAGAATGAGTGTAATAAGTTGTTACATAATTACATATACACTTTCCTAATTACAAATAATTATCCTGTCTAAATGTCTTGGTTGTGTAGCAGACAGGCTGGTTACCCACTGTAAGTCTAGATGCTTTTAACAAGGACTTTTTAAATGTATGTATATATATATATATATATATATATATATATATATATATATATATATATGTGTGTATTCAAAAAGTTCCCACCCCTCCCTCCTGGATAGTTTATCCACTGATAATTTGCTCATTAATAGCCACTGATAATTTGCTCATTAATATGCCACTGATAATTTGGAAGATGATGGAAATAACAGCAAAACACTGCAGAAAAATGGATGAAAAAGTTCAGGTGTTGAGGTGATGGCAAAATGCAAGAAAGTGTTTCTGCCAGTAAGTAAGGACAATGATCTTCTTCTGAATTGAGTGATTCCACCCGGCAGAAACTGCCTGATACAAAATAACAAATGTTCACTTATTGTATTTTTCCTTTTGAGAACAAGATGCCCATGAGTTGAACCCAGGGGACACTTGGATCATTGATTGTGCCACTCGTAGAAAATGATGTCTCCAGCTGGACTTCACTATAAGACACAGTTATATATATGTATTTATATATGGAATGTCCTCATGAGCTCAACTGTTTAATTCTACTTTTTTACATTTTATTTTCAGGTGTCTTCAACCCCAAAGGCATCGACATAAGCCTACTGAGGAAGAATTGAAGTACACTAAATTCTATTGTAGGACATCTCTAATTAATCTGTTTCTACTTTGTTTTCTCTCTATTTACTTTATTCTGGAAGAGTTAATATGTGATTATCAGAAGAAACACCCTGGAAGGCTAAAAATCCTGCACGGTGGATAGTCTGCTGGTTTTGGAGGAGAACATATCTTCATAATGACGCAGATAGTTATAATAAATAAATTAATGAATGTGTAAAGTTTTGATTGTTTATTAAATTCTAGGTAAATGATAGAAAAGCGGTCACTCATCCGTGATTAAATGGTCTTAATCGCAGTGCTCCACTAAAAAGCTTTGTCTTTATTGATCCATAGTTAAAAACATAGGAGCGGCACAAAACTCTATATACTCTATAAAAACTATATACTTGACATCCCACACAAAGTGTAGAAATCATCTGAAGCGTTTTGACATCTGTGACTAAGACCGTTGTTTTGACGAAAGGCATCTGGTGATTTTTACACTTGGTGTGGGATGTCAAGTCCGTTTATTCTATAGAGTTTTGTGCAACTGATAAGTTTTTAACTATGGATCAATAAAAGACAAAGTTTTTTACTGGAGAAGTGCGATGAAGAGAATTCATTCACGGATAAGCGCTTTTCTATCATTAGCCTTGTATTGCTGTTAAGGCTATAATTCACATAGTGGATCTCCAAGGTTACTTACCCGGTCCTACAATTGTTTGCTGAGGAGGTGGAGCATGAGTTTTTGTGTGCATGTGTGGAACATTAAATTCTAGTCTACGTGTTACATGTATCTTGGCACAACAAAATCAGTGATTTTGCTTGCATTGCAAGGATTTCAATTCTCTAGATGTGATTTGGAGAATTGCACATATAACGACGAAAAAGTCCATAAAATATATTTTAAAGTGTTAATTAGACAAGGAATTTGCTAGCTTATCATCTAATGGCCGTTTGGTGTAACTAAACCTTCACTATTTACCATCTTAGAGTTCTAGGCTTCTAGGCTAATCCTGTGCAGGGGTGCTAGGCGATACACCGTTTGGGCTCCAGCCCTTTAAAAAACAAACAAAAAAACGTAATAGCACAGACATTCCCATGCTTTCGTACTACCCCAGCTCCTATGAGGTCGAGCGATGCGATCACGTAACCTTTGCGGCGCTCTGTATTAAGAGCAGCACAGGCAGAGTGAGAAACAGCATGGGAATGTCCGTGCTACTGAAAAGTCTTCCTCCACTAGACATGTGCAATGTGGGTGAAAGGGCATGTCTTGGGAGCAGGGGTAATTCCAGGATGTGCAGTGTGGGTGAGGAGGCATGTTCTGGGGAGCAGGGGTAATTCCTGGATTTGCTTTGTGGATGAGGTGGCATGTCCTGAGGGGCAGGGGTAAGTCCAGGATGTGCAATAATGGTGAGGGCAAATGTTCTGGAGGGGCAGGGGTAAGTCCTGGATTTGCAATTTGGGTGATGCGGCATGTATTGGGGGGTCTGGGGTACATCCTGGATGTGCAATGTGGGCGAGGGGGCATGTCCTGGGGGGCAGGGTAAGTCCTGGATGTGCAATGCGGGTGATGGGCCATGTCCTGGGGGGCAGGGGTAAGTAGGGATGGTGTCAGAATTCTCCGTTGTTAGTATAGTCTCCTCCCCTCTCAGTGACGCGGTATTCCTACGCTATATAAGGAAACCGCACCACTATTCAAATGTTGAGTAATCTTCGTTCCACAAAGTCTGTCGGCTCAACTCTCCTCATTCGGCTTATACCTTTAAACCGAAAGAAACTCTTCGAATTCACGTTAAACGAACCTCGGCTTGGATAATACGACTCTGAATTCTCCTTTACTAAACACGGACCGGCTATTCGACTTACCTGCTCGCCTTAACCCCGACCGGTTTATCCACTCGCATCTCCTGAAATCTCCTGCACTTGAACACGGCTTGTATTTTGACCATCCTTCGGCTTACACCACAGCTAAGTTATTCATCAGTTACTGATTCATATTATCTCAATCCTACCATGCTGAACTGTTTCACCCTTGCAAATAAACAAGCTGCACCTTTAAGAAAAAAACCTCTCCGGCAGAGATTGTGGCTGGGGAGATTGTGCAGCAGGGTGAGCCAAACAGACTACACAGACAAACCTCCACACTGCCTTATCGGCTCCCCATGCGGTATGACAGGGGAAGCGCTGACAGGTCATGCTACCGTCTGATGCGCTCTGACGTCAGATGCACACCAGGTCACGTGACCTATCCACCACGCGTGGAGCAGAACAGGCAGCATGGTAGGAAACCATGCTGCCTGCCTCTAGCCACCAGGGACAAGGGTAAGTGTTATGGGGGTGATGAAGGCATGTAATGGGGGTGATTGAGGCAGGTAATGGGGGCATGTAATGGGGTGATGGGGGCATGTAATGGGGGTGATGGAGGCATGTAATGGGGGTGATAGAGGTATGTAATGGGGGTGATGGAGGCATGTAGGGATATAATGGGGGGATGGGGGCATTTAATGGGGTGATGGGGTCATGTAATGGGGTGATGGAGGCATGTAATGGGGGCACATAATGGGGTGATGGGGCAAGTCCTGTGTGTGCAACGTGAGTTATGGGGCATGTCATGGGTGTGCAACATGGGTAGGGGGGTGCCCAAATTTTGTCTAGGGCAGCACAAAACCAAGATACACCACTGATAGTTATACTCCCTTTCAGCTTTCACACAACCATCACTTTGGTTTTACTATTTTCTTTACTTTCTTTTACTTTTCGTGTCACTAGAGGACTTAACACTATAGGGTTTAAATACACATCTTTTTAAAAAAAACTAATAAAAGATATATCTTATATTTTCAGGGCTTATTTATTTCTAATTGAGCTCAACTGGGTTACCCCCATCTATAGGTACTACCTCTATCAATGAATATGTTTCTCAGTTTTTACAAATGAAAATGAGGGTAAGGGACCTCATTTAGGGAAAAAGACTAATGAGTCTTTTGATGCATGTAAGTTTACAGAGTAAGAGTTTTTACTTCAGCCGTCTAAAGTAAAGACAAATAAGTCGATGGGCCCTGATGAGATACACCCAAAGCTATTAAAATAACTTAGTGGTGTACTAGCAAAAGCGTTAACAGATTTATTTAACCAAGGGAACTGGGGAATAATAAAAGTATTTACTGTGAATGTATATAAGAGATTATCATCTATGCATTGGGGTAACATAAACGCAAGCAAACGCATAGATTATGTCTACTTGCTCCATAAGCACCAACCCTCTCTCTCTCACTTTCTGAATTGCTACTGTTTTGTTGATAATAAAAGGAATAAATGTTACCTTAACTCCCCCCATTGTCGGTATCTGAAGGATTCAATCCATACCACAGAATTCCTGGGGTGAAAACACTGTGGGTGCTCGCTTTTTACTGGTTGTGTAAGCACACTTAAAGTAGCCCATGGTGAGTGGGAGGATCAGAAGAATCCAATTAAAAGTAATTCTTCTAACACAATGTATAGATCAAATGTTATTCTCCAAGCTTCATAGTACAAACAATGTTAATATGACGTTTGTAAGTAATGCTAAAGGTATCTCTTGCATTGTATAATTTGTACAGCCATTCAGGGAAGGGCTGGCAACTAATTAGTGGCCCACTGTACAACTTCCTCAGCCCACCTGATATCATCAGAGATAGACATGAAAGACACATAAGCTAACAGAAAAAGTACAGCGAATCATAGACAAACAAGGAAATTGGATAGATAGCTTGGCGCACTTACAAGTGAAAAGTGGTGCAACCCCAGGCCATGGAGTCAGATTAGAGAGCAACCTGCGAGTCAGTTGTCCCCTTACCCCTGTTGTCAGCCCTCCCCTGCAGCTAGTAGAAAAGAAAACACTTGTGCTCTCTAAATTTCTAACATACCATCCGTAAAAATACCTTGTACCGTTGGGAAAAATAATCTATAACGATAGCTAAAATAATCTAAGGGAGCAATATATATAGATTGTCCCACTACTAGTGACATCAGAGCAGGTTTTTAAGAACCAAATTCTTAGAGACAAATTCAGAAACTAACAGGAGAGAGACAACAAGAGGAGGGTGGAAGAAATTTAAGAAAGAACCAGCCAGCTGCATTACGGGGCCAAATGAGGACAAAGGATCAACAACTTGTGGTAAATAAATCTGTCACTACTACACTCACAACTAACTAGATATCAACATCATCCATTGGCCTCTCAGTTGCTCCTACTTCCCGACTACTTCACTTTGGAGGTAGTATTACAGAAGTTACTAATATCTGTCACTTGAGGAAAACGTTATAATTAGTGAATAAAGCATAATAAACTAATAAACTGTGTAAATGTTGTGTGGATATTATTTTAAAAAGTTAGCACTGTTATTAGGACATGTGCACTTTGATCACTGCTTGACTATTGTGCATAGAATACATGTACCTGGCCTTTTTGCTCATTTTCTATCATTTAAAATCTTTGCAACAAGTGATGCATAAGTTGGGGGGGGGGGGGGGGGTTATATATTGAGAAGCATAATGCACTCCTAGGCATGTATGTTGATGCAAATAAAAAATAAAAATCATACTAAATTATTTCAGTAGCATACAGACTATATATATATGTACTATTGATTAATGCTTGTTGTGTAAAAGGAAAGTTTACTTTGAGGTAGGATCTGGAGTTTCTGCATCTGTCAACATTGTTGAGATTTTATTGCTTAAAATTTCAATTCAGAAACTGCTTATATTTTCTGTTTTTACTTGTATAGAAAACCAATTTAATTAGCAACTTAGATAGTTATTAGCACCTGTAAAACGCTGCATTTCTCATGACTGAGTAGGAAGTAAGTGAGGATATCAAATTTAGCACCCATACCCATATAAGCACATATACACTCAATTAATTGTAGGGACTATAGTATGTATCTACAGCTCAATACTGTTTGTTATGGTAAATGCCAGGGTGTTTATAATGCTTTTAACCCTGCCTGCTGAGCAGCCAAACCTCCATAATGATTTCTCTCTCCTGGCTTCTGAAACTATCAAGACATTTGGTACAAAAGGAAAACACATTTATGGTAAGGAATAATTACCATATTTGCTCGAACAAAAGATGAGATGGCTCTGAAAAAGACCCCATATCTTATATTCAAGGTTTGTCTTATAATCAGACCTCCAATGAGGGGAGCTGGATCCTCCTCAAATGCAGCTAGAGGATGTCTGCGCAATGGCAGGACTAGTGCTCTATAAAAAAAACATGCTAAATAAATTCTTCATTGCCATGGTAATTGTTTTAATATGCCATAATGGTATTTTTTATTATTAATAAATTAATGATTTTGATTTTAAAACATATGCTATTACGGCATAAATGGTACAATTACTATGTCAATAACCATGTGGCCCTCTGAAAGCAACTCATCATAACATGATACTGCATGATACCAGTCTTGCAATAGGTTATTTCCACAATAGCCAAAGTCCTACCCATAAACATGTTGGGGGTGGATAGAAGGATAGAGGAATGAAAATTGGCCCATTAGAGATCACTTCAGTTATCTGAATGGCCCCTAAATTCGGGTAACTCAGCGTCAACCGAAGTAATCTCGAATCAGCTGATTTCGTGCCTCTTTTCTCCCCTTAGTCTTTTCTCACTTTTCATGATTTGATTGTGTCAAAAACTCAGAGCTCCGATTTTAGCTCTGATTTTTTTAGACCTGAGCTACCTGAGTAGACCCGTATGTAACACTGCATCTTTAAAAAAAATAAAAATTAAAAAACACCGCTGCTTCCCGGCAGAGGTGCTTGCTGGGAAGCCTCACCTGTCTTTCTGCACGAGCAGGGAGCTGGATGCTTGTGAGGGAGCACAGACATTCCCATGCTGCCTCTGCGCATTGCTCTGAGGTCCAGGGAAAGGCCGTCCTGAAGTGCAGGGGTAAGTCCTGTATGTGCAATGTGGGTGAAGTGGAAAGTATTTGGGTTCAGGGGTAAGTCCTGGAAGTGCAATTTGGGTGATGGGGCATGTATTGAGGTGCAGTGGCTAAGTCCTGGATGTGCAATGTGGGTGATGGGGCCAGGGCCGGACTGGGAACAAAAACCAGCCCTGGAAAAAATTTATATACCAGCCCCATCGCATAAGATTTTTAAACCAGCCCATAGCATAATATAATTTTTTTATTCATAGAAGGGAAAATCATGCATTTTAAAAAGCACATCTGAACAGAGTATTATTTATAGATAAGACTGATATATAAGCCTGTCTAGGGCAATATATATACCTCCAGTATGTACACAGAGTTATATGAATTGCCCTGTGCAGAGGTATATATCAGGGCAGTGTGTGAGACATATCCTGTCTCTCGCATATCTGTAGCCTGTCTCTCTCTGTCCTTTCTGTGGCGTCTCTCTCTCTCTGTCCTTTCTGTGGCGTCTCTCTCTCTGTCTTTTCTGTGGCGTCTCTCTCTCTGTCCTTTCTGTGGCGTCTCTCTCTCTGTCTTTTCTGTGGCGTCTCTCTCTCTGTCTTTTTTTTTTGTGGCGTCTCTCTCTCTGTCTTTTCTGTGGCGTCTCTCTCTCTGTCTTTTCTGTGGCGTCTCTCTCTCTGTCTTTTTTTTTTTGTGGCGTCTCTCTCTCTGTCCTTTCTGTGGCGTCTCTCTCTCTGTCTCTGTCCTTTCTGTGGGGGTCTCTCTCTCTGTCTTTTCTGTGGCGTCTCTCTCTCTGTCTTTCCTGTGGCGTCTCTCTCTCTGTCTTTTCTGTGGCGTCTCTCTCTCTCTGTGTCCTTTCTCTCTCTCTCTGTCCTTTCTGTGGCGTCTCTCTCTCTCTCTGTCCTTTCTGTGGCGTCTCTCTCCCTCTCTGTGGCGTCTCTTTCTCTCTCTCTCTCTGTGGCATCTCTCTCTCTCTCTCTGTGGCATCTCTCTCTCTCTCTCTGTGGCGTCTCTCTCTCTGTTGGGTATCTCGCTCTCTGTGGCGTCTCGCTCTCTGTGGCGTCTTGCTCTCTGTGTGTCCTTTCTGTGGCATCTCTCTCTCTCTCTGTCCTTTCTGTGGCGTCTCTCTTCTCACCTTTCCCCTTAGTGTCTTTCACCCCTTTCCCCCTGTAGTCTTTCACACCCTCCTCTTCCCCTGTACAGTCTTTCACACCCTCCTCTTCCCCTGTACAGTCTTTCACCCCCCCTTCCACCTCCCCCTGTAGTGTCTTTCACCCCCCCTTCCACCTCCCCCTCTTTCACCCCCCCTTCCACCTCCCCCTGTAGTGTCTTTCACCCCCCCTTCCCCCCCTGTAGTGTCTTTCACCCCACCCTTCCCCCTCCCCCTGTAGTGTCTTTCACCCCCCTTCCCCCCCTGTAGTGTCTTTCACCCCACCCTTCCACATCCCCCTGTAGTCTTTCAACCCCCCCCTTCCACCTCCCCCTGTAGTGTCTTTCACCCCCCCCTTCCACCTCCCCCTGTAGTGTCTTTCATCCCCCCCTTCCACCTCCCCCTGTAGTGTCTTTCACCCCCCCTTCCCCCCCTGTAGTGTCTTTCACCCCCTTCCCCCCCTGTAGTGTCTTTCACCCCACCCTTCCACCTCCCCCTGTAGTCTTTCAACCCCCCCCCTTCCACCTCCCCCTGTAGTGTCTTTCACCCCCCCCCCTTCCACCTCCCCCTGTAGTGTCTTTCATCCCCCCCTTCCACCTCCCCCTGTAGTGTCTTTCACCCCACCCTTCCCCCTCCCGTGTCTTTCACCCCCCCTTCCCCCCCTGTAGTGTCTTTCACCCCCCCTTCCCCCCCTGTAGTGTCTTTCACCCCACCCTTCCCCCTCCCCCTGTAGTGTCTTTCACCCCCCCTTCCCCCCCTGTAGTGTCTTTCACCCCCTGCCCTCACCTTGCGTTCTCTGCTCCCCATCCCGCCGCCGGAACTGCTGCTGCAGCATCCGGCGGCAGCAGGCGAATTTCTTAAAGCGGCGACGGCCGCCGAATTGCTTAAAGTGGCCCACCGCCGCTTTAAGCAATTCGACGGCCGTCGCCGCTTTAAGAAATTCGTCTGCTGCCGCCGGATGCTGCAGCAGCCGAACTCTTAAAGTGGCGGCCGCCGCCGCTTCACTTTAAGTGGCCAAGGCGGCCCCGGGGCAGGCGGCCCCGGGGCAGGCGGCCCACCGGGATTTTTCCCGGTATCCCGGTGGGCCAGTCCGGCCCTGGATGGGGCATGTCCTAGGGGTGCTGGGGTAAACCCTGGATGTGCAATGTGGGTGATGGATCAAAAAAAATTGGCATCAGGCCAATGTTAAGTCTATGGAGACAGTACCAAGACAGGTATTTTTTTGAAGAAAAGGTGGCAACTCTAGTCATGTCCTGGAACAAATAAGGTATATAAGATGGAGCAATAAATCAAGTACACTTTATTTGCAGTTTATAGGAGATAGAGGTGATGAAAAAAGTCTGATTACAGACCTGCTTCTGATTGTTTACTTTTCATGATGCAGTAATAATCTAAATAATCATTTTTTGGAGATTGTAGGTGGAACTTCTCTTTAACGCACATGAATGTCACCCTGGGGAGTCAATGTTGAGCAATCAGCAGCAATCTTATAGGGTTACTGCTCCAATTTTAGAACTTTGAGGCAGAAATAGCCCTAGTGCGTCCAAACGCAGCACAGCCATGCTGTCCTCTGTTTAAGACATCACCTTTTGGCATCATATGCAACTTATACAGTCTCTATTAAAGTAATTAATTTGAATATAAAACTACAAGGTGATGTCGTAAATTGTACAGACACATTTATACTCACAACACATTTAATGATAATGTTTAATGCATTGTATTAACAGAATTGCAAGCCAATCTTCTAACTCACAATACAAAAATGCTTATTTTAGAGAGTTAAATTACCTGGTTTGGCATATGACTTTGCCCAAGATAAACGGATTTAATTATGTTATTTTTTAACTTTGTATTGTGTTTTAGTTACAAACATTGGGTAGGATGTAAAAAAGCAGATGCATCTGCAAGTGTCAGAAAAGTAGAATGAAGGTGCAATTATTTTATTTATTTATTTATAACGTATTTTACCAAGAAGGATACATTGAGATTTCTCTCATTTTCAACTCTGTCCACACACATTACACTGTTACAATAGGGTACAATATAATATTCACAATACAAAATAATATTAAAATACACAAACACAAATTTAACACAGAATAGGTAAGAAATATAATAAACCATGATTACAGGTGCATGCTGTGTGAAGCTATATTGACAGAGATATCTTAGAGGATTTTAGACTGGGAGCAATACCAGTGATCATGCCTTTTTTATAAATTGTGACTCTTTTTGTAGCTCAAATTACGAAAAGTATTAGGTATGCTTTTTTTTTTTTTATATATAAATAGGTTGCACCAGTGCTAAAAACTCCAGAAGTTTGTAACTGGCCCCTGACTTTTGTCTGGAATTAGTGTTTTACTAACCTCCCTTCAATGCTGTTTGCATGTATAAACACATATTGCAATGTCAGACTGGAAGTCCATTTGTCCAGGGCATTCCTAATTTTTCTGTTCAAGTCTGCCTAATGTTTTACCTCAATGTAAAGGACAACCGAATAGGATGGCATGAGTGTATAACAACAAGGGTTCAGTACTACACCCTTGCTTGTCAAAGATAACACATGGGAAGCACATTCATGGTGCTCTGAGTCCACTGTGCATGGACATTCAACATCATATGCTGCCCTCTCCAGTGCCAAATCTTGACACCACATGGGGAGAATATCTGTATGCGAAGGACTGGACTAACCAACCAACTGGGATACTGGGAATTTTCCTGGTACGAAAATCCTGGCTAATTCCACTGATTGCTCCACATTGCACCAATTTGCTCTTTAAATATAACTTTATCAATAAACAATTTGTTTTTCAAATGTGCTTTAACCCCTTAGTGACAAGACATTTTCACCTTGACTTTCCCTTGGTGACAATGGCTGTTTTGACATTTCTAGGGTGTTTGTGTTTAGCTGTAATTTTTTTCTTTCTCACATACAGTACCCACACAAATTATATGTTGTTTTTATCGTCATAAGAAGGGCTTTCATTAGATACCATTATGTTCATCATATCGTATAATTTACTACAAAAAAAATCATAAAATATGATGAAAAATTTAAAAAAACCCACTTTTTCTAATTTTGACCTAAAATATAATTTACACAAATAAAATCATTAAAAAAGACCCCGTCTAAATAGTTTCTAAATGTTGTCCCGAGTTCAAAAATATGCATGTTTCCATTTTTTTGCGAGTTATGGGGCAAAAACCAAAAATAGTGTTTTTTGTTTTTTTCCTATATTGATCTTTTGACCCCAACCCGAACCCAAAATTTAACCCTAACACTAAATTTAACCCCAACTCTAATCCTTATTATATCCCTTAATATTTTTTAACTTTAATTTAATTTTAACCCTATCCCTTATGCTAAAAAATATTTAATTTTAACCCTATAGGCTAATATAGCTAAATAACCTGTTTTTATTTAATTAAATATGTATTTTAATTATTTTCCATTGCAATGCTACTAAACTACCACTAGGGGTAGTCAAGTAGCATATTCAGAGCGACGGAAGTGAAGTTACTTTCACTTCCGAAGCTCAGACCGGCAGAGGACTTAGCCATATTGACGGAGCAGCATGCTCTCTCAATATGGCTCCCCACGATCGCTCTGTGGGGCGATCGTGGGGGTCCCAAAATAGAAATATCGGTGCTGGCTATTGCCTCGATGTCGAGGCAATAGACCAGCACTGTTAAAGCGGTTTTCGCGATCGTTGATCGCGAAAACCGCTTCATTCACTGCAGGACGTGCCAGGCACGTCCTTTGTCATTAAGGGAGATTCTCCCAGGACATGCCTGGCACGTCCTTTGTCGGCAAGGGGTTAAAATGTATGATTTTTCTCTATTCTGAATAATGGTGGGATGCTACATGGCTGGTGTAATGAGCAATGCTATGGAGCTGGTATAGAATAGTTTCCAGTAGACATGTGCATTTGTTTTCGAATGAATGCATTTTCGTCCGAAAATAGCATTTTCGTCCATTCGTCCGAAAAAAGAATAACGAAAATGCTAAACTAACTAAAGCTGAATGAACGAATGGTTAATAAACGAAAATCATTCGTCCATTTGTGCTATTGGCATTCTATAAACCGAAATAGAGTCGGTTTATAGAATACCAATAGCATTACAGACATTCCATAAACCGACATAATGAACGACTTTCGGTTTATGGAATGCATGTAATGCTATTGCTATTCTATAAACCGAAATAGAGTCCCCAATCATACGAATAGGTCAACTGACCTATTCGTATGAATGGGGACTCTATTTCGGTTTATAGAAAGCCAATAGTATTACATGTATTCCATAAGCCGAAAATCTATAAACCGAACGACATTCGGTTTATAGACTTTCGGTTTTTAGAATACATGTAATGCTATTGCTATTCTATAAACCGAACTAGAGTCCTCATTCATAAGAATTTCTTATGAATGGGGACTCTAGTTCGGTTTATAGAAAGCCAATAGCATTACATGTATTCCATAAGCCGAAAGACTATAAACCGAACGACGTTCGGTTTATAGACTTTCGATTTATAGAATGTGTAGGTCAATTGATTCGTACGAACGAATAAAACGAAACGAAAATAATGAACGAATTTCGTCTGAAACGAATGCAGTAATGAACGAAATTAGTTTTAGACTAAATAAATAATATTTTCGTCTGAATGGACGAAAACGGAACGAAAATTTTAGTTTTGCACATGTCTAGTTTTTATTTGGACTCCGACCCTTTCTGTGCATTACTGTTGAACACACATGAGTGGAGCACTGTCTTTTGCTTCATTTACTAGTCTCTGTGACCATGAAGGAGGAAGTCACATGCAAATGAGAAATCTCAGCAACAGAATTCTGGGGTTTTGCTAATTAAAGGCACATTAAATATAAACATTTATTCTTATAGGGGAAGTCTATTTAGCCTAACTTTGATATTGTGTTTGTCTGGAGACTCAGCTTGGCAGACTTTCATCACTAGTAAAACAGTCATTTTAATATATTACTACGGTCAGTATCAATACCGCCCAATACAATGACACATTACAATGTGTTTTCTTTGGTACACTGTGTGATTCTGTGAATTAACACAGGTCTGAAACAGTACTTTATATGACAGTTGTACATAGTGTATAGCACAATAAACCTTAGTACGTGGCCCGTCAGTGTCTGGCGGGGTCCCGAATCTGCTATTGAGGCTCTACTACTGGAAAGACCGGTAGAACAAAAGAAAATGCATCCCGTGGCCTTTTATTCCAGAAAAATCTCAACTCCGGAGAGGTACTATGATGTTGGTGACCAGTAACTAGTTGTTATAAAGCCCGCATTGAAGGAGTAGAGACACCTCCTAGAAGGTGTTTCTCATCCCATACTCATATACTGGGCTACAGAAATGGGAGAGACTACAGAAATTACAGAGGAGAGAGACTACACTCATGAGGGAGGAGAGGGCAGAGAAACTACACACATGAGGAAAAGGAGGTTAGAGAGACTACATACATGTGGGGGTAGAGGAGAGAGAGTTAATACACACATCAAGGGGGGAGAGAAGAGAGAGACTACACACATATGAGAGGAAAGACTACACACATGAGGGGGCAGAGGAGAAAGAGACTACACACATGAGTGGGGAGAGGATAGAGACAGACAGACTCGGCAGAGAGGAAAAGACAGACAGGTATGGGCACTGCCCATCCCACACTAGATCCACCCCTGCAGTGCAAGTCCTGTGGTGCAATCTCAGCGCTGGGCTGCATGCTGGGGAAAGTTCCAAAAATAATGTTAATCTATGAGGCTGGTTTAATGATGTTATGCTATGGGGCAGATATACTATTTTTTCCAGATATACTATTTTTTTCCAGGGCTGGTTTTTATTCCCAGTCCGGCCTTGCTCATATATACAAGTCATTGGAATCTGGAAAACATCCGCTCTGCAAAACAACTTAAACCTTGTCAAGCACATGGGGCTCTTTTCTTTAGTTGCTTTGACCTACATATAACCTACAGACCCAGTTCCTAAAACGTAAAAAAGCTGACACTTTATCCCATATGTCTGATCTGCAAGAGACCCAACAGGAGGGGGAAGAAATCATTCTAAATAAGGTTCATTTCATGGCTGCTTTTTACCACTTCTGTACTTTCAGCACCTCTGTACCCCCAGGGATTGATCGATGTGCCTCCACAAGTATGCTCTGATGTCCTCTGCCTGCTCCATGATACTCTAACATCTGGCCATGGAAGCATAAAACCGAAGACCTCATCAGCTTTTCTGGTAGCCTGAAATGCAAAAAGAGATTGCAGCATTCGTTTCAACCTGAGATATATTTTCAAAATGTATATTATCCACCGCCAAATATGCATCCAACAAGTGCAAAAATCCACAGTGGTTTCCCTTTTCATACAGATTATGGGTATCATCCAGTTACCTGGTTCACCTGTATCATGTACCGTTCCTGAAGCAACTACACGTTTTCAGATTCTTCTATGTTCCTTCAGGTGTATGCTGATAGACGACATAGCCCAGCACCTTCGTATCAGCCCGGCGGCCCTATAAAGCCCAAGGAGACCTCAATGCCTGTGCTCAGTTATTCTGACTCACCTAGTGTCAATCTGTGTGTCTCTACTGTGTTCTCTTTAGCACATTTCCTAGGAGCTCCCTGGTTAACAGTTCTTTGCCTGTCTGACCCACCTTTGCTTGCTTCCTGTCCTTGTGATCTTGAACTGATTATGGGTAACCTCTTGTGATCCTGGTCTTTATATATTTAACCCCTTGCCTGCCACCTGCCTTTGTGAGTCTAGACTGTATATGATTAACAACACTTGTTGTCCACTGCCTGCCTTTGTGTTCCTGGATTGTACCTGATTAACCCTTTGCCTGCCCTTGTGACCTCAAATTGTACCTGATTAACCCTTTGCCTGTGTCAACCTGTCAGGACTGTGCCATCACCAAAGGCTGCTTGCCCCATGTAACCAGTGGCGTACTTACCGTTAGTGCAGGGGTCGCAGCTGCGACCGGACACGTCACTCCAGGGGGCCTGGCTGTCCTGTCGACCCCTGCAAAAAAAAAAAATGTAAAAAAAAAAAAAAGTGTGGGCAAAAGGGGCAGCTGCCCTTGGGCATTCTTGGGGCCTAAAGCAGCTTCCCCGTGGGCCCCCGCTGCCCTTGTGACGGTCTCACACGGAGACAGTCACTATCAGGCAGCAGCCGGCAGATCCGCATCCAGCGGATTTTCTTCACAGCCGCCGGAAATAAAGCCGGTGGCTACGGTGCGTGCAGGAAACATTTCGGAGGAGACGGGCAGCATACAGGTAAGTACTGGGGGGGCACATCAACGAGGGTGGGGGCACGTTTAACTTGAACATCAACGAGCAAATAATGGGCAAAATATGTCTGGCAAATGATGGCCAAAATGTGACTGGCAAATGGTGGTCAAAATATGACTGGCAAATGGTGGGCAAAATAACACTGGCAAATGGTGGGCAAAATATGACTGGCAAATGGGCAAAATATGACTAGCAAATAGGCAAAATAACACTGGCGAATGGGCAAAATATGACTAGCAAATGATGGTCAAATATGACTGGCAAATGGGCAAAATATGACTGGTAAATGATGGGCAAAATATGACTGGTAAATGATGGGCAAAATATGAGTGGCAAATGATGGGCAGAATATAACTGGCAAATGATGGGCAAAATAACACTGGCAAATGATGGGCAAAATATGAGTGGCAAATGATGGGCAAAATATGAGTGGCAAAATATGACTGGCAAATGGGCAAAATATGACTGGTAAATGAATGACAAAATAACACTGGCAAATGGGCAAAATATGGCTAGCAAATGATGGGCAAAATATGACTGGCAAATGATGGTGGATGAATGGAATAGTTTTCCTTAAGAAATGGTAGAGGTTAATACATTAAGGCAGGGCTTGACAAATGTAATTTAGTTTTAGGAGCCAGCTAAAAAATTTAGGAGCCAGACAACGGCACATCACAAAATCATAAACGCACGGAGACAGTCGCATACACCCACCTCACATACACAGCCAGTCACATTCACACATACGTACACACACACACACCACATACACAGCCGGTTACATTCACACATACATACACACACGCCACATACACAGCCAGTTACATTCACACATACACGCCACATACACAGCCAGTTACATACACACACACCACATCCAGTCAGTTACATTCACACATACATACACAGCCAGTTACATTCACACACACACACCACATACAGTCAGTTACATTCACACACACACCACATACACAGCCAGTTACATTCACACATACATACACAGCCAGTTACATTCACACATACATACACAGCCAGTTACATTCACTCATACATACACACAGACCAAAGAACAAAATAACAAAAATGTATTTCTTATGGTGTCCTCCCTCCCTGCTGCTTCCCTCATTGCAGGGGAGGGGGACATTTATTCTGGAGCCCGATCTTCTTTCGGTTCCTGCTAAGTGCCGTGATGTCACGTGACACTCGGCACAACAGCGTGTTGCGCGAGGGGGCGGAGCTTACAGTCTGTATGATCCGCACAGACTTTCTCCCCTCGCGCTGCGCTGAATGTAAAAGAAAGACGGATGGCAGCCGGCAAGAGCACCCTGTGACAAACAGCACCCGGGCGCCAGGTCTGATTTCCTGGTCGCCATGGCGACCTGGCGCCCGGGGTTTGTCGAGCCCTGCATTAAGGAGTTTAAGCATGCATGGAATAAGGCCAGGGACTAATGAAAGTATTATTTTACTGAGAGGGTAGTGGATGCATGGAATAGTCTTCTGGTAGAAGTGGTAGAGGTTAATAGAGTAAATGAGTTTAAGCATGCATGGGATAGGTATAACGCTACCCTAGATATAAGACAAGGCCAGACACAGAGCAAAACAGTTGGGAGGCATGTAAGTGGCATTTCTGGGGTGGAGTTGCATGGTGGGGTTGGGGGGCCCCAGGGAAAATTTATAAAATATATAATTAACACTAAAATCATATTGTTTATTTATAGTGTGAAACTAACTTCCTTTTATATTACTATGTTATATATGCGATATATAGATTACTATGGTCCTATAAGATACCCTGTAACTTTGATTAGTTAAATCACTATATAAGTAGGGTTGCCACCTGGCTGGTATTTTACCGTCAGGCAGGTAAAAAATTGTCATCAGGCCAATGTTAAGTCTATGGAGACAGTACCAAGGCCGGTATTTTTTTTTGAAGAAAAGGTGGCAAGCCTACATATAAGTCATTCTTAATGTACTGGTTTATTACCTGTTCTTATATCCAAGCGATTTATATACCATACTCTTTGAATATGATAATTATGGTACATTTTTATATGAGCTTAGAGCTAGGAGCCTGGTCTTTTCTAATTTTACATTGTTCATGAATATATATTTTTTCAATTCCCTTTTCTTTTTGGTTCCTTTTTGCACATTTATACATTTTATTTGGACTCTACTTTTAATTACAATGCCTTTCTCGTTGTGCTTTTTCAACATTGCAATTAGAGGGGGGGGGGGGGCATTCAAAGAAGACGTTTTTTTTTTTACTACACTATTTAAAGGGTTTAATTTTGGAGGGTCACTATGCTTATTACTAAGTGCTTTGTGTAGTGCGTAATGCATAAAGCTTATGTTCTGCTGTGCTTTGTGGTTTCACCGGTTGGTGGAATAAAAGATCGTAAACGGCAAGACACTTGTGTGTGCAGTATTATTTGATATTCAACACCAGGAGAGGAGTGCCTCTCTATTTGTTTTTATATATCAATCACAAGATTGGTGTACAATGAGTTAAACATAGGTTTATGCTATAATAATATTATACAATTATTATAGCGCGTTTGTTCCTGTGAGACTCAAAATACTTTAAGAGTTGGTGCAGCGTGGCTGAATGTCCAGGAACCTGAGTTTGTATTTATTTTGGGCACTGACAGGAGGGTTTTGTTGGCTGACTACAGTGATCAAGATGACATATAGGGTTTCAGGAGCTCTTTCAGGTAATGTGGGCCTTGATTGTTTATGGCTTTGAAAGCCAGCAGGCCAATTTTAAAACATGTTTGTACTGTCTATGGGTCTATGGGCGATAGAGTTCTTTTTCTGAGAAGGCCTAAGTAATATGGGAGCTGGGGCATGTTCTCAGTGTGCAATGTGGGTACTGGAGCATGTCCTGGTTGTGCGATGTAGGAGATGTTGATGTCCTAGGCGTCCATGGAGACACAGCGCATCACGCTTTTTTCCTGGCAGAATCATTCTCTAAAGTTGGCTGCCGAAAAAAAAAAAGTAAAAAAAGAAAGAAAATAAGAAATCAATAACGTAACGTCACATCCGGTGGCTGTGTTTCCCTCCTCCGTGCAAGACGGAAGACTGCACGGAGAGACGACTGGGACACGGAGCAGCCAGGAGGTAAGTACTGGGGAAGCGGGGGAGGAGGGTGTCCTGTAACGAGCAAAATACTGGCATATTGAGTGACAAAATACTGGCATATTGAGTGGCAAAATACTGGCATATTAAATGGCAAAATACTGGAATACCGAGTGGCAAAATACTAGTATACTGAGTGGCTAAATACTGGCATATTGAGAGGCAAAATACTGGCATATTGAGAGGCAAAATGCTGCCATACTGAATGGCAAAATACTGGCATATTGAGTGGAAAAATACTTGTATACTGAGTGGCTAAATACTGGCATATTGAATGGCAAAATACTGGCATATTGAATGGCTAAATACTGACATTGAATGGTAAAATAATACTGGAATATATTAAATGGCAAAATACTGACATATTATCGGGCAAATTGGCTGTGGCTTTTTAATGGCAAAATAATACTGGCATATTATTGGGCAAATTGGCTGTGGCTTATTAATGACAAAATAATACTGGCATATTATTGGGCAAATTGGCTGTGGCATATTAAATGGCAAAATAATACTGGCATATTATTGGGCAAATTGTGGTTTATGAATGTCAAAATAATACTGGCATATTTTTGACCAAATTGGTTGTGCCATATTTATGGTCAAACACTGGCATATTAATGGAAAAACTGGTTTATTTTCTTTGGCAAAGTGATGCTGTGGCAATGTATGTGGGGCAAAATAACATGTACTATGAGGAAAGTGACACTGGCTAGTTCTGTGGGGCAAAGTGACACTGTGGTATGTTCTGTGGGGCATTGACACTGTGGCAAGTTCTGTGGGTACTGTATGGTGCTGTGTTAAGTCCTTTAGGTGCAATGTGGGTGCAAAGGAAGGGAATAAAAACAAGAAATGCAATTTTTCAATAACATTGAGAGAGAGAGAGAAAGAGAGAGACAGACAGATGTCTGTGTGCATAGATATGTATTGTTTTAGAATTGTACAATTGTCACCTTGTGGGGCTCCTGTGTGTCGCATAATTAATGGCGGTCCCATGTGTGGCATATTTATTGGGCCCCATGTGTGGCATAATAAAGGAGCTCTTTTGTGTGGCATAATTATGAGGTGCTTGTGTGTGGCATAACAATGGGGCGCTTGTGTGTGGCACAATTAATTGGGCTCCGAGGTGAGGCATAAATAATGGGGCTCTGGTGTGGCATAATTTATGGGGCTCTTGCGTGTGTCAAAGTTATGCGGCTCCTATGTGTGGTAGAGTTAATGGGCTCCTGTGTGTGACATTATTTGTGGGGCTCCTCTATGTGGCATATTTAATGGGTCATCTGACTGGCATTACTAAGGAATCTGTTTGGCATGGTATTGGAGGAAATCCAGGGGGGTGACACCATGAGTTACTGCACCTGGTGACACCAACCTTAGTGACACCTCTGCTAATAGGTAACTGATTCAGTAAATAGCTATAATAACTTCAAAGACATTGTTAGATAATTAAAGAAGTGTTAATTAGTAATGCCAATGTACAATAGTTCAGAATTCATATAATTATGCATGTTAACTGTAAAAGAATGTGATGACTACATTCTGTATTGCAGAATGTAGTCTTCTTTTCCTGGAGATACATTTTTACAACTTGGTGTCAGCAGTATCCTGATCTCTGGACCCCTCTGAATGTCATCAGCATCATGACATGTGTCATATGTCTATATAACTTTTTATGCTACAGGTGATGCTTTGTCAATGTGTATAATAGTGACTATTGATACATACACATCTGTGTACATGGGTAATCCTTTCCTTTCATTGTGGTTATTAATAACTGGCGTATGTGCTTCGCATGTGTCTTTTTGACAAACTTTTTTGACATGTACATTGTTTCATATATAGCCAAATATCATCTTTTGACAAATATTCTAATCATAAAAAACCCACTTTCAAATATTTTGTACTGTACTTTTAGGTCCTTTAAACTTTAATTCTCCTTCTTGTGAATATTTCCTGAATTTGGGTCTTGTTTGGATGTGATATTGGGTAGCCGAAATCCTACGCTTTTCATGGTGGTTTCCTTGATCTGAATCAGTGTTAATTTCGTCAATGAAACATTTTCATCATAGGTTTAGTCAACTGCATGTTTTCAGTGACTAAAACTAAATAATAACTAAATAAAAACTAATTTAACCCCTTCCCGCTTGTAGGACGTTCCATGCCGTCCTACTTTTTAGTGCCTAGAGGCTAGTAGGACGGCATGGAACGTCCTACATTAAACAGCTCATTGCGGCCCCCCACGATGAGCTGTGTGCGGACCACACTGCAGGGACTTGCAGCGGGATCCCACAGTCAGGTAAGGTGGCCCCAGTCTGACTTAGGAAACATTTCTGGCATCCCTGCGTGCCCGAACTTCCAGGTTCGGGCATGCGGCACGTGTGACGTCACAAAGTATCGCAGGATGCTGGCGGGGACCAACTTGGTCTATAGAGACCCTGATCGGGTCCTGATCGGGTCACTTCATGATCGGCAGCCAGGAACACACAGACGTCGGATGGTGCTTTGGTTATTAAGGGGTTAATAGGACTAAAACTATGACTAAAATCCATTGCAATTGGGACTATGACGTTTATCTATTTGGACTTCTGGTTCTGGCTCCCATGGATCTCTGCCAAATCCCAGTGCCCTGACTATTGGCAGCTGGAGTGCAGCCTGGAACAACGCCCTGCAAACAGCAGTGGAAGAGGATATCATTTGATTCGCCTGGTACTGTCACAAGTGTTTCCCTTCCCATCTTCACACTATGTAACAGCCTTCTCAGACCTGTTCCCTCCCTCACTGCTGGAGATTTAGTTGACTAAAACTAGACTAAAACAATTCAAATGACTAAAATATGACTAAACTAAAATGACATTTTAGTCAAAAGACTATGTTTAAACTAAATCAAAATTTGCTGTCAAAATTAACACTGATCCAAATGCTTCCGACTTTTCAGGTCCCAAACATATTGAGCTGCTGATTTCGCCCTGAATTGTACAATATTGAGTAGAAACAGGAAAGTTGAATGTTTTATATTTAGTAGACACTCCAATGTGCATGACGTCACACATGTGTATTGTAAATACCACGATAGTATTAGAAGTCCCCATTTCTTGCTACAGAGTGTTAAAGGACCACTGGCTTGAACATGATGATCAACCTCTTTTCATGGTTATGAAACAGACTCTGCCAACCTAAACTCTACTTATACTGTGAATACAAAGAATAATAAAAAAAATCATACATTGTGTTAGCAGAATTGTATGCAAATGCTTAACATAAGAGAAATGTATGTTTTAAATGTGGTATCACCTGCTTATGACATCACCTTGTGGCTTGAAAAGCAAATTACACATTTTTCATTGAAAATAACCATTAGGGTTGACATCAGTCAGTTTCCTTTTTACTGGACACATTTAACAGATATGAGCTTCCCTGCAGAATGCAGGTGTGTCCAGAGAAGATCAATTTATTTTCCCAAGGAGTGATTAACTTCCCACTGAACACAGATGTATTATACAATCTGCATAGGACCATGCAAAAGTTATATGTGCCCATCCCAAATGGCTGAACATATATAAGTATACATAATCAGAGGAGGAGTTACGATAAGATCTATTCAGGTGTGATTAAGGAAAATGGAAGCTTAGGATACAAATAATATATCAGGTTACATAGTCTCTTTCTTTAAATAGCAGTAAGCTGTACAGGAGAGTGTCAGCATATTGTATTCTGTATTATTGCTTAGCTTAGTCCGTTAAAAGCTTCAAAATAACTATTTATCAAGGGACCTAGCTCCACTGATATGTTTCCTAAGTAATAAATAGCAGTAACAATGACTTTGTACTTAGCATGGTAGGAGACAGGGCGGCCCCCTGTGTTTCATCCTGGAACTACACTTCCCGGCATTCCACGCGTAGGCTACAGGAAACGCGCCTGCGTACAGAGCTCACCAGATCCAAGTTTGGAGCTTCAGCTGGCAGCCCTGGCCCATCATGTAGGTGCAGAGCCCGGGATCTCAGCTGCAACTGCAAGTGGGGGGGGACACAAGAAAAGAGAGGGGAACGAAATCCCCGCTTTGCAATTGCTAAGTGCAACCTGTGCAATTTCCACAGACCTTTTTGCAAGGAGCAGTGAAGCAACAGCTCAGTGCATAAAGATTAAAAGCCTGCAGTTTGCATCTTTGTTGAAAAACTAGCTCCAGGAGAGGAGAAGGAAAGTCTTTTGTGCACCCCTCCCCCATCAAAGCAAAGGGGAGAATGTCTCAGCCTAGAGGAGGTAAGATCACCCTCTCGAGTTTGCATTATAAAAAATGCAAAAACTGCCGCATGCATGAGCGAATATGAGCATGCATATATTAATATACCAATGCATTTTTAAGTTTGAGCCGTCGCCGGTGCAGTTGCATTTCCTGTTTGGTTGCTGCCCTTTTTTTTTTCTCTGCACAGTTCCTGCAAGGCAGGGCTTCCATGCAATATGTCTGATTAACCGGGAGAATTTAGATCACCACTCCTAATGCATGCATCTGATTAATTATTAAACCCATTACATACTGCATATTTAAATGGTACACATCCCAGCTTGCATTTTTTTTGTTTAGTTGCTTAGTATCTACGTGCATTTTTATAAATTTGCTCTTATTTTATTTTTTGCAACATGCATGCTCTCTCTACAAAACTTACTGCATAAAGAGTTTGCTAACAATTATTGCATTAAAAGTGCTCGTATTAGTTGCAGTTTTGAGTTCTCTCCCTGCAGACTTACTGCTTGGTCTGCACAGACTGTTACTGTAAAGCAGGGCTGTGCATTAGTATATATGCATTCTTCAGCTAGGATTACTTTTTTTTTATTTATTTTTTTACCCCTTTTGCAGTCAGGCTTGTTATTGATTGGCACAAACATTAACCAGCAGCAATATTACACCATGGTGTCAAGCTCCCTCTGCTGCAATATATAGCTGTACATCGTATACACAACACCCAGCCCTTTAAAGTGGACCAGATGAAACACAATTTCTATAGTTGTGTCCCTAAGGCCTTGTAAGTGCTATGAACCAATGATGATGTGTACCTCAAGGAGACTCCATTTGTACTGGGTATAGCTGGAGCCTATGGGTTAAATAGGAACAAACCTAAATTAAATTAGTTTTAGAAAGCATGCTGCAAGTGTTTTTTTTTTCTTCTTTCTGTGCACATATTATTTAGTTTTGCAGTGTCCTGCAAAGCGTAAACATCTGGTGCATGCATATTACTTACATAGCGCTCACAGGCGCTGCAGCCCTGTACAATATAAAGGGTTTGGAAACAAAACATAAAGGTCTAATCAATAAAGATAGAATTGCAGGGATTTGGGAAATGTCAAACTTAAGGCCAAACTAGATGAGTTGGAAACATGCTTCCATTCAGCTGCATTGGAGTTTTTCTTCCAACTCTGCTACATTGGCCTAAGGTTTGAAATTCCCATCTCGGTTCCATGCAATCCTTTCTTTATTGCGTAGACCCTTTGGATTAGTGCACAGGGTGAAAGGTAGAGATCCCTTACTGACCAAAACTAACAGGATGTTTGGGTTCATGGAGAGATAAGATGATTGTGTTATCAATTGAGTAGTGGCAAATAAGAAACTCATAGGTCTCTGAATAAATGGGGTGTCAACAAGAGCTTTAGCATCCTCTTGCCCTAAGCAGACAACAAGGTTAATAAGCATCCACACAATGTGCAGAGGTTAGCTTGTCTCTAGTAAGCAAAGTGTTAAGTTGAAGATTAAAACCCTTCCCACCCCCAAAGTTATAAACTTATTTTTGTAGAGCATGTTTTAAAGTAACTGATATGAGAATATTTATTTGTTCCATTAGAAAAAGCATTTTTGCTAAATAAATGGACATTTATACAGCCAGATTTTTATGTAATAAAACTTTGTAATGTTGACAGAAATAGGTCTGCTAGTGAGGACAAGTAAACAATAGGATGATCGGGGTGTTAAAGAATTGGAGGTAACATTAAGGTCTTATAGTATTTAAAGGGGTGTGCTACAAAAGTGGGAAGGGTGCATAAGTACATATGACTCTTTAATGCAGGAGAGGGTATTGGTTGCACTCCAGCTATGGCTAAGCTACTAATGACATTATCCCAAAGCAGTATCTGTCGTCCGCATGTTCTCTTAGGATGCAACATAGGAGCTGTTTTCAATAGCTTGATTGCTATCAGTTGTAATTCAAATAGCAATCTAATGTACCCAGTATCCTGTTTTTTGTTTAAAGACCTGATTTCATTTGTGTGCTGAGTTAACCTTATTACTGAACTGTGCAAAAGAGTGGAAAGTAAGTATTGGGATTATTTGATGCTAAATGCCCACTGTGCCAAAGGAAAAAATGGCAATAAGCGCTGAACATATTTGAAAATAATCTACATAAAGAGTAAGAAATCTTTAAAGTGCTCTATTATGTATGTATGTATGTATGTATGTATGCGTTAGTATGCAACTTAGTACTATCAAGTTATTCAAATCTGTTATCCGCAGGTTAGTGGTGTGAAAGGTACTGTGTCAACTTTGGAAGTTAAAGGACCAGTCCAAGTAGAGAATAAAAATGTAAGATGTGTATGAAAGCTGACCATTTAAAATGGTATGTTATTAGTTTTTGCAAAGGTATCGAACCTTTCCAATTCATTATGAAAATGGAAATGCCCTGCCCAACACTGAAATTTTGTCTGTCCTGCACATGCAAGAGCTAAGCCTTCCTCTTCCTCGTACATTGCGCGTGACAGAATGGTGTACAATGCGCGTGCCCAATCATTCCCATATTATTTTCAGTGAGGGAATTGCTAGACATGTATGACTTTACGCTCAGTATCTGTAGTAGTGGTCCTGGGGAGTGAGCCTTCCTTTTTGGTAGCATGCTGAATTATACAAAGATAATGCACAATTGAGCATACTAAAACATGCTTAGATAGACACTGTGTGATCTCATCTCCTCTGACTGTAGAGAATTAAAAATGAATAAAAATTATACAATTGTGTTGGCAACATTTCAAATAAATGCCTAAATTAGGACATTTTTTTTTTGTCTGTGGGGTGTCCTGCTTATGACATCACCTGTGACTTAATATGCAAATTACATATTTCCTATTGAAAACCAGTTAATTTGTATATCCAGCAAATACCATCTGATTACCGGATAAATGGATCTTTACATTTTTGAAGATATTAAATGTGTTGGGGGCGGATTGAACTTGACAGATAAGCAATATAGGCCAGTAGGGGGTCCGCTACATGATACAGAAAATGAAGTCTCACTAAATGCAATTTTCCCTTGCCTCGTAGTCCAGCAGCACACAAATGTGTTTATTTTTAATAGGGAATAGTCCAGGTCAGCCATTGATAGGGAGTAATACATTTAAGTTGAATATTGTAGTGAGGTTGAATAAAAACAAATAATCCATTGCATGGTAATCTACTGTCTACTGCATTTTTTGTAAATGTGCAGTCTCCTGAAAAGAGTCTGTTCTCCTATTTAAAAAGGCAGTTGTGCCCAAAGAAACATTTTAGAGTACTGTATTGTGTAAAGAGACAGATACAGTGCATTTTTTTCCCTAATCACTTGCTGTCTCCTAAAAACTACATAGAAAATACAAGTATTATTATTGATACTGCAACAGTGCTTCTCTCCAAACCCACCTTCTTATGTTACATCATAGCATTGGAGTTAGCTGAGACCACACCCTCTTCATTTCAAGCAAGTTGAGTTCAACAAGAGAGGTTGATGTCACAGTAGTAGCTAATGACAGCACTGAAATCTTTTGCAGATTGATGACGGTTCATTTTTAGAGGCCCTTTGTGAAATTATTTTCTATCTAAAGGAGAATTATATTTTTTTTAGAAGAAAAAATGAATGCATTTCACATATATTAAAACACATACAACATACAAAAAAATAAGTTGAACTGTTAACGTTTAAGTTATTGTACTTTGTTTCTTTATGTTATGGTGGAGAGGCTGTGTGTAACCTGATAGCATTTACAGAAGCCTTGTTCATTGCTAAAGCTTTTAAAGAGCAAACCATAAAATGAGAACAAGCTGTAGTTTGTAGCAGAGAAAGCAGACAAAGTCTGCTTTGTAAGATTATTTGTACTGCATTTATATAGTGGATTTTTGAATGTTTTCTTTGCAATTGTTGCATCTGTTTGATGAGATTTTGTCATTGGGCTTTTTGGTATTTACCTGCAAGATCTGTCCTTGGTTAAAACTTGCCCTGTAAAAGAAGCCCTGGTCTAAAATGTAGCAGTTTTTATCGAGTGCATCACCTGTGATGGCAGATTCCCAGTGAGCTTTGTATTTTGAGGTTTGTAGTAAACTTGGGAGTAGGTTAGTCAATCACTTAAAATTGGGCATAATGCAACTGCATGAATATATCACAGGACTACACATGTTAGTTTAGGATTTATGTTTATTCTATTTCCATTGAAATTCAACCGAAAATTTGATTCCATAATTATTTTTGGCTAGTTCCAAGACATGAGTTTGATGTTCCTAATGCTGTTTTTTGCATAGATAGGTGGTATTTTTTTCAGATAACGGTTATAATAGATTTCAAAATCCCTGTTTGTGATATTTATGTGTGTGTGCAAATATCCTCATTTTATGCCAAGCAGGTCCTGTATCAATCATACACTGTCCAGTTTAATTATTCCCCTGTTTGGACGCTGGTTAATTTGTGCCTTTTTAAAGAATGTTTGTTGCATCAGGTCTGAAAGGAAATCCTAAATCAATATTTAAGTGCTGGATGTCACAAATATCTGATTTTATGGCCGTGAGGGATGTTCAGGGTCTTCGCCCAGGACATCCAACCAGGACCAGTGGTAGTCCCTGTGCGTCCAATAGTTTTGCTACCAGGTTTTAATTTTGAAGGAAGCTAAACAGCAATTTTTTTTACTAAACAACCAAATGCTTACAACACTTTTTTGTGAAACTGTTCTGTTTTTTTCTTTTTTTTTTCTTTTGATCATTTTATAAATATGTGGTTGATAGTGGTTTCACTACTCTTGTCACAGTGACACTTGTATATTATTATTATCCCCAATGACTCCTGTTCCCTATCGTCTGTGGAGCGTGTCTGACAGTGTTTGATGAGATGCCAACTAATCTTTTGCTACAAACCTTGGAAAAGGCACTAATTTATGTCCTAAGTGATGGGGGAGACTGTCTGAACCAATCGTCGTCTCTTTCCATGTCCATGCTGGCTATATTTACTGTAATGTAGTATAAGGCCATCTGGGCGTGTTTTAAAGGATATGACTAATACCTGAACATGAATGGTAAAGTACTGACTCACACTTGCTTCTTTCTTTAGTCTTTTTTTTTAAAAATCCGGAAGCGACTAGTGTGATTTGAGGTGTGGACATCAAGCTTCTGTGACCCGGTTCCTTTATTGTTAAACTGAATGAGCAACTTTATTAGACAGCAAAATACTTAAACATAAAAGGAGCCCTGTGCATTAATATCTGCATGCACTTCTGGCTGCTGGTTTCTTTATTATTTTGGGGGGAAAAAAGATACTGAGTTGCCACTTGCATGTTCTTGTTTTATAAATGGCCTAAATCTAACTTATTTTGTTACTGAGAAACTAGGGGGAAAATACTGTCTGCAAGAAATGAAACAATGTTTAATTGAAAGATTTCATCAATCGTAAACATTTTAAATAGAAATGTTTAAACCCTTCTCAATACATGATTTGCCCGGCACAAGTTTAATGACCGTTGAAGTCGATCATTAATCACCTCCCATGATCAAAAGCTGGCATGATGCCAAGAGGCAACACTGAAAAAGCCCCTCTAGCACACATAAACCCACTCCTAGGAGCAATAGTATGTGCCCATATCGGAAGAGCAGCGCCATGCCGGAAATAGTGCTCCCCTGTGGTGGGCAATAGCTGCGGAACTGGTGAATCACCACTTCTACCACTCTGCTCAACTGCCCTTAGTGACAGTCTGCAATACTACAACTACAAAAAACAAGTTAGGGTTGAGAACTAGGGATAGAGTTAGTTTAACCATTGGATCGGGGTCGAAAGGTCACTCTAGGGGGAAAAACTACTACTAAAGGTTATTGCCCTATAACTTGCAAAATACAGGTAAACGTGGTATATTTCTAAACTCTGGACATTATATTTTGACGGTCTTTTTTACCGTTTGTGTGTAAGATTTTTCAGTTCAAACATAGAAAGTGTTCTTGTTTTTTTAAATTTTTTTAACATTTTTAATATACTTTATTATTTTATTTATATAGTCAATTACAAGATATGAAAACTTAAGGAATCTAAAGAAAGCCCTTCTTATGGCGGAAAAAAACATTAAACGAGAAATTTTAGCTAAACACAAAAACCGCAGAAGTGTAAAAACAGCTTGTCGCTAAGAGGGGTTAAATAAAGAATACAAAGAAAGTACCCCATATAGCCTTTGAATCTTTGCTTCATATAGTGCTATCATGGCTGATGTTTTGCATCTTGGGTCAGATGAAGGACGTGTGTCCCCTGATAGCGGTGTAAGGAGCAAAAATGACTCCGTAAGGTACTTAATGTTATTAGTTACAGCTTTTGTATTTTATCCACCTTTACTTGCAATCTTTCAATCAAGCATAAGTAAAAAAATTTGTGACTGTCCACTAAAAACATTTTGTTTCTTGTGTTGCATCTCATGCCCTATGGTTGGATTCCAGGTAGTAACTGTATCACAGTTCTGAGTAGGCATTTCTGCTGTCACAGAGTGTCCATTTGCAAGCCCGGGCATTGTTGTACCAGCCTCACTATTTATTAACCTTCTAGGAAAGTGAAAAGTAAGCTCATTAAAATTGGGTAAGCCTGATATATTATTTGTCTGCATGTGTTTCTAGGGTGCAATTTTCTATTTTACAAAGTTTAACATTGCCAGCAGAGTAATTCATTCACACTACCATTCCTGTGTACCTGCTAACATTTCAAATGGCTGACACCCATAGTGGCTGACTGTTTGGCTTTAAGTGGAGAATTACCAATTCAAGAAGGTACATACACTTGTTATACATGTTTGCTGGTGAAATCACCCCAAAAACATGTAAACCAAGAGGCCTGTTTACCTGAAGGGAGTTGCTGTGTCCTGCATAATAGCTGTACCTTCTTCTAGGATTATGGTAGACACAGATGCAGTCATCTGGCCCAGCCCAAACTCTGATGCTGGAATCCCTCTGTGCTTAGCGTGGCTAGTAGAAGGTATAAGCAAATGTCTAACATCTAAACAGTGAGACCTTGTCATTTTTATATGGTAAGTACATTACTATTTTTGCTGCAGTGAGTGCAGCTCTGTGTCCACTTGTACTCTGTATTCCTAGAAAGAGGTACACTCTGATTTTGGTTGAAAATAGGAACTCTTGGCAGGTTTGTGTCTGCAAAGTTTTTACCCACAGTGCACCAGTATGACAAAAGCACACTTTATTTTGTATGATTTTCTTTATCCTCAGTTTGTGCTAGTTTTTTCTGTTTTTCAACAGTTCTGACACTTTATGAATATCCTAAACTGGGAGTGTAACAGTCATTGTGCTGTGTCGTTGTGTCTGATTCACCATGTGAATGAGTGAGTTGGCAGCGACTCATTCAGTTGCTAAGGCTCATGTGGGCTAATCTGGCTAAATATGCTTTTCTTAAATATTTTTGATGTTAAAATTTCCTATTGTGGATAAAAATAGAAAACACAAACCTGCCCACTCCCTGAAAAGATAGGGATTTTCAGAGAAGGACAAGTATTGGAGCACGAGACTGTATACGGCTAGAGAGTGCAACATAGTTAAAGGAATATCTTAAGAGCATTGCATGTAGGTGTCGGGTAGAGGTGGGAAATTATGTGCATCTTTTAAAGGGCAGTCTATTTTCTAAAAGAAGCAACAATTTATTTTTAAACTTTAGTGGAACTTTAAACTCCTCCTCTTTCACTAGTGCCTACTGCTGACCTCATTCAGTCTGTTGCTAACTTCCAGGTCACCGTGTGTGTGTTATTTTAGCTACTGGTAATTTTTTTTTTTTTCATTTTAATATCCCCTCAGCCACTGGCTAAACACATCCAGTTGCTGTGATTGGCTGTCACAGGGACCAGATGTCACTTACAGGATTTTTGCAATGATGTGCCTGGCACATGAATCTCCTATCCATTTGTTGAGAATACTGATTTTGATTACACTACCACAGTAGTAACTAATAGGATTTGAACAGCGTTCCTTAGAATCAAAGCTACTTCAATAAAGAAAGCACAGTTAGATTAAATCTAGCATTGCTATTAAGATAATTTTTTTTTTTTTTTTTTTTTTCCGACATGGTTATAGTTAAATGTGTTCGTAAAAATAGTAGTGTTCTGGGGAAAAAAGGTAGAACGTGTATGATTTTCTTTTTAAAGTTTAACGCTAAGAACCATTGACACAATAAGTGCAAACCTTTCCTTTATACTTATTCCTGTTTTGCTCTACTGTTTTAGAAACATCTATGCTTTCCTCATCACTCCTAAACTGTGCTGTAAATCAGAGTGCTTTTGCTTCTACCAATGTGCGTTTACTGTTCTGTTTCTTTAGAAGGTCATCATTTGCAAGGCCCAGGACAAAACCTCTGCCAAGAGAGGTGACTAACGAAGGCTCCTGCATTCTCTTGTCTTGTGGCTTGTCTTTTTAACATCCTATTATTGTTTAATCTTAACAAAAGCAAAATGGAGAAATCTGGGTCTGACCTAAATAGCCAATATTGCTGGAAACAGGAGAGGATGTGCATTGACGGCACCCTTTGATTGTAAGCACTTGGTAGCAAAGCATTCTTTAATTTAAGTTTTTTTTTATTTTTTTAAACCAAGCCAAAGAATTGGAACCCAATAACGCGTGGAGACATCTTTCAATAATTAAGGAATTATTTCTTTACATTTTCAATAAACAAAAATACTTCTATTTCTGAAAATATATTTCTGATATTTGAGCTTGTTTTAATTAAGTACATATAAATTAATTTTGTTCTGTGTGCTTACAAACTTTTTAAAAACATTTTTCTTTCTTCTTTATTTTAAGGTAAGAAGAGGAATCCAGGGTTAAAAATTCCAAAGGAAGCATTTGAGCAGCCCCAAGCCAGCTCACCCACGTAAGAAAAAAAAAAAAATTAAATAAAACCCCATGTTTTGTATCTTATTCTTTTTATGTATGTACCATGTTCCTGAACTTTTATCAGTTATGGAGTTACTCATGTAAGTTCCTCTGTTAAAGAGGGTGTACTTTTACTTCTTAAAGGGACACTACCACTTACATAAGATGTAACTAGATAACCTGGTCATTTAAAACACATATATAAATCATATGCCACTTTTTCTGATTGAATTAATTGCATATAAAAGGAAAAAAAAAATTAGGTGTTTATCTTCCGGCTCCATTTTGTGAATATTTCCCATGATGCAACATCGTCCAAAATTTTCCAGCTAGTCTCACTTTACAAATGTGGCCAAAGCCTGCATGATGATATCATAAAATATTGGCTCCTGTGTATCATATTAGTCAGGACTAGGTGGCTGTGTACTTTTTTTTTTTTTTACCCAACACAAAGAGAGGAGATTAACCTGATCAAACAGGGTCATAACTCCGCCCCTTTTGTAGTTGTTACAGTACCCTCACATTCAGTGCAAGTCTATGATCAGAATTCTGACTTATAGACTGCATCCTGTGCCCCCAGCCCCATAGTGAGAAATTTGTGCTGTAAAGTCACTAGGGGGTGGCATCCAAAAACACTATATTTCACAAAATGGCAGCACCCAGTCACACTTGTTTAGTTAAATATTTTATTAAATACAATCACATAACAAAAACAAGACATATCTGAAATCAGCAATACAATAGAAAACCTTTTAATTTTTTGGTCAGTGCCCCTTTTAAATACAATTATTTTGAAATGTAAAATGGTTTATATTAGAAGCACAAGTGAAATATAATGTTTAGTGTTCCTTTAAGTTCAGTGCCCAGTACTGCTCCTGTACCCCATCTGTGATGGCAATTAGTAACCTGTAAATCCTCTTGTTATTGTAAAGAAGTCATCTGGATTTATTGTGCAGATACTATCCTCCAACTTGAGAATGGGCACAGCTGAAAGGACCATTCCTTCTTAGGGGCAAAAAGAATCAATAAATGCAAAATAAGTGAACTTTGTAAAATGAATGTGTTTATTATTTATCTTGAAAACTTTCATTTTTCAAGCTCTATCCAATGGATGATTGGGATCCAATCATAGGGCTTGTGGAGATTTTGGATAAACCACCCCTTGTTTAAAAATTTAAACATATGCAGAAATTGAGCAAATCTTCATCTTTGCTTTAATGATCTTTTTCAAAAATAATTGTTTCTTTACATTTAATGCACCTAGTCTGGTGTTTTAGGATCTCACTGAGAGGTTTTGGATAATTTCCTATTATATGTTCTTCAATGTACAAACAAATTATACGACTAGTAACATAGTAATTTAGGTTGAAAAAAGACACAAGTCCATCAAGTTCAACCATTCTACCTATCATTCCAGCTTTTGATTCAGAAAAACTCTAAGGAAGCTATTTCGAATTTTGCCTCCTAGGGGGAAAAATTCCTTCTCGACTACAAAGGGCAATCGGATTTCTCTGTGGATCAATAAGCTGTATTATTAATGCGTATTCTATTATAAATAGCCCTGTATGTTCTGATTTTCTAAAAAAACATCCAGACTATTTTTAAATGCATCTATTGTAGTTGATGGCACTACCTCTCTTGGGAGTGAGTTCCATAACTTTATTGTCCTTACCGTAAAGAGTCCATTCCTTTGCTGTCTATGAAATTTGCTGCTCTTCCAGTCTCAGGGGGTGACCTCTTGTTCTTTGTACATTTCTGTTAATGAACAGGTCACTGGAGTGCTCTTTATATTGTCCCTGCACATATTTATAAAATGTTATCATATCCCCTCTGAGATGCCTTTTTTTTCAAACTTATATAAATGCAATTTTTAACTCTCTTCATAACTAAGATCCTCCAATCCCCTTATTAATTTTGTAGCCCTCCTTTGCACACTTTCTGGTTCCATAATCTCCTTTTTAAGGACTGGTGCCCAGAATTGTACTGCATATTCAAGGTGAACCGTTAACAAAACTATTTACATACCTTATCTACCAGAAAGCTTCTTTTTTTGCCAGTGGAAATGTTGGGAAGTATACTGAAACAAAAAAGTGACGGGGGAGGGGGGTACATAGTCAAAGGAGCTTACAGTCTGAATGTCATTCTGGGAACTGAAGTGTAGGGGAAGGAAGTGAATAAAGTAATTTTCCCAGTTGCTAAACTGAATTCTGTGTTTTACAGTGGCTTTATGATCTGCTTTGGCTGAAATATGTATTAAATGGACAAAGGACTTTCATAAAGATTATTAAAGGTGCCACCAAGCTGACATCACAGTGTAGCTTCTCCCCCAGCCCTGGCTGCTGCATTCCTGGAATTCCAGCTGCTGCCTGAATAGGCCAGTTGTACTATACTCAGTAACCAGGCTGACTCTTGCGGTGTCTGTTTATAGCCCCTAGGGAACAAAATGTGTCTTGCCCCCGAGGCCATAGCACAACTTTCCCCTCCTTTCCTCACCACCTGCCCTGATTTCCTTGTATTAGATGGGAAATAAAGCCCCCCTTTCTCCTTTAACCTCACCTTTTACATATCGCACCTTAGACCAGAAACTTGTTCTGGTAAGACCTTCTCACCTTTTGTGGAAGTGTGTTTAAATTGGTACCTCCAACACTAGGTATTTTTTGTTTACCTCATTATAGAGCTCTGCAGTCTATGATGGCATTTTGTTTAATGTCGGCCATGTAGTAGTGTTGTGCAACAACTTAATGTGGAGTGCTGCATGGGATAGTGTAGGAACTCCCACACTATGATGATTTTACAACCCAGAATTCTATGAGAACAACATTTGATTACCTCTACACCCCTGCTTCAGAAAAGTGTTTTTTTTTTTTTGTTCATTTAAACATTATGTGAATTAATGAGGGACAATTGAGAATTAAGACCTAAATTGCTTAAAAAAATCTTTATTAATAATGTCAGTTTTGTATTCCTGATGGAAAGTGATTCCATCACTTTTTCAGACAGCGAGTACCTTATTACCGGTTATCTACCGATGGTGTGCAGCCCACTGAAAGAACTTATGCTTGTACTCCATTTACCTTACGTCTTCTCATTTGTCCCACGCAGCTCAGAATTCTAATGGGGTGAGAAACATCTTGTCTGAAAGATCTTACTATCCTAAGTGTTTGAAGAGCAGTTGCGTTCATCATAATCTGGCATCTCGCTGTGACCCAGTTTTTGGGAAACGCCACCATAAGGCTTAGGTCAGGGCCTCCAGTTGGCCACAAGTGTTTCTAAATGTCTTCCTTTAGAGTGCCTGTAATGTGATTTTTTTTATTTTTTATGTTAAGCAGCATGGTAAGAGATCTTCAAATATGTAAAAGTTGTTGGACTAGGCTACATGTTACTGCTGCTAAAAGCCCTGCAGGTTTGTGAGAATGAAATGGCTATGCATACTGAGGACTGAATTCTGGTTGGCTTTTTGTTCTTAGCCAGTCATAACACTACTAGTATTCATATCATTGTCAAGAAAGTGCACATATAAGCATAATCTAATGGCAGCTGCTATAAACTGCAGACTGCCTAGAGCAATGCAAGTCTCATAACTCTGTTAGTCTTTATATAAATGTGTTTTTGTATATCAGCTGAACTTTTATTTTTATTTTTTTGAAGCATTGTGAGGCAATGTTGTTGTTTGGTTTTTTTTTTTTTTAGTTTGTGTGAGAATTTACTTGTAATCTTTACCAGAAAATGTAAACTTGAAAGGTCTTATGCTAAAGCAAATAAAGGATTATCAGACAAAGGTAATGCAATTAGACCCTGAAAATCTTTCTTGATGTATCAGGCGGCAAAATAATCAAATTAAGACTGTACCTGTAACGAGATTATGGATGCTTAAAATTTGCAGCACTGGAAACTCTCAAACCATGTTCTGTATTCAAAATGGTGTTTTTAAAGGGACTGTATTACCTAAACATTGTTTTTACTGTGCTTGTAGAGAAAACAAATGATTAAAAATGATCTATACATTGTGTTAGCAAACTGCAAACTTAGCCTTAGGACAAAAATGTGTTTTTAAAAGTCTGTGGAGTCACCTGTTTGACATCACCTGTGGCTTGATTTTTCTCCTAATTTAGGCATTTGCTTGCAATTCTAACACTTTTATTCTCTACACTCAGTTATGTTTTAGGTGGTACAGTCCCTATTAAGTGTTTGCCCCATACAGAAAAAAAAAATAATATATATTAAAAATTTTGTCGCTTTGCACAACTGCCTGTTCAAAGAATATTATATGTTTTGTATTGTAAGACACCCCAAAAAACTCAAATGTGTTTATATTTGATACCTCATGTGTTTATATTACATTATTGTAAGAACGCTACATGAAGGTAGAAATACTTCAGCTGTAAGTCCTGTATTGTACCAACTTTTATAAAGGTAGTAAATAAAACAATTTCTATATTAAACTCTACATTGTAACCTTCTCTCTTAGATTTCCTAGTCTTTCTTTAACTGTGCATTTGTTTAATCTGATTGTTTACTTTCCTTTTATAGACCACCGCGGGATCTAGACTCCAAAGCTTGCATCCTCATTGGTGAAAAGGTACATTCAGTGTGTGTGTGTGTCTATATACATGGGCTGTGGTGTCAAAACTAGCGGGGAATGCTCTGATTCTGGCTACAAGCTTACTCACCTCCCTTGCCCCCACTCCCTTTTGCAATGCACCATAAGGCCATAGGAGAAAAAGAGTGAATACATAACGCAGTCTACTGGTCACTTAGATATGTTTCCTGAATATTTTCAGAGCTGGAGTTTTAGATTAAACAATCCGGAGGATATTTTAATAGGACAGAAAGCCAATTCTATCTGTTTTAAGTAGCTTTAACAAAAAACAAGGGCCAAAAATGAGGTAGGAAATTGATCATGGTAACAAACTGTGATTAGAAAGGGATGGGAAGGGTTAACTTTATTTTTTAACAAATTATTATTTTTTTTCTTAATTGTTTTTTACATTTCGCTTGCCTGTCAATCTCTGTTCTTCACAATTGGCATATGAAGTACAGGGAGTGAATTGGAATCAGTCAATGTATGAAAACATTGACTTTGCCATCTAATTTGCATGTGATTGCGGTGATTCACTGATCACTGTGATCACATGACCAGAAAACCACCAATTGGGCCCCAGGATCACTGCCTTGGTCGTGAAGCTTTGTCCTGGATCAGTTACACACCTGATTGGTGTCGAGTTAATTGTCCTAAAGCCACGATCAATGCGGCACAGGACAGTCTAGTCTCCAAACTCACTTTAGTGCAAGTGGAAAACTACTGCCTGAATAGAGCACATTTCCATTGTGATTTGATGCAGGTATTCTGCGTAAATCACATATTTTTAATATTGTTCTCAAGCCCTCCCCTGCAACCTATCCTACAGGTACTGCCTCACGGATGTGTGTAGGCACTGAGCATGTAGTAGTTGTTTCATTTAGCCACTTACTCTGCTAGTGGAATAGAATGCATTGGAATCTGCATGTGGAATCCAAGTGACCTTGCTCTTGTACACGTAGGATCAGTGCAACACATTGTCTGATGACCTCACTAGAGAAATTCGATATTCCATTCATTTGAATGGCAACATTCTCATTTGGTTCCTGCAGTAAAAAAAATATTGACCTTTTACTCGGCTAGTTTGGACAGTCCTGGTTTCTTGCATACTGATGTAATTTCGCAAATTCATCTAAGTGTAAGATTTTCATATTTCAAACAATGCAAAATGTAAAATATGCATTAGAAAGTACTTTGAATGTACTTTAATATGCATTAACATTTAGAATATGTATTGTGAGCACTAGACAGTCTCTTTACCTCGTCATGAAGGGGTTAAAGTAATTCGGGCAATTGAGCTTGAGTTGCATATTTGGGCAACATTTGCTACAATGGATAGTAGGTATTTATTTAAATACATTAGTGTAACATTGTTACATGTGAAATATTACACTCACAATTTTTATGCTACGGATTGTCAGCATTTTCATCTGTGAATTTCTTTCTTATACCCATGTACAATATTTTACTTATTTCCTTTCGTGTTGCACGCAGCTTTTCATAATTAATAATGTTAAATTATGCCTCTAATTCCCTGCAACCTGTGCCATTTATGTCTCCTAATTGGTCAGTTGTTTTTACTTCCTACTTAACCATTACTACACGATGGTCACTTTTATTCAATGTGTGTGAATGTCTTTCATTCAGGGTCTGACCCTCATGGTGCTGTTTACATGGGGTTAAATCTATAATTGCATTATATGCTAACATGTGAGTGGCTTGTGCAGCATGGGTAATGATGGGCTTCAGAATCTTACGTCAAGTGATTCCACAGAGTTTTAATAATTTTGTAGGAGCACTGTGTGTTAGCTAATGACTTAATGCTATAAGTGCAAATGTAAAGTGTTCTTTGAATGTGATACACTGCGTTTTTTATTTTTATTAAAGTGAATGTGACTGTTTATATTCAGCCTTTGACATACACCTAGCACAGCCCTTTTTTCCTTTACATCATTCCTTCATGTAATGTGCTCTCGGTCACCTGTAAACATTTTCGACTTTGAAAAAGAATTCCGCCCTCCCCACTTTTTCTTTTCTTTATATGAAGCATTAATCCCAGTTTCTTTTGTGTAGTTTACCCCGTTGTGTTAACCCAGTTTTTATGTCATAGTCCCTCTGTTGCATGTTCTACATTTATTTACTGCTAAGTTTACATACTGATAGCAAGATTTGGATGCCGGTCAGGACCTTGGTCCCCATCTTTCCCTGCAGCTTTAATATGGGTTCCGTTTCCCTCGGAGGACACATCCAAAATGCTGTATTGCAACCACGATGTAGGCCGTATCCCTGGCCGCGATTTCAGGGCATGCTGCTGGGTCTGGGCGTCATCGAGCTATTGGTGGGGACTGGGAGGACTGGAAGAGAGCCCCCCCCTCTAGGTTCTATGAAGGAGGGGAGAAAACCTGGTGCTAGTAGGTGTAGTCAGTTGACTGACAGCCCAATATAAACCTTCCAGTGCCTTCCAGTAGTGCTTGCCTATTAAGCTGTGTACTTGTTACATTGTTCCCTTGCTTGTTACTATTGTCTGTTGATTTGATGCCTGGCTTCTGACGTTTGGCTCGTTATATTCTTTTGTACCGCATTACTGGAGCTTCTATTAAAATTCCTGAAGTTTCTTTGTTTGTGGCTAATTACACTGCACAGTGCCTCCCCCCCCCCTCCCCCAATCTGAGCAAAAAAATGCAATTTACTAATTCAAGAAACCGTCCGCCTTAAGGAAACCCAAGGCATTGACAAACTTTGAAGGCCAGATAAACATGTGAGGCGCATTGTTGCCACATGGCCAAGGTGGGAAACCCACCCCACCCAAAAAGGGAGGAAGGGTGGGACTAAAGCAAGTCTGGTAAGCTGATTCTCTGAATCCAAGGTGGATGCCCTTATGTATATTGGCCCATAAAAATCACTTGCCCACCTAAGCCTTCCTCTTAGCTCTGTCTGTTCAATTTATGATAAACCATAATGCTGGGGTTAGATAAAAAAGGGCTTTTATATGATTTATGTGTATTCTTTTACATTGTTGTTGTTGTTGTTGTTGTAAATTTGCAGTTTATGGTTGCAGGGTAGTTACACTCCTTGTTCCGAGTAGGGATGAAGGGGAGCCTTACAAAGATGGGGATACACATATACAGATTTTGCAGTATAAACAGTTTCCATTCAGTTGGTTATTTAAATATGACAATAAAAACCGTCTGGCTACAAATTTCAGTAATAAACATCGTAAGGAAGTCAAGGTCACATGTCAGTGTTGTGCATTCCATGGGGATGTGGGACTCAAGTATATGATTCATTGTGTACAAAAAGGTAAATTTTTTTGTTAACTTCATTTTTTATTATCATTTACCTAACCCCAGGATTAGGGATGGCACAAACACTAATTCTAGGGTTATAATAAACCATATCCCTAAAGGGTTAGAAGGAAAAAAGCTTTTTTTATAAATGTATTTTATTTTACCTTTTTTTTTTTTTTTTTTTTTCATTTCATTTTTTATTGAAGGGTTTATGATGAACACTAACCCCTGAACTAGGGTCAGAATGAATTTTTAAATGTCTTTTTATCAAAAACTCTGGTAGGCTGGGTATGCTTTGGGGATCATGGGCAGATAATAACTTCTATCCTTAGTCTCTCCCTGCCCCACAAGCAGGGCACTTTTTTTGACAGCTATAAATATCCAGTCGTCACAACGACTGGTTCAAGCCCTCAACAGACATGTCTGCATGCATTGCGTGATTGGCGGTCACAAAGTGAATAACCCAACTGCTTGTCAGCTGCAGGGCTAAAGGTAACAAAAAAAACCCCAAAAAACCTACCAGTCTGATGCCCAGAACGACATGTCCCAGGCAATTGGAATTGGGCATCCCTGTATACTGAAAAAAAACGTGAATATTCCACTTAAGAAACACAATACCCTGCCCAGACAGCCTGGCGCTACAATCCGGTCACCATAACCAGAAATACACACAACCCACAATGCCACTGTTTTGGGGTGAACCCTAGGCAACAGTGCATTGGATAGTTTGGGGTCATCCGATCATTCAGTCCAAAAGCCCTCTGATCCATGCACCTAAGCGGCAAAGATGTAAAGGTGCCCGTGTGCAATCCATAATCTACCTGGGAAAGGATTCTGTAACTGCAGTTAGAGGGTAGCATAGCAAAAAGAGGTTCCCAAGTGAGATCCCTAATAGTAACTAACCCTGCCTATACCCCATGAAGGCTTCCATAGAAACCGTGTCCAAAGTTAGTGGGCATTCCCACAGTTCCAAGCAATTGCAGCTGAGACATGGCTGGGTCCATGGAACGGGAACCTGGGATCATAATGAGCAAAACCTAAGGGTTACATACACATGGATAGTGATATACTTTTCTGAAAAGGGATAAACGTCAAATCATGGGTGTTCACACAATAAGTCTATGCAGCCCTATTCACTTGACGGTTATGGAGGCATCTTGGCAACCTAGTCTGGCCAGTTACCTAAATCCCTTGGATGTTACATCTCTGCAAGGAGAACTCCTACTATTCCTCCCACTGTCATCCCATGCTAGTGTATCTGAAACAACAAAGCTCCATACACAATGCTTTCACAATGATGGCCAATCAGAGGCTTTGCTATGATGAATCTGTGTAATCATCCTCAAATCATATAAATGGTTACACATGTGCTTGTTCTAAATCACAAGCATATCATCAATAGCGCATCGTCACAAGCATGTCATACCTCAGTGAAAACATCGCATACCATATAAAATACTTGAACACAGAGATCCTGGCTCCCAGACCCTATTCTGGAATCAATGCACTGTTCATGTTCTTTCTTTTTGTACATAGGCTCTTGTGCAGTGTAAATTTTGATGGCAAATTGTGGTCTAGTTTTAGTCATAGTCTTTTGACTAAAATGCCATTTTGCTCATATATTAGTCATCTGAATTGTTTAGTAGGTTTCAGTTGACTAAATCTCCAGCAATGAGGGGGGGGACAGGTGTGAGAAGGCTGTTGCACAGATAGTTAGGGGACTGGGCTTTGCAGAGATCCATGAGAACCAGAACTAGAAGTCCAAATAGGTAAATGCAATAGTCCCTTCATAACATTTTAGTCCCATTTTCGTCAGTTCATGAAAATTGCAGTATATTTTGGTCATTGTTTGAGTCCTATTAACTTCGTTTTTATTTAGTTATTGTTTATTTTTAATCCCTGAGGGCAAGCAGTTGACGAAATTAACAAGGCTCTTGTGTAGAATGCAGTGGAGATGTAGCAATGTCAGGAAAAATAGAATGCCTATAAACCACTACAAATGATCTTTTGGAAACTGCTCTGCTATCACTGCAAAGCAGTTTCCCTCGAGTCCGTTAATAAAGCTGGCATATCAGCACCAACACTTCTAAGTAAATAGCTTCTGAGCTCGCGTCTTTAGATGGGCCCACAACACCAACACACAGTACCCAGTTAGCCCGCTTTTATAAGATACCACTATTAACACAATTTAGAGAACACTTGACCATTTCTTCCTCTCCATCACCTCTGAAATTCACGTGGCGAAACGCGTCAGGTGTCTTTTACACAATATTATCGGGATGTCTGCTATAACATGTGGCAATTACTGACATCAAAAATTGCAAGGATAAATATTGGCTCTTGCCAATTTCTGGCAGGTGTAAGGAGACACAAATTAAGGAGGTCTCAAAAATTCCATTGTTATGATGGGCTTAAAATAAAAAATTCTTCTTCAGTGTCGCCTCATATGAAAGAACACTGTTGAAGAAGGTGGACACTGTTGAGAAAAATACTGTCTTTGCTTTGTGGTACTGCTAAAATCGTATCCTATCACAGACTATTTGGATCAGCAAGGCAAGCATATTTGCCAAAAGTCGCAATTTTAATGGTACAGTGCTTAAAGTTGAACCTAGTTCTAGCAATATTGACACACTTGCCGAATAATGTGACACCTGCTCTGCATATAATGTGACACCTGCTCTGCATGCTGGGAATGGCTTTAGTATCTTAAACATGGCAGCCAAAACGTTGTCAAGCACGGGAGAGAAACAGTCTTCAAGGAGTAACACTTCACCTCTTGTTCAGTGATGGAAAAATATATATTTTTGAATTGTTGCCACTTGTTGATTACAGTGCAGCAATTTGAAATGGGAAAATTGGTATTTACAGTTTGCTTTTGACTTTTTTTCCTTCAGAACTTTGAGGTGAAGGCTGATGACTTGGAACCTATTGAAGAACTTGGCCGGGGAGCCTATGGTGTTGTGGAGAAGATGCACCATGTACCCAGCGGGCAGATCATGGCAGTAAAGGTAAAACAAAGCATTGGAAGAAAATAATTTGCTACAGAAATTGCCTGTTTTTTGGATCTTGTCTCCTCTCAAAATAAGTGTGCTGCAGGGTGGTATGTGTTGTATTCACAAGGCCTCTGATTATAAAGTTTTATATATAGAATTTGGCCTACACAACTGTTTAGTATTCCGAGCGGACAAGCATCCTTCTAAGAAAAATCATTTTATACGTAAGTGGAGACTTGGATTTTTAGCATGACCTGGGAAGCCATGGCAATAGCCTTGCTAGAAGTAGGAACCAGTTGACTTTAATGGGTTCAATTTGTTCTGTTGGGGCCACTAGCTGATTTTTCATTTTTCTTTGCAGCGGATCAGAGCGACTGTGAATAGCCAGGAGCAGAAAAGACTTCTCATGGACCTGGATATCTCCATGCGTACAGTTGATTGCCATTTCACGGTCACATTTTATGGAGCATTATTCAGAGAGGTATGCAAAGTTTGATCATGGAGGCAATGAATGGGAAACCATTCTTAAATTACCACTGGTATTTCAGTTTATAGTGGTTAGAAATGACAAAAAAAATGTCAGAGCATAAAAAGATATGGTATACCCCTATATGCAAATAAATGGTAATGTCAGAAGTATGCCGTCAACAGATTTAAAATCCATTTTCCTTTGGACCAGGTTTATGATTAAAAAAAAAAAAAAAATTGCATTCACGTTGTAAGCCATGTTTCATAGATTCCATGCACTCTTACAAAATGTGACCCATGGTGTTGCAGAGGTGGTGAATAAAAGTTTGCGGTCTTGTTCCCCACTTGCAGGGTGATGTTTGGATCTGTATGGAACTGATGGACACTTCACTGGACAAATTCTATAAGCATGTCATAGATAAAGGCCTGACAATCCCAGAGGACATACTGGGGAAAATATCGGTTTCTGTAAGTATCTATCTTATAACCATTATGAACCATGAAGTAACAAATGATTTGTTTTACAGTGTTTTTTTTAAATTTTATTTTAAACAATGATGTGTAGCCCCCTCTCCTTTTTGGTTTATAGGAATCCTTCTACATGCAGATAATGGTGCTAGGCTCTGTAAAATGTGAAATTGCTTGTATGTGATTGGCTGAAAAAAGTAGTATTTTGTTTTTTAATCAATTTATTTTCTATAAAATATTCTGCTCTCTTAAATAAATCTCCAAATCAATATGAATACAATGCTTTTTGAATTTTATAGAATTTTAAAGAATTATGTCAGAGCTCCCATCTTAAAAGGTGTTGCTTGCTTAGAGATCTTTATGATTCCCCAGTGACCTTTTACAATTTCCAACTACTTCACCTCACAGGCACATTTGTATCTCAAAGGCCTATACAATGTATTGTGTGAAAAAAGCAATCATTCTTTTGAATTCAAATGGATGTCCAGATAAGGTTGCGAATTTGAATACATTCAGAATTCCTTGAGAGAGCAACACACCAACTCTATTTACAAAGATCAGCTTTCAGATAAATTCATCAAAGTCTTAGGAAACTGTGCAGTAAAAGTTTAAAGGGACACTCCCTCTAAAAAATGAAAAGTTTATTTTCTTTGTTAATTTCAGATATGTCTTTTGTTTTTGTTATGTGACTATTTAATAAAATATGTAACTAAACAAGTGTGTCTGAGCACCGCCATTTTGTGAAATATAGTGTTTTTGGATGCCACCCCCTAGTGACTTTACAGCACAAATTTCTCACTTTGGGGCTGGGGACACAGAATGCAGTCTATAAGTCAGAATTCTGATCATAGACTTGCACTGAATAGGAGGGTAATGTAACTTTTACATCCCAAGGGGGCAGAGTTATGACCATGATTGATCAGGTTAATCTCCTCTCTTTGTGTTAGAAGGCAGGGTGTGTGTCTTATGACATAATTATGCAGGCTTTGGCCACAGTTGTAAAGTGAGACTGGCTGGAAGATTTTGGACTATGCTGCACCGTTGCATTTACTTAAGCAAAAAAGTTTGCCTTTACTGCCTCTTATTAATTGGCTTCATGAATAGAACTGCAAACACATTCTCTGTTTTAGGCCAGGCCTGGGGAATATTTGCAGATGTATCATGGGAGGGCTTTTTGTAGTTTAACAGAATTTTTTTTTCAAATCTCAAACTTTCGCCTTTTACCTAGGGACCAGGTGTTAAAAATGTATATCTGATCATGACATTTTTTTTTCTTTTTAGATTGTTAGAGCGTTAGAACATCTGCACAGTAAACTCTCTGTGATACACAGAGGTAAGAAACAAGAAAACCAATGTCTGCGCTTTTTTTCTTGTTAACCGTTTCAAGAAATTTGTTTTAGTCCTTACAATGTTTGTTCTGGTCTATACAGTTTATTCTGTCTTAAGCTGTAATTGTTTAGTCTTTTATAGCAGAGTGTGGGTCAATAGCCTTTTTTTTTTTTTTTCTTCTGGCAAATCCTGGTCTAGCTCATATTCCGGCTGATTATTTTAAATCATACTTGTAAACGCCTCTTGGCCTGACCTGTCTTACTTAGTAATTCTTGATAGACCAATTCTAAATAGGGCTTTCACCTGACTCTCCATTCTTTCATATAGCGATTGTTCATGTAAGAAGTCTTCTTTTTATAAAAAAAAAACTTTTTTTTTTTGCCTTTACAGATGTGAAGCCTTCCAATGTACTCATAAACAAGCAAGGTCAAGTGAAAATGTGTGATTTTGGAATCAGCGGTTACCTAGTGGACTCTGTAGCCAAAACCCTGGACGCTGGTTGCAAACCATACATGGCTGTAAGTTGGCTGTAGTGTTACTGTTCTCTTGGTTTGGCAGTAATTTATTTTTTAATAAAGGGAGTTTGCAGCTATAGAGCAACATGTGGAAACTAAACCAAACCCATGAATGTCTCCCTTTTTTTCAGCCTGAAAGGATAAACCCAGATCTGAACCAAAAAGGATACAGTGTGAAGTCTGATATTTGGAGCCTGGGAATTACTATGGTATGAAATGAGTCTCTATGCTACTGACAGTGTCCTTTTAACTCAAATGTTCAGACTAATGGATCATTGACTGTTCTCTATATTCCATAACACATGCTTTTAAATCCTCGAAGCCTGCAGCTAATGTTCAGTGCTACCAAAAATGACCACTATATGCTTTTAAAGGGAGGTTATAATGAAAGACCTTTCCTTACAATCTTCTAAAGGGAACCTGATTGATTAGCGAATGTACTTCAACGCCCAACTAACTTTCCAAATAGCCTCTCGATTTTTCTTTAACCTCCTAGTGTGCCCAATTTATGCCTAAAAAAAAATGCTTTTGTTAAAAAATGTTTTGGTTCTTGGCCTTCTCTTATATCTAGGATATCCTAATGCCTATCCCATGCAGCATCTCAGTGGAGTAATATTTCCTGATATTGCTTTTAAACTTTTTACTTTTTGGAAATCAATAATACAAACATTGTTGTGATGTTTTTTTTCTGCTTTTAAATATACTCTCATCCTTTACCGTGTTGACCATTATTGCCCGTTCCATTTCCTTATTGAAGCATGATAAACGTGTGGGCTTATGTCATTTTTAAATGGTACTTCTGCAAAGAGATCCCATAGTTTATGTCAAAACCCCCCCCCAAAGACTTGGTAAAAATCTTTTTGTGAAGCTGGTGTTTCACTGCATCAGTCACTGCTAGTGGCATGTATGGTGGTAGAATGTTCCTATATACCCACCCAGAACCCCCCAAAATACGGACGCCACAGATTATATGCAGTTAAAACAGGCCACATTTATTTAAACAACACTTAAACTTTAGCCAAATCTCCCAATTTATCATACTTTCTATAAATAACTTAAACTTTCACATAAGATCATCAATACAGTTTATTGCCAATCTCCTAACCAATAACATCCCAAGGGTGGCCCCCTCCTTCCCTCGTCCATACGTGGCTCTCAACCTTCTTTCCTCCTAGTGCCAACCACCAGCCGGCTATAATTTCGGTGGGCACGACTGTTAGTGCTAACTCGCTACTGGCCAGAGGTCAAGGGAGGGGGCCAGCCCCAACCATCCATCCTAACTGCAGTAACTCCTCCTTTAATTAGCTGGATGGGCAACGACGTCCCCGTCTGCTCTGACAGAAAGAAGAGTTAGAACAAACCAGCATAAAATACACACAATTATTAACAAATACAAATAAATAGGGAGGGTGGGGCGGGACAAAAGGTTTGTGCCATTAAATAATATGGCTGCTAGAAGTGGGGAAGAGAGCAGCATTTACAACCATGCATACCTAAACCCCTCCCCCTCCATTACATCACTTAACCCATGCATCCCCGCACTCATACATGGTTCCATGTCCATCTAGCTGTGCCTGCTTTCCAGGGATCTTGTCTGTCTGTCAATCATGTAAGCTGGGAAGTAAGAAAGTAAATGGTAATGATAATGAACACATGCTGTCAACACTGTACTATTAGAGGGATCACAGAACATGCTGAAAATGTATAGGTAAGTTGTTTGTTCCAGCACATTAGATGAGGATAAAAGGCAAGTATTAGGAGAACCCCTTTGTAAAGCAATTTATTTTTAAGTTTTAATCCTTTAGCACCAGTAGGTGGCAGTAGAACCACAGTTATAAAATCATCCTGTAACTTTGTTTTTTTTTTTTGTCCCTTTTTTTATTGGTCATCACAATATAAAAAACAACAACACACTTTTACAACTGTGATCTGCTGGTGTTTCAAAATGCAAAAATACACAAAAATAGCGGCTGTTCAGGAGGTGCCAAGAACCATGATGGTACATTTGATGTGCAAGCAAACCTACAGAAAAATAAATTGGTGGTAAATGACCGAATGGTTTTAAAACAGAGGTTTTTGTTATGCTGTAGTGACTAATGCAGTTTGTCTGCGGACAACTTCATCAAGTCCACATTTTGTGGGTGGTTTTGTCTGACGCCTGTCCAGTACACTGGACTGCTTGGCTCAGTTGTAATGAATGGTAGTAATGTCTATAGTAACTCCTAAAGTCTAATAGCATCTCTGTACCTTTAACAGCTTGAACTGGCTATTCTGCGGTTTCCATATGATTCTTGGGGTACTCCCTTTCAGCAGCTTAAACAAGTGGTGGAAGAACCATCCCCCCAGTTGCCTGCAGATAAGTTCTCAGCCGATTTTGTCGATTTTACCTCAGAGTGGTAAGTGGTAAATCTAGATGTTAAATGAAATCTGCATATTTGTGCTTGGCTTTTGTTCTGTTCTTGGTGAAGCACTTGTAAGAAATCACTGATTTTAAAAGCAGTATTGGCTGACTTGTCTTAATAGTATTACTGTGTCTTTAAATTAATCTCATGGGGGGGTCATGTAGTGTCCCCTTCCGTTTATTTTTATGAAGTTTGCAGTTTTCCGGTTGCGCTAATATATTGCAATTATATTTGCGCATGATGAAGACATTTGCGAGTATTTTGTGAAAATGAATTCTTATTATTATTAAAGAAATGTTCTCAAACTTGCCTGTATTTATTCGCAATTATACCTGTTTTTATTTGGAATTTTCTCATATTTACTATTTGAGTGTTAAATGTTTAGTACATTGCAAAAGGGGCAAAGCACAAAAATAGTATGGCGCATAAAATTAATTTTAAGAGTACATTCCCCTCATGGTTGCTAGCTGCCACAATTAGCTGTTTTCTAGCCAGTACGTTGAGCAATCGTTAGGTACACTCCCATACAAATATTTGTTACAGTAAAGTGTAGTACAATCCCTGCCTACCCCCACTTTACTTTCAGGAATCCAAACGGATAACCCCATTCAAGTATCTATAGCTCTTCACGTCTTACTAGTTCCTTCTGATGCAACCTGTCCTGCTATTGTCTGTCTGGGAAGTTTCCCTAAGATCACTAGGGCGGAAGCAATTACAGGAAACATCCTGACTAAAATTATTCCCAGAGAAATGCCAATGGTTATAACAGAGATTACCTACTCGAGCACTGTAGCCATGTAATACCGTATTTGCTCAAATATAAGACAAGGTTTTTTTAATAGAAAATGCTCTGAAAAAAGACCCTTGGTCTTATATTTGAGGTTGTCTTACAGTCTGACCTCAAATTGACCTGGATCCCCCTCGCTAACAGCTGGTGGATGTCTGCACAATGCACGCCTGGCAAGTTCGGCGAAACTTCTATGACGGAAGCCGGGAGGTCATGTAACCTTCCGGCTTCATCATAGAAGTTCCGGCGGAAGTGCCGGGCAGCAGCGGAGGATGTCTGCGTGTATCGTGCAGACATCCACCAGCTGCCCCCACTACCCACCAGGGAGATTGGGGCAGCCGGTGGATGTCTGCACAATATAAGCCGGGAGGTCCGGCTGTCCTTCATAATAGATGGAAGTGTTGGGCAGCATGGAGGATGTCTGCACATACCACCAGGGAGAAGGGGGGGGGGGGGGGAATACCACAATGTTGGGGGGAGGGAGGGGGAGAGAGGAAGAGAGAGTCGGACAACGTTGGGGGGAGGGGTATAGAGAGACAGACAACGTTGGTAGGAGGGGGAGAGAGAAACAAAGACAACGTTGGGGGGAGGGAGAGAGAGAGACTACGTAGGGGGGATAGAGGCAGCGTTAGGGGTGAGAGAGCCAGCATTGGGGGGGGTGGGAGTATTGGGCAAGTCTGGGGGTTAGGGGCAGCAATTTTTTTATATCAATTTTTTTAAATTAAATATGTAAAAGCAATTTACATGTGAATATATACAAGTTAAACTTTTTTCCTATAGGGTAGTCTTATATTCAGGCTTTTTAGTTTTTTTCCTAAAGGAATATCCAACGTTTGGGGGGGTCGTCTTATAATCAGGGTTGTCTTATATTCGAGCAAATACGGCAATTATACCAAACTTTAATTCTGATAGAGTGAATAGGTCTAATGGTTATTGACAATATTAGAGTATACTTTTTTCTCTCTCCTACCATGTATTGATGTGACTTTTTTCAGTGCTATTGATTTTTATATAAAGAAAAATAATACACAGCGCCTAAAATATAAAGAAATTACTTTGTGTACACCACCACCAAATAAACAAATACAAACCCGGGGTAAAATGTAATTTAGCACAAATGAAGGAAGACCATATATAAAATAAACATGTGATTTAATGTGAATTCACAATTGGTGAGATATTCCATACGGTAACCTGGCCAGGTACAATGAAGATGCCACAAAGGGACGCTTTTCAGCCTAATAATGGTGTCCATCCTCTTTTGATTTTTATCCTTATTTAAAATATTAGTTGTCAATACTTTTGTATATTTGTGGTGTTTGGACTTAACATGGAATCACTCACAAATAAATAGTTTGTATTATATTCAACATGCACAATTAATTTTTAATTCTATTTTGTGTTTTGATGGATCAGTCTTCTTGCATTGCTAAACTCATTAAATTTTCTCTTTTTTATTTTTTTTGTAATTTATTTAAAACATTATGCCCTGGTTCAACTATGCTCTATTCACAATGCTGAATTTTTGTTTTTATTTTTTTTAGCTTGAAGAAAAATTCAAATGAACGTCCAACTTATCCAGAACTTATGGTAAATAATAAAATAAAAAAAATAATTTGCAATTTTATTATTTGCACAAAGTGATTTAAGGCTTTATAATTTTACATATAGTTGTCTAAAAATATGTTTTGTTTGTTTTACACAGCAACATCCTTTCTTCACACTGCATGAAACAAAGAACACTGATGTGGCATCATTTGTTAAACTCATCCTGGGAGATTAAACGGACGTTACGTGACCCCTCTCACACCTTGCGCATGGACTTCTCTTTCAGGACTCACAGGGCGGCAATAAAATGGCTGCTGTACCCACAACAGTGCATCATGGGACTGGGAAAACTGGACCCCATACTGTTGACCTCCTTAACATAGGATGGTCTTTTTGGCTGGCACAGATGAATAACCCCTCTTCTGCCATGGAAGCTCCCCTGGCAGTACAGGTGTTAAACCCAGATGCCTCAGAAGAGTGGTAATTTCAACCCATTTGTTGTCATGGGTTTATAGTAATTTTAGTTTGTCTTTTTTTTTTTTCCATCTCTCCACCCCCCCCCCCCCCTTTTTTTTTTTAGGTGCTACCCTTTGTTCGGCAAGATTTACTTTTTCCCCCTACTCGTTTTGGCAATATTTATGTTTCTAATTGGTTTCTGTTTTATGAGAGGAAGTATGTCTGGTATGGGAGGAGAACAGTTTCAAATATTTATAGGATTCTGCTGGTGAAAGGGTGAAAACATAATTTTTTATTTGTTTAAACTATTTAATTTTTTTTTTTTGCCCCACCTGTTTTTTTTTTTTGTAGGATTTTGGAATAGTCTGCATGAAGCAGTTAGACAATTATGAATCAACTGTTGTTGTGTTTTATTTTATTTTTTTTGCACCAAGTACGTGGACAAATTGTCTCTAATTTTACTCACTGCCAGAGACTAAGAATTATCAGCTGTGGTTCTGAGTAGGGAAATGAACTTGAGAAATGCCGCCTGAGGTCTTTCTTGTAACATTTGAGACCGGATCATGCTCATGTATGCATGGGACGTTTCTTTCTCTCTCTCTCTCTCTCTCTCTCTCTCTCTCTCTCTCTCTCTCTCTCTTCTCTTTCTCTTTCTCTTTCTCTTTCTCTTTCTCTTTCTCTTTCTCTTTCTCTTTCTCTTTCTCTTTCTCTTTCTCTTTCTCTTTCTCTTTCTCTTTCTCTTTCTCTTTCTCTTTCTCTTTCTCTTTCTCTTTCTCTTTCTCTTTCTCTTTCTCTTTCTCTTTCTCTTTCTCTTTTTGTTGTTTGTTTTTTTTTTTTTTTTTTTTTTTTACCACTTTGATATTTTAAGGGCTCATCCAAAATTACATTGACCCATTGTAACAGCCAAGGGGTTTCTACTCCTATATATATTTTTTTTTTTTTTTTTTTTTTTTTTTTTTTAGTAATGGTTTGTCACTTCCTTTTTATATATTTTAAGGCTATTGCTTACGTTTGGGGATTTGTTGTGATTTTGTTTTTAAATATAAAAAAGCAGGTTTTTGAAGACCTTAACTGTCCAATGGTTAGCTTAGCCAATTTTTTTACCTCACCAGCTGTTTATGCACATGACCATAGCCTTGTAGGAAAACAACTGCTATGGTTGTAAATTGCTGGAGAGCTTTAGGTTAACAATCCCTGGTTTTAGTCCTTGTATTTTTTTTTCCTTTTCTGAATGTGGCATACTTAATTAGTCTTAGTAGGCTTTTTTTTTGTTGTTCATGAAAATTTGTAATTTTTTTTATTTTTATTATATTACCCTGTTGGTACCAGGGGGCCTGCAACTCATTGCAAAAGTTAAACTGAGTCATGGTATCCATGATACATAGCAATGTTTTGTATTCTTTTAGAAGCAAGTTGATTTTTGCATCCTGTTGTATGGCTTTTATGGGGTACCTCTGCAAATGCTGCAGGGTTATAATGCTGCGTGCATCCTTTATGAGCAGAACACAGGGATATATAGGTGTTTTATTTCCAATCAAAATGAAATGTCTTGCATATCAATTACATATTTTAATGTCAAACAATGTCTGTGTTTTTTGTGCCCCACTCCCCTTCTTATACCACAGATATTTTTGAAATTCATTTAAGTAAAGCCTTTGTATGAATATTATTATACAGACCATGGTATAAAGTGGAAAACTTTTTTGCAATATTTCCTTTTTGAAGTGATGAGCTGCTGCATGGCCCAATAGAGGGACTCCTTGGATTTCATTTAAAGATATTCACAACTGATATTGGTATTTAATAAAGAATTATATTGTATAGGCTTTTTTTTTTTTTTTTTAAATGTTGGGGTATAATGCTTAGTGAAGAATACTAGGTATTATAATGTATTTCTGTAAAACTTTTACCTCCAATATCCCATTAATTAGAAAAGGTACAAACCATCATGTTTAGCCTTTTGATATTGTGAGGACAAGGATTGGGAATCTATTGTCTTTAAATGTATTTAAAGATAAATTTAGTTAAGGACAATTTGGGAAAACTCCTCATGGTGAAGGTAGGGAACTAATATTTGACACAATCCCTAAACTCCTCTGTTCTGCTAAATGTCTGATTTGGACAGTCTTGCCTTAATCTATCTGTACAAAGCAGTAATTCAAATAAAATATGCCAATTCTCATATTTAAATGGTATTTTTCCAAATCACACCTGCATTTAATGACGTTTGGATTTTTATTCCAATTGAGTTAACAGCTAGAATTAGGCAACAATCTGAACATATGTATAGATTTCACCACTGTGTCCATTTTTTTTATGCAATAATGAAATGCTTGGTTTCATTTTTATACAAAGGGATGTGGCAAGCGAGAGTTTCTAATGAAAAATACCATTAATTGCATCAGGAACTCTTCTAATGAAAGCGGTCCCAAAGCTGTGCTTATCCATATACTTAACTTGGCCTTACCTCTGAACAGGCTGGTTGGATGTAGGTTTAAGGGTCTACTCAATAAGGAGAGAATTGCAGGGAGTTCAGATAGGAATTTCAAACTTTAGACCAAAAGTAGCCAAGTTGGAAAAAATCACCAGTGCAATTTGAGAATAAATTTGAAATTCCTGTCGCATTTATTGTTGAGTAGACCCTATAGTGTTGCCTTGGACACTTAACGCTGCAACAATCATCATTAGAGGAAATAAATGTCTAGAACGGGTGGGATGGAGTGAAAATGTTTTTGTTTTTTAAAGATGGCTGCTTCTCGCTCTCACAGCATTAGAACTTTTGTTACTCTTCACGCTAGAGTAATTTCTATTGCCATCTCCTGTTCTCCCAGATTTCTTCCTAAAAGCTGTATTTGGAAACAGGCAGGGTTTACAGTCCTCTAGCAAACTGGATATCTCTACACTTCAAGGTTTGCAGGTATAACCTGAACTACTTTGGGTAGACACTGTGTTAAGAACAAATAGTCAAAAAACGTTTTCTTTTTCATCCCTCCATCAATGATTCTTGCATTGAAAGGCGAACTTGTGTGTTAGTTTCCTTCATTCAATGCTGTTCCTTTGCAAGACAGTATAATAGTCCTGGAATACCAGAAGTACATTGTCCAGTCTTGGTTCAGATCATCACAAAAAGTGTTGCCTGGGTTCTCTGTGCCCCAGGACATTTGGTTCATGTAAAGCCTTAAATCTACTTCTCTACCAGCATAACAATAGAAATCTAATTTGCCTCAAGTGATGATGGTTATATTTTTTAGTATATGACTTCAATTAATAGGCTAGTGAACTGGCAGCTGGTACCCTGATCTTAATATTGATGTTGCTTGTGAAATAGGTTTCTGAAATTGACTTCTTGGTTGCTTTTTTTTTGTTTTTAATTCAGCAAAGGAAGAGTTATATGGTTATTCTTTAAATCCCTATTTCTTTGCAAAGGTACATGCTGGAAATTGAGATTATAAGCTACCTCCAATGACCTAACCATGCTGTTTTGAAGAGACTGATATTTAAATATTGCTAATGAATTTAACTACCAAATATGAACCAAATACAAATTGGTATCTAACCTTTGTGTGCCACATTTATTGGGTTGTACTTGCCTGGACAATCTTAAACCTACAAGAAAAATGTATTTTGTTCGTACATACCTTTACTTGCTCTTCTTTCCTTTATCCTTTAAACCAGCGATATCTCCTGTTGTCATCAGGTAGCCCCTAACAAATAATGTAAGATTATCTGGACTCATTTTAGATGCTAGAACCTTAAAACCAATGTTCTCGTTCAAAGAGGAGGTGCATTATGTAACGTGCTTCTGGGACCCTTTGATGGTCCTTTTTTAATATTCGCCTTTATTGACAGATTGCCAAAGAATTTTTTTTTTTTTTTTCTCTTAACCTCTGAGGATCCAGTACTAGGTGTGAGATAATAAATATAAAATTGAAAGCAGACATGCTAAAAACAAAACAAAAAAAAACTTCAGTAATCACATTAATGAATTGGATTACTAAAACTAGCCAGGTTTTGATAACCTTCTGTTAAAAGGTTTTTCCTTTTGTAATATTTAATAGATCTCTGTAAACATGCACAAATAAAACATTTCCTGTGTTTTGAGCTGTGTGCCTATTACCAAGGTTTAAAAGAAAATAAAAGTAAACAGGCACCCAAAAGGTATAGATCAGGTGCATATTAAGTACCATGTTGTAAACTCATGTGATTCATGATTGCAAATGTATTATTTAAAAAAAAGAACAAAATAAATTGGCCTGCTTAAACCATTTAAGGAATGTTAACACTGCACAGACATTTAAAAAAAATGTACTTTTCATCTTGTGTTCTTTTTAGTGTAAAAACTCTCCAATGGAATAAAGTGGTTGATATGACACAATGTGGCTATTGTTCTTTGCAAGATTTCCAAAGTGTGATTTTTTTTTTTTTTTGTACACCAAAATTGTGCATTTCATAATGTGTAGACTGACACAAAACATTATGGCGCCTGTAGGCGTGGGTTAGTTGACAAAGAATTAAATACCTAAATGTCACGTGCTGTATGGGTATATCCCTGATTCGGGTATACCCCTGATTTCAGGTATAGTTTCAACTCTTAAAGTTAGTTGTAAAACTGAGACACAGGTGTTTGTGTATAATCAAATGCAAAAAAATTGCTCCTTTTTGCTGCTGTCTATTAAAAACATTTCCGGTTCAAACATGCATGATCAAAAACAAACTGGTATTATCAAAGTTTAACCTGGGTTAATATTATACTACCTTTTGGGTTGTTCTTGACACCAATTTTTAGCAATGTTTTTAGTATCATTTTTAACAAATCACTGCTACACAATCTTTGGTACAGACTGTCCTGGTCTACCGTTAAATTGATATACTCAACGATAGGTTGGCTGCAAGGACTGTAGGCCCTCCCTCTACCAGCTTGGTCCTGGTGGGAGAAAGCTAGTGTATGGTGACTCCTACACAGATCTCTTCCCTTGCTGGACAATCCTATGGTCTCTGGTTATGTATATGGCAGCTGGACAATGTCTTGCATAATGCCGATACTGGAATTATTTGTCATATTTTTATTGTGAATTGTTGCTACATCTGCAGAGCATTTTATTGCGTTTTTTCAAGGTTATGTTGCAGAAAATAATTTAACTTTTTATCCCCCCCCCCCTTTCTTCAAGTTCATTTATAAACCGTGCACCCTGTTTTTTGGCATGTAAGGATTTCTCCAGTTCATTCTTTCTAAAAAAAAAAAAAAAAATGTTTATTACCATTTCTTTTTATTTTCAAAATTTAACTAGAAATGTCAGTGCAGACTCTATCCAGATAAAATAAATAAATGTTAGCATATTTCTTGCTGATGACAACAAAGATTTCAATAAATACATAAATATTTGTTTTCCTAGTCTGTATCTCCATTTTCCTTTGACCTTTGTCTGTTATTTGTCTTCTCAGTTTTATTTTATCTAGCGTTCAGGTTGGTATGCAAACATTTCAGCATTCTGTATGGGGATAGCCGGAAATACCTGGATAACACCCTATTCTACTATAACACCCTACTCTGGTACGCAGCCGAGGTTTAAAAACCTGTTTGGTGAAAGTAATCGGCTCAAACCATGAGCTTGCAAGAAAATACCTAAATTAGGAGAAAAAAATGTTTAGGGGATAAAGTCCCTTTTAAAATGGGAATTTCCCCCCCATTATTCTAAAGGATATGTACATTTGTGTTTTTGTCTTTATGCAGATTGTTGCTCACCCCTCCTTCCCCCATTAGTCCTAGACCGACTGATGTTTATTTAACTGTAAACTAAAATTGAAATTCCTGAGCCGGGCAACCGATGACCCATTTACTGAAATGTGTTGGATGAGTGATCCATGAAAGCCTGGATAATGGTCTCTTAGTTTGCTTGGGCCATCACCCACGTTGCACAGCACACCAGAACGTGCTCCATCACCCACGTTGCACAACACACCAGGATGTGGCCCAGCAGCTTTTGGAAAGTAGAGGGCGCAGTGTCATAAAGAGAATAATGATAAAATAATGTGTGGGATAATGCACTCAAAAGCCTCAAATATGCCTCAATGACCCAATGAAGAAAATGGTGGTTCCTTGATTAAAGCTCTTTTACTAAAGTCTACAGATGGTATCAGCATATAATAAAAGCAAGTAGTTCATAGTGTAGTCCAATCAGCTATGGTGAGTTCCCAATGTGGTACCAGGATATCCTGAGCCCCTTCAGTTGCACAGTGATAAAGAAAGGCTCGGCATGCTTCCTCCAAGAGACCATTCATATCAGAGAGAAACACGGCTGGTTGGATGATGGAGGCTGGTGACGGTTAATGCTGTGCCTACCACACTGCACACCCAGGACATGCCCCATCACCCATGTTGCACATGTGGAACATTCCACATCACCCATGTTGCACACCAAGGACATTCCCCAGCACCCGCACTACACACCCATGGCCGTACATTGCACACCCATTACATGCCCCATCACCCACAATGAACATCCATTACATGCGATGCGCGCAGACATCCTCCGCTGCTGCCCGGCATGACCGCCGGGACTTCTATGATGAAGCTGGGTCTCTCAATATGCCAATAGCTTGCTCGATTTATGCCACCCCCCTTCCCCAGTAGTTACCTCCTTGTTGCTCTATCTCCCGGTCGTCTCGGCCGTGCAGTCTTCCCTCCTGCACGGAGGAGGGAAACTCCTATCGCGTTTAAAAAAAATAAATAACTTTATTGGAGTCACGCGGCTTCAATAAAGAAAATGTTTTTCTTCTGGTGTGACCTGGGCCTGCCGAGGTTTCTCTGTGCTGCCTGTTAAGCTCCCTGTGCAGCCTGCTTGTGTCTTGTGCTGCCCCTTAAAGGCATACAAGGCAAGTGCCGCCCTAGGCATGTGCCTTGTTGCCTCGCACTAAATACAGTATTGTACCAACATTCCAATAAACACTTCTTCTTTCTTGATTAAAGTATATAACACAGTCCAGAACCGTACATCGACATAAATATGATCCATAGATTAGTCCATGAAGAGTCCAGAGACCAGGCAGAATCAGAATATTCCGGCTAAATAAAAACAAAATTACAGTAGTAATGGGTCATAGCAACCATCATAATTGTATGTGACAACAGTAGGCAAAATTTATAGAGCACTATGCACTAAATTATAAGCAGTAAGTATCAGAAATACATAAAAATCAATTAAACCACATACACAAATGACATGGGTGGGAAATAAAATAATATAAAGTCAAAAGGGTAAACTGGGAGTTAAGGCAAGACGCGAAGAGATCCAAATCTAGTGGACCATTAATATGCTGCGTTTGTTGACACTGCTCTTAGCGTGACTGTCTCTGTATGAGAGACAGTCATGCAGGAAGTTGACCCATGGGCAGCTGTGTTGGGCTCTCCAGGAATGACTGGGCACAGGACAGCTGCCCCATTCTTCCTGCTTTAAAGATGGCCCTGAAGGGGAGTTTATACATGATTTGATTGATTCAAGTTTTATTCTTTGTCTTCTTTGCTGCTGAGGGAATAAAGAAAGGGATATGCATAATGGGAGCCTCCGTGTCTTTATAAATTGAATGTTGTGGAGCAGTTATAATTTCTGTATCTTAAGGCTGAGGGGAACTTTCCCATTAACTCTATAGCACATTTTGCAGCTAGATTACTAATACTCAACATCTTACAATAGGACAGTGTCAAAGAAAGAGACCATTTATTTCTGGTCCATAGTCATGCAAACTTTTCCGTAACCAAAGACAAAAGGATACATAATATTTTTCCAGTATGTGCCATCATTGTTCACTGATTAAACTGAATGCCAACTTGTATGTTTACTTTAGTATATATTTCTCATTCACTGTTAATATTGTATTTTCACCTACACTCCAGATCCAGAGTGTGACAGGTATTACAAGGATAATAAGTTGTGTTTTGACCCAAATTCATTATAGAAGTTTTTGTTTTTTGCTTATTATTAAGAGCTTTAAAAAAATGTTGTTATATTTGTATTATTTGGATAACTATCGGTCGGATCTTATTTAACTGCATAGTACATATAAACCTTGCATTAACTGCCACTATCGTTAGATAACAATACCCATTCCATCCAGTTATGCTCCAATGTGATGTGAGTGATGTGATGTCAGGTATCATAGATGGTTTGTATGACATCATACTGCAGCAAAAATATTCTCAATCAGCCTGTAAGTAAACATATGGATAACTTGAATTCATACAACAGTCTCTGTACAACATAATGCAAATTACATGATTTTACACAGTTAAGATTGTTAGTGATAGCACAAGAAAAAAAATCAATGGAGGCAAGTTCAGAATCCTGTGTACACTATACAGCTATGTAGACACATCTAATATTAATAGAGAAACAATAGAGGGAAATAAAATATGACATTCTTCAATTGCACAAAGGTTAGTTTCAGGTCCACTGGCATGTACAGTATCTAGAGGGTGCGATGGTTTGTGTAGGTCAATGTGTGTTCCATCTGGGCCTTTCTCACGTCTCCTGTCCTGATCCTTATCACAAAGAGGACACTGCTTTTCTTTTCTAATTTCATCTGCAAGTTCCAGATATTCCCTAATTACTTCATCCCTTGAACCAGACAGGTCTGTGAGCAGATCCTTAATTCAGTTACAGAGTGTGTGTGTGACACCCTGCATGTCTGTGTGAGACTGGAATCCAGATAAATCCTGCTAGGGAAACAATATATCAGTGCGTGACCTTCCTATGTGATCATACAGTGAATATATATGAAGTATATACAAGGTTCATGTACAGTGGTGATTACAGTTAGCAATAGGGTCATTCAATATCCACTTAATAAGCTGGTTCGTAGTAAAACTGGACGTGCTTATCTATATTCTGGCGTTGATACCGGTAGGCATCTCAGCCATATAACGTTTTAAAGGATCAGTCAGATGAAGGCAGAAGTGGCGTCACAGAAAGCAAAAAAAGGTCCAGAAGATCACACGCACCCACAATGAGTATACTAAAAATAAACATGTTTATTACATAAAACCACAACAACATGGGGCTGACAGTAGAGGCAGGGCACCAGTAATAAATGCCTTATGCATTTAAGCTACGCAGAGCTCTTGATCATAGGCAAATATTGATTAGAGTGCCTTGGTTTAAATAGTAAAAGGCATATATAAAGTGGGTGGGGATCTATATGTGAAATCACCAATCATGGTAATTAGTTAATAATAGTGAATACACAATCCAGTATCTGCTGTACGGACATTGTATGATCCTGGGCAGGGGCGCGGGGTGCACCGCAACCAGGGACACAGGAGGAGAGGCGCTGTTACAGGGAGCTCCCTCCCCAGAACCTCCTCCCCATGGTCCGTGCCGCAGGTAAGCGTGGCTTTGAGAATCACAATGCATCATTGGAAATCCTTTGATTGGATCTGAGAGGTACCCCTTTCAAAATGTGAAGAGGTGGAATGACTGATTTACAAGAAAAAGATAATTATTTTAGTTAATTAGTCCAAAAACTGCAAAACTGTTTTTTGAATATATACCAGCTTCAAGTATGTGTTAATGAGATCATATTTTTTCAGCTGATTGTGTTTTATTTGTTAACATATGCATGGTATCTTATGCATCATCCTAGAGCATTTTGGGATCTGAAGCAGTGTTCATTTTTACTGCAAAATTTAATTTAGTCAGTCATTTGACTAAAATGCCATTTCAAGTTAGTCATATTTTAGGCATCTGAATTGTTTTAGTTTTAGTCGACTAAATCTCCTGCAGTGAATGAGGGTACGGGTGTAAGAAGGCTGTTACAAAGTGTTAAGGTTACTTGCTAGGGAAATTGGAGGGGAAACATTCATGTGACAGTACAGGGCATTGTACAGGGCATTGTTCCATGGGTCAGACAGGCACAGGGGGCCTGTGTCTCAGCCAATCCGCATGCAGGTAGACTCAGGGGACTGGGCTCTGGCAGAGATTCGAGTGAACCAGAATCAGAAGTCCAAATAGTTTTAGTCATATTAACTTAGTTTTTATTTAGTTATTGTTTAGTTCTAGTCACTGAAAACATGCCGTCGACGAAAACTATGATGAAGAATGTCTTGCATAACAAATCCCTACACATCTCTTATTTTTAACTTCAGTCTCTACAACTATCCACAAAGAGGCAGCAAAACCTATCTTTCCACAGGAAACTCCTACACAGTTTCTCCAGGTTTCAATCTGCTGAATATAATTGTGAATTAATAATTCAGTCTGCAGTGCAAAGAGCATCATGATTTTTGGGGGCATTATCCATTTAAAAAATGTTAAATAATGATCCACATTTCATGACCTCTCATCAATATTGTTCCCACTATTATACAGATTTAAGAAAAATAGAATTTTAACAAAACAATAGTTTTAGGGGTGTATTGGTCAAAATGGTTTTAGGTTTAGGTTTCAAGCTCTTATTGGAGGACATTGAAAGTGATCTGAGCAGGTCCCCGGACGTTTGCCACCATCAGAAATTGTGGGGCACCTTATAGACCAAATGGTCTGGGCCTCCCACCTCTCCTAATCCATTTTTCCTCCCCCCCACATCATTTGCCATAGCACCTTTTTGCACAACCAGGATATGCACCAGCACCCACATTGCACACCCAGGACATGCCCCAATACCCAAATTGCACACTAAGGTCATTCCCCAGCACATACAGTGCACACTCTGGATTTACTCCAGCACCCCAGAACGTGACCCATCACCCACATGGCATACTCAAGTCATGCTTCATAACTCACATTTCCCACTCAGAACATTCCCCAGCACCCACATTGCAAACTAAAGACATGCGCTATCACCCAAATCGCACACTCATTACTTTACCCAGCACCCACATTGCACACCCAGGACATGCCCCATCACCCACATTGCAGACAAAAGACTTACCACATTACCCATGTTCCACACCCAGGACTTACCCCAGGACATTCCCCATCACCCACATTGTACACCGAGGACTTACCCCAGGACATTCCCCATCAGCCACATTGCACACCCAGGACATGCCTAAGCACCCACATTGCACACCCAGGACTTACCTCAACCAACACCCACAGCTCCTTGGTGTCTAGTAGCAGGCAGCATGGTATCTGTGCACTGCCCAAGCCTTATCATTTTTAGACACTATTTCTAATGTATGTGCCACCAGTAACAAGGAAAGTAAGTCAAAATAATATGCAAATTGCTAAAATCATACAAAATGGAGTTTTTTATGTGCTATTGATTCAGGTTACATTTGTTTAGGTGCAACTGGATTTAAGTGGCCCATTTCTGTAATTATACCACAGTAACCAACAGAGGGAGCATACGAAGTAAACCACATTACACTGAGTTTTGGTGGAATGACATTTTAAGATATATTTTATTGCTGATCTCTCCCGGCTTCATAATTGAAATCCTTCATCAAAGCCATTGCAAATGTTAAGTCAGAACTAAAAAGGATTGAGCAGGATTTATTTGGAGACCTTTTTAGGTTCATTCTTGCAAGTTCTGTTTACATTCAGTAGCGCACTCCTTAATGAAAAGATAACTACCTGGGGGATTTTATTTTAATAGATTGTCAAGGGCTAGACATGGAATTTGATAAGAACTGTTTTTTTCCTGAGCACTTAAAAGGAAAATCTATTGAATGCTAAATAAGATTATACATAAAGGTTTTCATCGGCTGCCGTGGGATTTGTGTGGAGATTAATATGGAATGCATGAAAGGCATAGAAAAAAATGTTCATTATCTCTCTCTGTGTCTATCCGTGCAGACTAATGATGTATCTGAACCACTGTGGCCTTCCCAATCATGACACCTTCCATGGGCTCATGCATGCTTACATCACTTTGTGACTCTGCCCCTGTTAGATGACATGTTGGGATAGCTCCAATATGAGGTAAGCAAAACAATACTAACATCCAATCATGGCATAGCTAACATACTTGTTATTACTGAAACATAAAATCGATGAAGTCAGTCATGTCCTTCTTCCTTACAATCTAGGAGTTTTTTTGACTGCTTAAGCCCATATATGTCCCCTAAGTGACCCAAACAACCACACCAATAAACTTCTTTATTGAATATGGACTTTGGCCACAGCTTCATTAAACATTAAATTGATCAGATTAATTTAACCAACAATAGTTACCTGCCAGCTGCTAAGCCATAAGCCTTGCCAGGCAATTATATCAAAATGCAGTTCACACAAGCTCCAGAACCCAGCAACATCTTTGATCACCATCCGAACACAATGAGGAAGATTACCATGTCTGAATTAAGATATATACTCATGAATAACCTTAGCTGAACTCACTCCAGCTGTCAATGGCTGTTGATCTCTCTGCTGGTTATATGAAGGTGATGATGGGTGACTCTGCTGGTCATTAATTTCTGGGTCTTCTGAAGCTGCCTCCAACTGGGAGCTCCTCTATCCTATAGGTTTAGGTCTTCCTTGCACCAGCACTCCAGGAATCATCAGCAGTACTGTTGGAGGGAGCTCCAGATCTGTGGCCTGGATTAGAACTTAGTAGGAAGGAGGCCTACAATACATGGCCCTCCTCCCACGCTCACACATGGTTATGGGTTCACTAGGAAGGTTTTGTGCCCTCTCCAAAATGTCATCCAGGTACGCACTTATATACTGCTGCACGAAATCTCTTAGAAGCAGCTCCAGCTGGTCTGCTGAGCTAACTGCTACAACTGCCTTAGTATGCAATCGAGTGCTAGCTCTTCTGCACTTTTACTACTTCTCTCCTCTTTTATTTTTAAATCTCTTAATTTTTTTATTTTAGGATTGACACAAGGCAAGACAAAATTAATGGACAGGCCTTTCCCTTGCTTGTCAAAGTAAGTAAGAGGGTTAGAAACAAAACACTGACACATTTATAAGGTAAGCACAATAATAACAATATTAACATTCAATTTATTTAATTTACTGCATGGCTAACATGGGCCAGCAGAGAAGTGAGCAAGAGGGCAATCTTGCAGAGTTGTAACTAGTATGACTATGTAGTCAGTTTTCAGAGGTCCAAAGCAATAACACTTACTGTAATGTGTATTGTGCATGAGTATATCACACAGCCCCACAGCAACAAAATTCACTGAATAGTGCATGGTGTATGAGTAGTGTTGAGCGAACCCGAACCGCACTGTTCGGGTTCGTACCGAACATTTCGGTGTCCGTGCCACGAACCCGAACCCAGACGTTTCAGTGTATGTTCGGGTTGGAGTTCGAGGTTCGGCTATAAACCGAAAGTCTTTAAACCGAAAGTAATTCGGTTTATAGACTTTCGGTTTATAGAATAGCCAGTAGCATTACATGTATTCTATAAGCCGAAAGTCTATAAACCGAACAACATTCGGTTTATAGACTTTCGGTTTATAGAATACATGTAATGTTATTGGCTATTCTATAAACCGAAAGTCTATAAACCGAACGACATTCGGTTTATAGACTTTCTTTTTATAGAATAGCAATAGCATTACATGTATTGTATAAAACGAAAGTCTATAAACCGAATGTCTTTCGGTTTATGGACTTTCGGCTTATAGAATACATGTAATGCTACTGGCTATTCTATAAACCGAAAGTCTATAAACCGAATGACCTATTCTTATGAATGGGGACTCTATTTCGATTTATATAATAGCGATAGCATTACATGTATTACATCTGAGAGTCAAATAGAACCGTCAAATACTGTGCTTACAGCGCACTTTGAAAAATTCTAATAGTTTTGGGTGCTAAATAGTACATTTATGTCTTGCGGTGCACTTCATATCTGAGAGTCAACTAGAACCATCAAATACTGTGCTAACAGTGCACTTTTAAAAATTCTAATAGTTTTGGGTGGTAAATAGTACATTTGCGTCTTGCGGTGCACTTCATATCTGAGAGTCAAATAGAACCGTCAAATACTGTGCTTACAGCGCACTTTGAAAAATTCTGGCTACATCCTCCTCCTCCTCCAGCGCCGCTTCCACCTACACCGCCACGGTCACCGCCTCCTCAACCTATGGGTCACTTAGTATAAATTGAAAGAGAATACCCTTCACTCCAACCCTCTCTCAAATGGATAATTCTGTTGATCCTCCTGGCAGCCATGCTTTAGATTTAGATTTATGTTCTTCCAAAGCTAAAATCAAAGATTCCATCTAGTGCTATTTTATGGCTCAGCTGTAATTTTAATTTGTATGTATTTTATGTTATTTTAAGTTATTTCCCTATCCACATTTGCATGGCACTTGTCCTACTCTTACCCACATTTTAATTACTTTTGCAGCCCTCTAGCCCTTTCCATGACTTTTTTAGAGGCATTTTAGTGGCCAAAAGTTCGTGTCCCCATTGACTTCAATGGGGTTCGGGGTCAAGTTCGAGCACGGACCCGGACTTTTTTCCGAAGTTCGGTCGAACCTCTCGAACCCGAATATCCAGGTGTCCGCTCAACTCTATGTATGAGTGCATCACAGAGCTCCATAGAAATACAACTCACTATATTGTTTATTATGTACATGTCTATCCCAGAGCTCCATAGAAATAAAACTCACTATATTGTTTATTATGTACATATCTGCCACAGAGCTCCATAGCAATACAACTCACTAAATTGTTCATTATGTACATGTCTGTCACAGAGCTCCACAGTAATAATCTACAGCAGTAGATTCTTTCGAAGCTTATCGCCTAAATCAAAAACTTTGGCCTTATACTAAAGCAGTTCCTGCACAAATATCTTCTATAGCAGGGTGTGGCCCCTGCTAAGTAACTTAATTACACATATTCCAATTATCCCTTTAAATATGCAGTTCTGTTTGAATAAAGTTGATTTCAACTTTGGACTGCTGTTGTACTATTGCTATTCCCCACTCTTGCTGTAAGTCATAAAAACGGATACATCCTGAAGGCATATGCATTCCTGAACATGTGGCCCATTTCAGAAAAACAAGCCTGTTCAATAGTTTTACTTAGTAGACTCTTTGTTGTATTTATAATGATACTGCCTCATAGAGAATTCAGATGCTTTTTACTCAGACACTAGCAGGTAAAAACGTCTTTTTAATGAAGTACACTTTCTCATAAAGTCAGTCCATATCTCTGCCGATCAGTTAGATATACTCCACAAAATGGAAAAAGTGGACAGCGCTCAAAATAGATATATATGAATAGAAATCTATAAAAAATAGACAAGCACAAATAATACCGAAAAATACAAACGTCTGTACAAACTTTTGGAGGAGATGCTCTCTGCTTGAGAAAGGGCTATCCGAAACGCGTTGCACTTTACATTCTCTCCATATATTTCCCTGCAGGGTCTTGCTGTTTATGTCTGTATTTTATTTGATCTATTTGTGTTCTTAGGAACCTCTATCCACTGAATCTTACACTTTGATCCATATGCAATTTTTTAGGGGAACTAAGACTAAAGTCTACTTATTATTCTGACCCATATGTGCTTTCTTATTAAGATTTCATTATATCTGTACTGATTGTATATTGCTTTATGGTATATTAAAAATATTTGTATTTTTCAATATTATTTGCGTTTGTCTATTTTTTATAGATTTCTATTCATATATTTATATATTTATTTTGAGCGCTGTCCACTTTTTCCATTTTTACTTGTTTTATGTTTTCAGTACTCATTTATAAATATCTGACTTTTTGTACCCACTACATTCTCTGAGCACTTACTCCTAGGATAAGACGCCAATTTTGTTGTTCTCACTTTATTCCCTTATATATGCTTCAAGGGGTTTGTATAATTAATTAATTCATCTATTTATTCTTATTTTATTCTTCAGTATCAGCGCTGTATTTTTTTCCTTTGATACTCCACAAAATACTCAGGCACCTTTTAAAGCTGAAATTGTGCTACAACTGTGCGCCACAGTATTTATGGGACTTATACAGACTACAGACATGGTGGGTTGGTCAGATTGCTGCTTAAAAACTGGTAAACATCCATATTTTGAATGATATGTCTTTATTGGAAACTTGTGTGTCCTTTTCACTTCTTGAACTAAAAGGGTTCTATCTATTATATCTGAGTAGTCAGATACGCTTAAAATGAATTGTGCTAAATTCTCATAGATAAAGCCCACTCAGTATGGTGAAGTTCTATCCTCCTCTGTCTTCCTGTCCCCTGAGGCTAGCTGTCTGTCTCACCGTCTCCAACGTACACATGGTATTGCCATATCGCTGAATAGCCCATGGCAAATATTAGTAGGAGTGGGCCTGTGAGGTGTTAAGTCTCGAAGAGATGAAGAGCATTGTTCCCTCATATGGAATAGAGGTCATATAAAACGGGGGAGTTTGGCAATGGACCGGGGCTGGATATCCTGTAAGGAAGACACTCTGAGCTTCTGCATCCCAATTTTTCCTCCTGCCGAAGAATATTATCACCTTTAACTCTATCTGCACTGGTCATCATATCAGAGGGCCCCTGACTTTAACTTTACTTAGGCATGTAACTAGAAACCACTAGGCCCCTGATCATTTTAGAGCATGAGAAGATAAGTTACTTGCCTTAGGAATAACATAATATGTAATATTACTGCAGCAAAGTACAAAATGTCAGTATTACTGTGAAACTGAGTACAATTGTAGGGTTTAATGATAGATTGTTGGTAGTCTTAAAAATCCCCTGCAGTATATAGCTAAGCCTGATTAACTAGCTTCAAATGAGCTGTTCAGGCAAAGGACATTGTTTAGCCCCAGGGAGAGTTGCCACCCAGCCAATATTTTACTGACCGACCATTAATAAAATTAGCTTGATGCCAGTCTATGAAGACCATATCATGGCTGGTATTATTTTGAAAAAAGGTGGCAACCTTACCTTCAATCTTGGGAGTGTGAAGTGGTCCTATTGATAAACTTGACCTATTATTCTCAGACAGCAAGATGGTACTTGTAGTTCATCAAAACAGATTGTAAGGTCTTGTGACTATTAAGTAATTTCACCTCAGTTTATATCGTTATTGAAATGATAAATCCTAAATTTTAATCAGTTTTAATTTAATATTCTACCCTTGCGGTAACATTGTGACTAATATTTGTCTCTTTTGATATAATAGGCACAACATATATCATTTAGCATTTATCTGTTTTTTATATGATTTGAAATGTTCACTGCTTTGATATAAACATATATCAGTGGGAAGTAGCAATGCCTCTGTGAATTACAAATGCTGTGTTAATAAACACACTAATCCAGATGTTTCCCCTTTTCTGCCTTCCCGAAATTGTATTTACAAATCATTGAACATCAGTCATGACTCACTGATTGTTGTTGTGCAGAATCAAAGGAGCATGAGGTGATCTGAATTTTTATACCAGTAATAAATTAATATATTCACATATTTCTGTAGCACTGACAGATCTGTGGAAATCGACAAGAAAAGGATAAACCCTGTGCAAAAAGACACAAAACCAGAAAGCACCAAATTGTGCGAATAAAAAAAATGGCACTTACAAGAAGATCTGTATATATACAAAAAAAGAAAGAAAATATAGAGTAGTATGTACCAGTAATAAATGTAAATAACCTGGGGTATTGGAACTACTCACAAGGCTGGCTCCATGTATAATCAATTGGAGCAACATTGATGGGTCACCCCTTATTTCTGTATTTCTTAGACCTGTGGCCCATTTTAATGCAGGCTATTTCATTTACTTTGGCTCATTGGCAAACTAGGTGTTAAGGAAGTTTGTCCTGTTACAAGTTGTGATTGTGTATTGCTTTCATTCCGGAAGTTCTCTCTATAGAATTATTCAGCATTACTTTTAATCCCAAGATCGGTTTTGTGTAAATGGCCTTGCTGGGAGGCGAGGTCAGGGCAAGCTCTCTGTTTTCTTCCTGTTCGAAGACGTCAGATTGTTTCCTTTCACACCTCCAAAAGCCAAAAATCTCACAAGCTCCTTCCCTAGCTCTCCCCCTGGAGCGATTACTCCAGCTAGTCCATTAATCTGTATTGCCACTCTTTCCAAAATTAAGTTTGGACGGAAACTACAAGTGACGGAAATTAGAGGTTCCACTGAGAAGTGACTATGCAGAAGACTGGCATTGATACCGTTCTAACTAAAAATACTTATACATATTATTCTCAATAACAAATACATATTTTGTGTAAGAAGTACAAATAAATAGGTTTCTTTTAACTTTAAAATGTATCTTTCCTGACTCAGATTGTCAAACATAACCCAATGTCCGAATACTGTGTATATATATATATATATATATATATATATATATATATAAATATTATAGTACCATTGAGAAAAAGTAAAAAAAAGTTAATGTCATTCTTATTATCTCATTTCCATTATTGGGGTTGGTTGATGTAACTTGACCTCTCAATCAACCACCTATATACAATCTTTAGTGGTATTGTTAGCTGCCTTATTTTTCTCACCTCTCCAACGACTTTCATTTATATGTAGCTGGGGTCTGCAGGCTTACAATTTACCCACCTAGAACACCTATTTATCTCTGGTGTGACTCACTCAGCTGTGACAGTTCCCCACTCCCTTCCACTGTCACAATGTATTTTAATTTATTTTCCTCCCCCACCTTTCCTTTTATCATGATTCCTATCCCCTCTAGACCAGCAGTTGCCAACCAGTGGTGGTCCGCGAGAACATTTTGGTGGTCTGTGGAGAAATTTGGACATTATTTATTTGCAATTTTTTATGTTTATTATACTGTTTCATTAAAATCTGATTCGTCTATGTGTTACTGACAATTTTCACTTTAACATGTTGCAAAAAATTCATGTTCCACGAATAACGACAATCGCCTTGACAACATTATTTATTGTTGTTTTTATCTGGGCCCCTAGGGGCACTTTTGTTGTCCTGTTCTCATCCGATTGTTTTGTTAAAGTGCATTGTTGTCTGTCAACACTAACTAATGTTTATTCCTCACGATACTCTTCTTAGGTAAGTGACCAGTGACATTTTTATTTTAACTGTGCACAATGTGCTATTTAAAGACATTGAATAGTTTGGGTTTGATAATGGTCATTTCTTGTTTGGTTTTAGATTTAAATAAATCCACAGTGAGTAAGAAAAGAATCAATAAACTTATTTAAAAAAACATATCAACACATATCACACTAATAATTGTGTTATGATTAAACAAGCAAGCTTTAATAATTTTGTTATAATTTTGTTAAACAAGTGCATTTCACATTAAAGGCACTGTCTGTTGCCCAAAATGCATCTTCCAAATATTAATGCATATCAATGTGCTTTCAAAGTACTTTAAAATACATGTTTTACATTTTACATTGCTAGATGAAATTGTGAAATGATAGCAGTTTGCAAGAAACCAGGACTGTCCACACTAGCTAAAAAGTAAATTTCCTTTCTTTACTCAAATTAATGGAATTTCCTCTCTCTAGTGATGTCATCAGACAATGTGTTGCAATGTTAAGAGATCCTACTCTGTACAACAGCAAGTCAATTACAGTCAACACAATGTACTCTATTCCATAAACACATGAAGTGGCTAAATGAAACCAAACTTTATATGCACATTGTCTATATAATCAGTGCTGCCGCACCTACAGTAAACATGCAAAGTAATCACAGGGGGAGAGCTTGAGTCCAATAATAAAAATGTGATTTATGCATAATGCCTAGATCAAATTAGATTAGTGGTCCCTGAGGTCCGCGTGGCTGGTGACCTCTAGAATGTAAACTTACGAGCAGGGCCCTCTGTATCATGTTTTAGTCTGAATCTATTTGTCTAATTTTGTTAGTAAATCCCTTTTTATGCTCTGCACCAAAAAGCTGTGTAAATAGTTGGCGCTAAATAAATAAATGTTAATGTAAATTGTGACTTTGGGTACCATAGTGTGCTGGTTTAAATCAATATTACGTGATCTAAAATATGCTACATATTGTGTCTGACTATTTATTGTTGCAGCAAAAGCTCTATACATCTTCCCTTCAGGTTAAAATGTCACAAACACAGGATGCTTCACAGTCCAAGTTAAACAAACTGACCATTTACAGGGTTGTTCTCCTACTGTGATCTTTCAACATTAATTTAGTTTTAAACAGTGAGCTATCCACACAAGTCTGAGCTGTGCTGACCTTACTCCCTACATGATTATCTAATGCCAGTAATAAAGCAAAAAAAGTCAATTCATGCAACCAAGTAGCATTGGATACTGTTTAGGGGCTCAAATACAATTGTTTTCTTTGCCCACTTGTGTTGTATTGTAGGATTTGCAATTTATGGCCTCTGGAGGGAGTAAAAACATATATATTTTCCATTGCTCCCTTACGTGGCACTGCAGTATCCATGACTGAGGGCGCTGGAATGTGATGTCACACTCTAGCACAATCAGGATACGCCATGATCTTTCTTCTGCATTGCATTACATATCTGAAGCATCTGCAATACAACCTGGCCTCTTGGGCTATTGGTTTTAGAGGCCTCTGCACTACAGCTTTCATTTATCCTGAGTAAGGAACACAATGTTGCATTTTGATAAAAATATCAGTCCATCTTCAGATGGGAGCTCTGAGCAACAGTTTAAATCACCTAGTCATACAAAATACTGCACCATTAAATACTAAAAAAACATTCTAATCTTGTGTGTACAGGAATATAACAACATATTATATGTTTTATACTTAAACACATAAATCACTCATAGCCCGTACTACATTACAATAACGTGTTTTGATATAGTGCCAACAACTGACACAGTAAGATAAAAAGAGCTTTGCACACAATTACATTTATACTAACACATCAGATAACCTAAGCTAATTGTTATTTTTTTGTCTATTCCTATAATTTAAAGGGACACTACCACTTACATAAGATGTAACTAGATAACCTGGTCATTTAAAACAAACACATAAATAAATCATCTGACACTGTTTTTTTAATATGATTAAATTAATTACATAAAAATGGAAAAATACATTTAGGTGTTTATCTCCTGGCTCCATTTTGTGAATATTTACCATGATACAACATTGTCCAAAATCTTCCAGCCAGTCTCACTTTACAACTGTGGCCAAAGCCTGCATTATGATGTCATAAGATACTCCTCTGCTCTCTTACTGGCTCCTGTGTATCATAGTGGGCAGGACTGGGGTGGCTGTATATAATTTTTTTTTTTTTACCTGCCTTCAAACACAAAGAGAGGAAAATGACCTCATCAAACAGAATCATAACTCCACCCCCTTGTGATGATTAGTTAAATTACCCTCCCATTCAATGCAAGTCTATGATCAGAATTCTGACTTATAGAAAGCATTCTGTGTCCCCAGCCCCAAAGTGAGAAGTTTGTGCTGCAAAGTCACTAGAAGGTGGCACCCAAAAACACTATATTTCACAGAATGTCAGCGTCTAGTCACACTTGTTTAGTTACATATTTTATTAAATACAGTCATATAACAAAAACAAAAGACATATCTGAAAGAAACAATGCAAAATAAAAAACAAAACCTTTTCATTTTTTGGTGGCAGTGTCCCCTATTTTTCATGATAAAATCATGTTTTAAATGCAAATGTTTTAATACAGAAATATTGTCATCCTCCCCTCATGGTACTGCACATTTTATGCCATATTTTTCCTGTTCTGGTGTGCAAAGTGTGAGTAAAATATCTATGTAGTATTACTGTAATGTGCTAAAAGCAATCATAATTATTGGCCCAGAAAATGAATATTCCTTTGTAATTCATTTTTTTTATTTCTTTCAATTTAGGAAACATCCCATTTCAATCTGAGACACCAGCCCAATCCTGTATGCACAAAGGGGTTTACGTTTCTGGCCACTGCCTAGAGACAGCAGGTCAGAGGTCATATTGCATAGCTGGTTAGCCAGTGCCACATCATGTTCTTAAGAGATCAAAAATATAGATTCTATTCACCTTGGAATTCAATTTGATCAGACGACAATGCAGTAAGTTGCTATATAAATATTAAGGTTTAAACCCTAAAACCGGAGATGCAGCCAACCTACCATCCTACCTGGATTCACCCATAAATGTATTTATATAGATAATTGGGCCACTGATGTTTAAATAAATCCACAGTCTTACCAATAAACCATCCAAAATGAATCAAGAACATTGACTGATGTCACAGCAGGTGACATGAGATACACATGCACTTTGAACTGTTAATAATAATACATTCCACATCTACATTTCGGCACATGGACTAATTTTGGGTATAGTACAGGCGTTGAATACTGGCCAAGGGAAATATACATTAAATCTAGCACACAATATGTGACATTGGACTGCATTACACTGATAATATGTTTAAAGGTATAACATAGGAAAATTCACAAACAATACCCTTCAGGAATGGAAATAATTGGAACAATTGGAACAATCCAAATCTTCGTTGTTCAGCTTCATTCAGGGAAAATCCTGTAATGTGACATGACCCTTCTTCCTGTACATGTCTAGAGGAAGAATCAAACATGGTAATAATATTCTTTAGCTATTCTCGTTATTTATAAGAGGGTAACAGATCTGTCATGTTCAATTGTTGGCAATTGCATAGTATTACATTACAAGCATTTATTTATATATAGTGCCATTCCCATGAGCTATAAATAAGAGACAGAAGAGGGAGACAGAAAAGAAATTACTCTATTGTGTAGTATTTTGTGTTTCAATTTTCCCTAAAACAAACAAACTTACAGAGTTGAGAGCCCTATTGAACCAGGCTCATAGAGAACTCATTTAGGCCAGATCTAACATCATTTCAGGATTCTCATATGGATATCTTCTGGCCCTTTAAATATCAGATAAGGTCAGGTGGTAGGTAACAGGGTACACGAGCAGAGTAGCATATACATGAAGAAGAGAAGAATACAAAATGTAAGTATACGTTATAGACCTCAGTGTAACCAAAGTACTCCATTGAGTATGGCATACCCTAGTAATACAATAGAAAACAGATTTATAGCGGAATTAGTAAAAAAAAAAAATGTAATCAGGCAAAAAACATAAAATACTTTCAATGTCCAGAAGGGGCATTCATTTTGTGATTAAAATGCCCAGTAGCAAACAGAGTTAAAGTGATAACAATACATTTTAAAGCTGTCAATATAAACACAATGCAGATTTGAAAAAATCATCTAATTTGCTAATCTCCCAAATTAACTCAAAAGGATGAAACATTTTTGCCTTCATGTCAGAGTGGATGTAAGTTAATGCATGGGTTGACTTCTGAGACTAAAATTAGATTTCAAATGAGATTTGCAAAAAAATAAAAATTACTGCTTTATTCTATCATAGGACTCTCTTCATACCCCCCCCCCCCCTCAACCATCCTTTGGTCTTCGTTTTTCTGGGTCACTGCAGGAGAGTTAATATTGTGCATGCACAGTTTGGTTGCCATGGTGATTGGCAGCGCTACGGCGCACATGCAATAGAGTTGAAACCCCCGTCCAATGGCATGCTCTCTGGCTTTCTGCATCGTAAGTGGGATAGGTTGGGAAGTATGAGAATCCACACAAAAAAGTATTAAAATTGTAAATATTTCTTTGAAAGATAATAGAGCTAAGTTGTTTTGTGGTATATTTCCTTCAGCAGCATGCTAGACATTCCTCAACATGTAAACAGTGTGGGATGGCTTCTAATGTAGAACACTGACAGATAATTTGGGCCCTGGCCTTTACTCACTGCCAGTAAATGATTTTTCACACACATATTTCAGGAAGCAACGTCAAGACGTTGAGAAGGAAACGTGCCGGATAACAGCACAAAAACACCTGGAGGAATGGCCTCTCTTGGGGAGAAAACAGGAATATCTTATCAACAAAAACTCCTTGAAACTAAAATAGGGTTGGGGGCGGGGAGGGTTATTTTCGAGTAAATGGTCTAATCAGTGCTTCTCAATCTACTAAAATCCAAACTACACATCAAATCCTTATCCTGTCTGATTTGAACCATAAAGAAAACAAAATAAAATGAAAAAGTTAAATAAATAACCAAGCAAAATATGCAGTACAGAAGTACTATGACTAAAACACAAACCATTGTGGCAGTAGATTTCGGCTTTAATAATGAGTAAACATTTCATATGTAAATTAATTTACGATATCAACCATTAAATAAGGCATTTAATAAAACTTAAAAGGATTGTTTTTTTTAATATAGGGTGATAGGACAAGTGGCTGTGATATCAATTTGTTAAATTCTACATTAAGATGTCAGTTGCACAAAGGGTAGCTAGTACATGGTATAGCCTTTCAGTGCCATTAGTAAGAACAAAAAATATTTGGGACAAGTATGATTTTCTCAGTAGGTAAGTGGCAATATTAGATTTACTGAGTGACTGCTCTTTGCCTAATAAACAATATTTCTATAAATAGAGGGTATGAATGTGGGGGGGGTGTGTGTTAATATTGATCTAAATCACCCTAAATTGACCGTTTTCTAATCTGCCTGTCTCCCCATGTTCTCTATGGAATTGCTGTTATTAAACTAAACATGGAGTACTTGCTCCCCATTTGGCACCTTAAGTGTTATTTGGATTCCAGGCACTGCTGAGCCGTGCTTCCTCCAGGAAACATTGACAGGTCTGTTATTTCCTATTTTGCGGCTAAGAAAAAAAGTGAGAGGTTGAGCCAGTTGCTATGAGGTTTTACAGGTATAATTATAATATTGCTTTCTGTACATTAAAGAATGCTACTGGATCTGTTTGGAATCTCAGACACTATTATATGTGTGTGTATCTCTAAATATTACGACAGTTGCCATGATGGTCAGCCACCTATTGTTTAGCATTTAGGTACCTTAGTTCCCAACAACTGGAGAATCAGAAATAAGCCATCACGACCTCTGTAGTATGACCAAATAGTTCTTTTAAATGTACAATATCGGGTAGCATGAGTTTTCGTGCAGTCCTGCAATATACATTAAAGTGGCCATCTGGTCACCCTTCATCCATTTCTGCTAACCTTGATGTTTAAGGTGATATTTAAGGATCTCTCTTTAATCTTCCTCTAGAAAGATAGTAAGTTTGCAAGCATGGTGCTCTCTACCTTCTCTCTGTTTAGTTTGCACCTTTTCACCAAATACTGCATTAAATGTTGGCATTATAGAAATAAACATTAATGTAGTGTAAAAAGGGTAAATCACTTTTCTAATGATGTAGATAAAACCTTGTAATGTAGGCACTTTCCCTGCTTTTTTCTGGATATATGGACTACAAATATTTCCAACTCTGTCCTTTCAAGCTCCTACACATCTCTGAGACTCAAAACACTTCTGGGGGCATGTACTAAAAAAAATGTGCAAAACTATATTTGCAACAAACAACTAAAAACACGGGCATCTTTGAAGATATTTTTTATGCCTTTTTGTCATTAGCGGGGTCCATGAGGAATTGGAACCTGAGCACCCAAGAAGAGGAGGTTTGGTGTAGATGTGGAGAGACAGGGTTTGGTGTTGGGTAACTGCATTTCCCTGGTGTCTTTGGGCCCTAGGTTCATGTGACCACATACCAAGATCCTGTGGAAACAGCTGATGTACCCAGAAAACCAAAGGCAGAAACTGGAGAAACACTGCAGACATCCTGAAGCAAGCAGGAAAACAACTATGACAGGATAGCAGGATGTAGCAGGCTGAGACAGGCAAACTAAGAGGGAAACTAAGCAGAGCAAAAGCAACTTAGGCAGAATAGAACTGAATGGAGAGTGCAGGGCTACATAACAAACTAGAGGAGGACAGAGGCAGAGTAGAAACTAAGTGAAGGATAAACAATACAAAGCACAGGGTTACAAATAATAAAATAAACATACAGGGCACTTATTCAACACACTGAGGCCCGGGCTAAGAGCTAAGAAACACAAGGAAACATATAAAGAAACAAACATAAATACACCAAATTATTATGCAAATTATATTTTTCTCATTTACCTAAGTAATTGATGTAAATAACAGTCAGCATAACTCTCATGTTATCAACTATTAAGAGTACAATTCAAATTTTTTTGAACAAACCTCCTAATGATAACAGTATTTTTTTTAAACATAAAAAACTTACAATGCACTGTTCCAAATTATTACGCACAGTAAGTTTCAAAACACTTTAAAGGTTGTAAAGAACTGAAAATTGTCTTTTGTTTTGTTTGCAGCATATTTACTGAAATCAAAAGCTATTTCAATCAAACTTATATCAACATTTTACCTTTTTAAACATTTGAACAGGTCACGTTACATTTTAACATAGGACCCCATATTTGATAGCAGCTTCACAAGTCTTGCATCCATTGAACTTGTGAGTTTTTGGACAGTTTCTGCTTGAATTTGTTTGCAAGCTGACAGAATAGCCTCCCAGAGATGCTGTTTGGATGTAAACTGCCTCCCACCCTCATAGATCTTTTGCTTGAGGATGCTCCAAAGGTTCTCAATAGGATTGAGGTCAGGGGAGGATGGAGGCCATACCATGACTTTCTCTCCTTTTATCCTCATAGCAGCCATTGATGCAGAGGTATTCCTTGCAGCATGAGATGGTGCATTGTCATGCATGAAGATGATTTTATTACGGAAAGCATAGTTCTTCCTTCTGTACCAAGGAAGAAAGTGGTCAGTCAGAAACTCCACATACTTTGCAGAGGTCATCTTTACACCTTCGGGGACCCTAAAGGGGCTGACCAGCTCTCTTCCCATGATTCTGGCCCAAAATATTACTCTACCACCGCCTGACGTCGCAGCCTTGTTGGAACAGGGTCGCCGTCCACCAACCATCCACTACTACATCCATCTGGACCATCCAGGGTTGTACTCACCAGTGAACAGGACTGTTTGAAAATTAGTCTTCATGTATTTTTCTGCCCAATGCAGCCGTTTCTGCTTGTGAGCATTGGTTAGTGGTGGCCGAATAGAAGGTTTATGCACAGTTGCAAGACTCTGGAGTACTCTACACCTTGATGTCCGTGGGACTCCAGAAGCACCAGCAGCTTCAAATATCTGTTTGCTGCTATGTAATGGTATTTTAGCAGCTGCTCTCTTGATCCGATTCATGGATCTGGCAGAAATCTTCCTCAATGTGCCTTTATCTGCACAAACCCGTCTGTGCTCTGAATCAGCCACAAATCTCTTAATAGTGCGATGACCACACTTAAGTTTTCGTGAAATATCTAATGTTTTCATACCTTGTCCAAGGCATTGAACTATTTCACTCTTTTCGGCAGCAGAGAGATCCTTTTTCTTCCCCATATTGCATGAAAATGGTGCTCTGCTTAATAATGCGGAACACCCTCCTTTAATAGTTTTTCCTTAAATTGGGTTCACCTGGCAATCTAATTATCACAGGTGTCCGAGATTGTTTTCAGTGATCAAAAGAGGCCTGAGACACAATGCCATCCATGAGTTAAACTGAAAAACAAAATATTTAATCTTTGTGACACTTAAATAGAATTTGCATAATAATTTGTAACAGGGAGTACATGAAAACTGACACTAGAGATGGAAAATGGTAAGTGTTTGGTTACACCAATTGGCAAAATGAGGATTAAGCTTGCCAACCCCATCAAGGTACTCCACAATTAGACAAGTCCCTAGCTATGACAGAATGAAAAGACAAACACTGCAGAGACAAACAGACACAAAGCAAACCTGAAGACTGAGTTGCACAGACTTAAGACTGGAGACTGTAGGACCGCACAAACTGAAAACTAAAGCACTGAACAGAAACATGTGTGATTTATAAAGAAACAGAGAAAGATAGGTGGAGACAAAGAAAACTCGGAATGGAACAACAGATAAAGTAAAAGACAGCTAAGACGCAGAGAGCAATGACAGGGCTGCACTCTACGACAAGGCTGAAACACTAAGTTAGGACTGGAACACTAAGACAGGGCTGGTACTATAAGAGGGCATCCCATTTAAGGGACTTTATGACAGGGCAACCCATTAAAGAGACTCAAGTTACCCCTTTTACAGGGCTTAGGTCAGGGCAGGTGTCAGTTTATGGCTAGGCTTGGACAGGTGCCAGTCTATGGCTAGGTTTAGGCAGGTGTGGGCCAATAGCTAGACTTGGGCAGATGCCACTCTGTGGCCAAACTGGGCAGGTACCACTCTGGGCATGTCCCTCTCTGAACTAGGAGAGTGCCACCATTTGGTCAAACAAGGGGAATGCCATCATGTGGCCGAAACTAGGGAGTGGAACACAAGAATACAAAGAACAGATGGGAACCAGCATAGATCATAGGCAAGGAAAGACAAAAGGATACATACATGCCTGGATGAGCCTACATGTGGGTTGACTTGTGACACTTTCTTATTGGCACTTGGTAAAAGCTGGTGAAATGTTTACAAGCAAGATAAGAATTATTTTTCACAAAATATAATTGCAATATATTACTGCAACGGGAAAAATCCACTCTAGATAAAAATAAACCACAAAACAGAAAAACACCCTCAAAATGTTACAAATATTTTAAAATGGCTCCTTATTCATATTTTACTTATTTTGTCCCACTGCACTTGTTTAGTACATGACCCCCTTGGTGTCATGTGATGTCCCAGCATTGTGAATTGTTCAGGAGAGTGGAAAATCACTGGACCCTCACAAATATTTTTTAGTGGATGGAGAGCCACGGAATTTGTCCATATAGACTTTGTGTTTTTATTATAACTTAAATAACAATGTACATAACTTGATAATTTATAAAATACATGTATACCATAATTACCAGAAATGTAGTGTATATATGAATAGAGGGGCTTAATATTTTGTCCTGAAAATGAATCACTTTTTCATAGACTAGATCTGATTTCACTAATAATCTATTAAATACTGTAAGCAGATTACTAAATACAGTAGCAAATTTGATCTAGTTTGTCACCAGAGGGGGCAGCAATGCGTCATAAAGGAATGATGTGAATTTTACATTATTTGCCAAACTTCAGCATGATAAAGTGCTTTTTTTGTTGTTGTTAAAGAAACGGCCAGTTCCCAAAACTTGGGGTTTAAGACAAAGGTGAAAAAACCTACATTGGTTAAAATAAAAAAAAAGAAAGCCAGTCTACTTGCAATAGACATTACCTACCTGTGGAAGTTGTTAAATCACTTTACTAGTTTGTTTTGGGTAAAAGTTTGTTTAATTTATAAAAAGCTGAATTCATCTGTATTTTCTTGGAAGAACGAATTGATGTTACTGTGCAAACGATCATTGAAGTCAGAATAATGCAGCAAGAACACGTCTGTTAGTGTCATAGGTGTAGAGGTCAAAGGGTGTTGAGCTGGATTCTGGTCTCTGATTTTGAAGTAGCTCCATAGCTCAGTATTCCATCTTCTTGTATTCTTATGTAAGAGAGCAAGGTATCTGTGCGTACACAGCAATAAGTCTCTTTGACCATCTCCATTGATATTTTGAACTATTAAAGTGTAATTGCACAGAACTTTGATATTTTTTATCCATTTCACTCACACTTGGTGTCCAGCAAGGGTCATCCTTGTTCCTCTGCAGCTCTCTCTTCATGACTCCTTTCTATGAAACTTAATAAATACCACCAGTATTTGGGTGACACTACCTCTCCATCCCTGATTTCTCTCTCATGATGCAGTAACTGCCTGTTGGACAATTGCTGCCAAAAACCTAATCTTTCTAAAACAGAAATGATAATCTTCTTCCTTTGAATTCCACCCCTGTACCCAATTTCAACATTATTATTCAATATCCCACATTTTTTTTAGAAAGACGGAGCCTATAGTCTTAAGGTCAGCTTTGACTCAAAGGTAGAGTGGTGTTCGATGGCACAGCAATCCTTATGAAGTGGTTGAATATAATTTGCATGAATATAATTTATACCAGATCAACCAAAGCAGGACACAAGCAACACATGCTTAATGCATTTGGCACTGAAAGTGCTTATTCATAAGTCACTTTCAATGTGAAGCATATTAAGCACTCTCAACCCCATGGAAGTCCGTGCTGATAAGGAATGTATGGAGAGCGGCAATGTAGGGCCAAGCAGTGGAGCAATTTGTATGCTTGAGTCAGTATTTTAAATCTGATCCAAGAAGGAAGGAGAAGTCAAGAAGACTTTACAAATTGGAGCAGCAGACGAAGAGCAGCAATTGAGAACGATGTGAATGGCAGCAGCATTTTGGAAAGAAAGTCGAGCAACAGGAAGACAGATCAGGAGAGTGTTACATTATTCAAGACCAGAGATAATAATAAAGTGCCTTCAGCAGTAGTATAGTATTTTAGCATTCTGTTCATGTTAATTTCTTTAATTACAAACACCAGGATTTTTCAAGCAATAAAACATGGGAAGTGGAAGGGAGAGCTGAGTCAAATTTAGAGAGGAAAAGAGAGGAAAATGACAGCTAAACACAAACACCATAGTAGTCTTAAAACAGCCATTGCCATGAACAATGTGGTTAAGGGACCTGCAATTGCCACATCTGCCTAGACCCTAACACAAAATGTGTTTAATGTTTATATATCTATATAGTATATGGATGATGGGTTCTATAAAAATGGGCAGCTTTTGTAGAATGTTTGGAAACCATTCAACAAGAATATAGCTTTTCCACCAGAATAAACTACCGCATATACTCGAGTATAAGCCGACCCGAATATAAGCCGAGGCACCTAATTTTACCACAAAGAACTGGGAAAAAATATTGACTCGAGTATAAGCCTAGGGTGGGAAATGAGGCAGCTACTGGTAAATGTAAAAAATGAAGATAGATACCAATAAAACAATAAAAAAACAATAACCTAGCTCTGTAAGTGGAAAAGGTCAACAAAAACAATATGGTATCAAAAATACCGTAACTTTCCAGGATTTTGCCCCCAATATGTCATTTAATATTCCAGGATATTGCCCCCAATATGCCATTTAATATTCCAGGATATTGCCCCTCAGTATGCTCGTTATGCCACCCTCCTCCCCCCCTTCCCCACACCCCAGTACTTACCTCTTTGCTGCTCCGTCTCCCGGTGCTCTGAAGGTCCCTGGCTGTGAGGGAAGCGTTATGAGCTCCCCTCCAGCCGCGCGGATCAATAAAGTTTGTTTAAAAAAAAAGTTTCAACAAACTTTATTGACCGCACGGCTGGAGGGGAGCGCACAACGCTTCCCTCACAGCCACGGACCTGCACCGGGAGACAGAGCAGGAACGAGGTAAGTTTTAGATTTTTTTTTTTTTAATGCAGGGGGTGCCAGCAGCACGGGTGTCACCCCCGCTGGTGGTGTCACCCGGTGCGGTCCGCCCCCCCCCCACCTTGTGACGCCACTGCCTGGATGCCTTAGAACCTGACCAGCGTCCTCAGTTCTCGAGACGCTGACTCGAGTATAAGCCGAGGGGGGCATTTTTCAGCACAAAAAATCTGCTGAAAAACTCGGCTTATACTCGAGTCAAACGGTATATAGAAATAAAACATAGAAAAGTTCATATGATATAGATGTCATTGTCTTAAGAGTCAAAATGCTGTTCTTCTTTAAATTTGATGTTCTTATTTTGTGTACAGTCTTGGTATAAATGCAAGTTTACTCACTTTCTAAAGTGTAATTAGGGTTGCCACCCAGCCAGTACAAAAAAAAAAATTGGCTTGTGTCCAATGTTAAGTCTATGGGGGCAGTAGCATGGATGGTATTTTTTTTGAAGAAAAGGTGGCAACACTAATTAAAATGCATTGACATTCTGGGTTATCATGTAAAAGATAGCAGCTCATACTGTACAAAGATACTTGAAAATTCCGAAATCTTATCTATATCTCCATTCTATACTCTAGATTTAAAGACATGTGGGACTTGCATAACTATATAATCTATGGAATCCAGAACAATTTTCCACTTCCTTTTTAACTTCTTACAGCTTTCACCACTCCCCGCTATTTCTGCTGGACTCCTGGGGCCTGCTCTTAGCAGTCATTCCCCCTCCCTTGCACCAACCGCCTTGTTCACAGACACTGTGTTAAAACGTCAAAACGCTCGCAGGGAAGTTTAGTGGGTCAAATAACCTTCCTCAGGGCTGTCTGCAGGTGTTCTGGTTTTTAAGAAAGGTGCTGAGCTTTTAGGCAATGGAAAATAGAGGCGACCCAAGAGGAATCATTTTTTACACACAAAAAACACTGCATGTGTTGTTTTGCATCAACGCCACACACTCTCCTGCTGATTAACCCTTTACAAGCCCATAGAAAGATTACAAACAGCACTGCTTTGAAACGAATGCAGTTTTAATGGTGATTTAATTGTGCGTCCGTTGAAGAATACAGAAGTCGCACAGTGCAGGATTCGGAAACTTTAATGTGGTGAAAGCAGCTTTATGTATAATTATGATTAATGCCAAATCATTAAACCATTATAGATCTTCATGCCTGCTGTAGGTAGCACCGCTATTGAAAAAAAAAGCACACAAAAAGTTGTGACTTTTCCTTCTTATAAAATATGATAATTAAACTTCTTGTTGCACTATTCTCTACCACAACTGCTGGATGGCTGTGCAATGTAACTATCACCCGTTCTGTAAGTAGTAGTTCATTGTGTTGTATTATTGACAGGGATTTCCATTGCCATTAGTATTGTACAACCTTTTAACAAGGAAGGCTTTATATCATTGCTCACTGAAGCCATAATCACGCATGCTGATTTAATGCAGTGGAAACCTTGTAGGCACATAGCAACATACAATCAAACCCTACAAATCCAAATCTAGCCCTATTACATCCAGTGTCTCCCATCTTTGGCAAAATTGTGGCTACAGGATAACATGTCCTGTTACTGTGCTGCGTTAAAAGAAACAGTCACCAACCAGTGTGCCAACTGTTTGGTTAATCAACAAACATGCACAGTTGTTTGCCATCTGTCTGCCAGTGAACCATGTGGATCATGCGCAGTTTTACATCATATCCTGTAAGAAGTTATGCCCCCTGCTGTCCCACAACAGCAAATTTGGATAAATAATTTTACCACAGATATAACTGTACCACTGGATTTGACAACATATGTTATAGGAAGGAAAGCTGAATGGGACATGATAGAACATATAAATAAATGATGGGATTCAGCTAACTACAGGAATGATGCATATTTTTCTGGGTATGCATGTGCAAATACAATTAACAATGACCTCTTGCCTTTATATCCACATTATATTAAAAGGGACTGTATCACCCAAACATTGTTTTTACTGTGAATTAAGAGCATAAAAAATGATTGAAAATGATCTATACATTTTATTAGCAAAACTGCAAGCAAATGCCTAAAAGAAAATGTGTCAGTGGAGTCGCCTGTTTATGACATCACCTGTGGCACGGTATGTAAATCACACATTTCCCATTGAAAAGCAGTTCATTTGCATAATGCACCACAGGTGATGTCATAAACAGGAGACTCCACATTTAAAACACATTTTCTTCTAATTTAAAGATTTGCTTGCAATTTTGCTAATACAATGAATAGATAATTTTCAATAATTTGTTATGCTCTACATGCTCAGTAAAATTGTTCAAGTGATACAGTCCCTTTAATAACACCTCTGCTACCCACTGAATTTCAAGTGTGGGGGTGGGGGGCTGTATACATTACCTTTACTCCACTATAACTTATGTTGTGTGGGCTTCTCGTACTTCTCCAAACCTCAAGCAGAAAGCCATTAACCAACCTCATGCTGGGGATTCCCATTAAGGATGAGTGGTTATCTGGCTCTGCACCTTTGTCCAGAGCTGTGCTTAGAGGCTATCTTGTAAGTGGATATAGAGGCAAGAGGTGATCATTGTGGACCTTATTTGCATATGCCTAACCAGAATCTCTTGCAGTGGTGGTAGCACTGTGAAAGTGAGATTTTTTTGGGTAAGTAAGTCTTTTGGCTTGTCTGGTGTGTGCAGATTTGTGTTTAATAGTGCCTCTGATACCATTTGAATTTCAGGTGGAGAGATTTTTCCATCACCATAACTTTTTGTTTGTTGTCTATGAAACCTTCTTCCAGTCTCAGAGGATGACCTCTTGTACCTTACTGTGAATGAAACGTTCACTGTAGAGTTCTTCACATTGGCCTTGCACATCTTTATATAACATTATAACATCCCCCTAATTTGCTGTTTTTCTACCATATATAAATGCAACTTTTTAAGTCTCTTCATTACTAAGATCTTATTAATTTTTCTAGACCTCCTTAGCATTTTTTCGAGTTACATAATGTCCTTTTTAAGGACTGGTGCCCAGAATTACACTGCATATTCAACGTGACGTCTTACCATTAAATTGTGAAGCACCACCCATGAATCAATAACCCATTTATTAACATATTAATTAATTAATTGCCTGACTTTTGATCCCTTTTGAAATATGGACTCCACATCCAGTCTATTGGCACTATACCTGAACTTGAAGATGAAAACCAACAGTATGGCCATATTAGGCTTAGCTCTGTATGTACCCTTGGGTATATACCATCTGGTAAAAATATGTAAAATATCTGCTTTCTCTCTGTCCTCACTAACCAAATTTCTCATTTTGAATAAACGGGGACCAATATTTTCTGCCTTTAGCTTTTTTCCACTAACATACTTTAAAAAATCTGGGGATTAGTTTTATGCTCTTTAGCAATCAGTTTCTCACTTTTCAATTTAGCCATTTTAACTGATTTTTTTCGACAATTTTGGAAATTTTACTGCCAATTTTTTTCATCAGTCTGCTGGTAAACACCAGCTCGGTGGCAACTCTACCATCAGAAGTGGAAGAGGTTAATACAGTGAAAAGGGCAACTTAACTTAATATTTTATGGTCTATAAAAATAACACATTTCAGTAAAAAAATAGTCAGTGTTTTTTTTATATTATAATATATCTGTATGGCCATTTTTTCTTCCCAACAATGTTGTTTCACCATTTCTGGTGTGATCCTCCTGAAGGGAGATTTTTGCCCTGCAGACTGTCACTGTATATATTACGCAAAAAATAATGACAGCCTGCAGGGCTCAATCTTCCATTGCATATTTTCAAACAGTCCCGGATTTCATGGGATAGTCATGTTTTTTCAGGTCCTGTCCTAATATGACTGTAGTGCACGACAAACATTGCATTCAACTATGAGAGACATATATAGTCAACATACACGAAGTGAGCATGGTACACCAGATATTCTGGAGGTCAATCTTACTCAAGTCAAGCAACATGTCACATGACCACACCACTTTGGCTCTGTCTCTGCCGCATTTCGGTATTTGATTCAAGTATGTTGGCAGGTATGCCTTCAGTCAAAGATCCAGGTAAGTAAAATGGCTGCTCCCTCCAAATGCAGACAGTGCCACTAGGGAGAGAACACAGCCATAAAGATAAAAAACAAAAAAACAAATGCTATTATTTTGTCTAATAGGATGGTAAAATGATCTACAATATGGTTCTGTATTTACACATTGGTGGTGAAAAACTTTTTTTACACAATATTTTTATCACTTTTACTGTTTCGGTGAAAATCTCTAAAAAGATCTTTTTTGTGACAGAAATCATTTTATACATACATGCAAATACTAATTGTCTGAAATGCATAATTTTTCTCACAGGCATTTTATACCGAACACGCAATGTTGCTCTCTGTGAAATATTACTTCCTGTGCTCTACTGTAAGAGAAAGCTTCTACCACAAAAGAAGTATCACTTGTTTTTCAACTATCCAGCAAGCCGTTATGAAAGGAGCAGTCATATGACTTTCGTGAAAACACCACATTACGTATGAGGTTATGAAACGGATGGTTTCCTTTGAAATCATTAAACATTTGTATGTTTCCTATTTACAGAAACTGCCCTGTAAGCTATGCAAAGCCAAATTGGTCGTTTTTTGGCAATAAAAAAAAATATATAATTTGAATACTATAAACGTTTTTATTTATTGTGACTAAACTGTGCTGCATTAGGACAAACTCCTGGGACAAACCCCTCACGTTGTTCTGGTAAAGCATTTCTATCCTTGCACATTTTTCAACATACAGGACAACTAAACTTTTTTTTTTTTTTAACTTGTGTTTCTAGCATGTGTAAAAACTGGCATGTATACTTTTGATAGTATATGCCAATTTAACCTCTGACTGGCAGCTGCCATGCTTCCCTGGGAAGCAGGCAGCTGTCTGGTTGGCAACTGTCTTTCTCTGCTAGCGCAAAAAAAGACCCTTATTTTCAAAAGGCGGTCAACAGAGGGGATCTTAATTAGCTCCTCTATGATGATCTCCTTTACAAGGGTCTTTCTGTGCACAAAAAGAGAGACTCCTGCTCCCTTTTCAGACGAGCAGGGTGAGCTCCCCTCCGATTGGCTGTTTGAGCACTGACCTTTTCAGGGCACACCAGTCTCCTAACCTGTAAAGATACACCTCGAATTTACTTGAGGAATGGTACCCTATTTTTTTTAACCCTTTCTTTTTCTAAGGAACCAAGGGCTTAAAAAAGTTTAGCTGTCCATTAAAGATGCATGCAGTCTGGAACGGATGAAGAGTATAAACTCCTAGCTAAATGACACAACTTGAGCAACTGAAATAAATATGATACTTTAAAGATTTGGAAAGCTCAAGATACTCTCTGCACAAGCTTGTTTAACAAAAGCTGCCAACACAGGACCTACACAGTAAAACATATTCATCTCTTTCATGATGTGGCCACAATGGGACACATATGGAATCTCAGGAAGGGCCACAAGCAAACAAATCTGCAACAAACTGTTGGATGGCAGAGCAAGTAGCACACAAAGGAAGACAACAGAGTGTAGGATGCCAAATGGAAAAAAAAGCAGTTGTAAATGAGGATTATTATTTTGGCACTTGACATGTAAATTACACTGGTTTGATAAGTTAGGCGCATGCTAGGGCCTTGTTGTTTCATCATGATGATTAATCTCCTTGCTGCTTCTGCTATGCTTGGTCGTAGTCAAGGCTATGCATGAAATCTGCTCTATCAACCCAAAAACTGGTTAAAAGTTCACATAATGGAAAAGACTACCCCAACATACTAATAATAGCTCATTTATATCAAAAACACAAATGTGAAATATGCTATCCAGATTACCGACTGTAGGAGCACATAATATAGTCAAATAAATGGAGAAATCTGGGGTTTACTTTTATACTGATGCCTATGGACATAGCTGGAACTATTGATGAACTAAAAATGTCAGATGATGCAGTCAAAATGTACAAACACTTACAGCTTATATCTGCTTGTATCTTAAGCAATATTACAGGATCATGCTGGATCATATGCTCCACTGCTTTATAACTGAAACATGTTGTCTAACTAAAACTCTCCTCCAACCTCATCACCACTTCTCACTCGCATCTCCAAGATGTCACCCGACCTGTTCCCTCTCTCTGGAACTCCCATCCAGCTCTCTCCCTCCTTTTCAAACTTTAAAAAGTCCCTCAAAACTCATCACTTTAGAGAGGCCTACTACCCAACCCAATAGAATACCGGTCACTTTACCTCTAGCTGATCCCACCTAGCTGGAACACACACAATTCATCTTTGGCCTATCCCACCTAGTGCCACCCATTCACACTACTGTTAATACAACTTCAATCCCTTATGTGTCTCGTGTACCCCATTCCCTCTAGATTGTAAGCTTACGAGCAGGGTTCTCTACCTCATTTACCAGTCTGTTCTAGTTTGTCTAACTTAGTATGTAGTTCCCTACTATGCTCTGTACCTAGCGCTACGTAAATTGTTGGCACTATATAAATAAATGTTAATGTAATTCAATCTGTTGAGTGCTATCTAGACCATGTTATACAGAGTACAGGGTTTCCAGATGATCTGGGAAAATTTCTTATGAACAACACTACTCACTTGCCTTGAAATAAACTATCGCCATGTCATTAAATCTTAGTCTGGCCTAGTTCTATTAATGCTTCATCGCTGTCTAAACCATTTTTCACTTTTTTTAGTCTGACAAAATGGCCTCACACTATTTCACAGAAGTACCACCTGGTGGAAAATGACCATGTTACAGCTCTGAGAAAACAAGTACTTTAGCAGCCTAAGTTAAAGACCCGTATATCATCAGCCTATAATTAACCTCGAGTAATATCCCACAACATTACACTGTAAATGATAAGGAGACATCCTCACTATCCAACCATGGTCCCTTCATGAAAAGACTGTAACATCCAGATATTACTGTTATTCAATCAGGGTAAAGCTTTTAAAAACTTTGGAAAACTAGATTTTGAAGCCCTATTGCTGAACTTGGGCTGTTTTAATGCTTGCCAAGGAACCAAGTCTTCACTCTTAAGTAAAAAGCACTTTTCTTCTTGGCATCAGCAATAGAGTTGGAAATAACATAACCACAGATTACAGAAACCAGTTTCCAGTTGCTCATGTTTTAAGGACGAGGATCTCTTCTGGGTGGCTGACCTTTTGAGCTCATAGGATTAGCATTGAAACTGTCCTCACACGACATCTCCCTCCTTAGGGTTCCCTATTGCTAAACAGTATACTCTTTAACTTTCCATTGCTTCCCCACAATAGAAGAATTCCTACTGTAAAATGGAAAATGTTTTCTCTTTTCCCCCCTCTTTTTATGAAATTAAATTTCCAGTCACAAAATGTAGGGGAAAGGGACCATTTGACAAGACGTCTGTAATGTGAAAGTGATGGGTAATTGTATACAGCACAATGGCTTTTAGGCTGTTTAGCCAATGGGTTTCACGAGCAGATGACTTTATAAACTCAGTGCGGTTTTCTTTCTCTAGAACTGTAAATAGTTTATACACTGCTTTACAGTTTGTTCTCTCAAAGAACTGGAACGCTATCGTTGTGAAGTAAATCATGCAAATATTGGTATTTTTTTCAGGATATTTGCTAATAAGGTGAATTTTTTTACAGACTACGGACCAATGTATTTTTGGGTTATATGTTTTGATAAATATTAAGGTACAAAATCTATTACAATAATTTTACATGAGAAAATACATTTTCGGTTCTCTCCTAGACTCAGTATAATCATTTTAAAAGAAGGTTCAGTAATACACCAGGTGAACCTGGGGTTGGTAATGCATACCAATGTAACAACAAATCAAAAGAAGCAAAAAACAAAAATCACCCCACACTTAGAAACAACCTTATAAAACATAAAAGAAAACATGTGTGCCTGCTAGTTTGCTTTTGAGTATATTAAGGTAATCTTTTGGCATCAAATATGTGTAAGCCACAGCATTATTAGAGTTAAATGCTACCAGCCTATCCCTATATTGGGAAGAAAACCCATTAACATTAAACAACAGCATATATTTTAAACATTGAGGAATTGTTGGGGTAGCAAAACCAAGCCCAAATGTGAGACATTTTCATGAATGGCAGGGCACAGCCGGTCCTATAATGGGTCCCGGTGGTTCCTTCATTGTTTCTTTCTTTTTTCCTAGAGTGCGGTCCCACATTGCTCGCAATCTGAAAAATATTTATGAGCACAGCTTGATACTGCTTACTGGCATCATGTACAAGGTTTATGCATTTACTGCTCATTTGCATCTTAACCCCTTCGTGACATTGGATTTGTCAAGCCTGTCCAGACAGCAACTCAGTTGCCGACATAGGACGGGCCTGACATCCTGCGGAGGAATGAGCGAAGTTAGCGATTAGTGTCAATGTATCGAGCAACACCTAAATTCAGTAAGGGTTAGGGTTAAGGTTAGATTGGTGTCACAAGTTCACTGTAGGAGAAAACGCTATTTTTAGGTTATCGTCTTATAACTTGCAAGAAGCAACAGGAAAGCATGTAAACATGGGCTATTTCTAAACTCAGGACAAATATCTATTTTGCAGTATGTATTTGTTGCGTTTTTAAATGTGAAAATATTTCAGAAAAAGTTATAGAAGCTTTTTTTTAAATGTTTTCATCATATTTTTTTTTTTTTTTTTATAGTGAATTATATGATATGGTGTAGATAATTGTATCAGAAGAAAGCCCTTCTTATGCTGATAAAAACAATATATAATTTGTATGGGTACAGTAAATGAGAAAGAAGAAAAATACAGCTAAAATACTGCAGAAAAGTTAAAACAGCCCATGTCACAAAAGGTAAGACCAATTACAAAGGGGGTTAATGATATTGCATATAATTTTTCACATAGACTAGGTACTGTTCCTGATTTCGTTTCATTTTAGTTATAATTATAATGATATCACATAACCTGCTACAATTGTTATTGTCTGCAATATTCAGTAAAGCCTGTCTTTATATAGTTGCCCAGCATATTGTTTTTCACCTCATGTGAACAAACCTGCCACATTTGACGTGAAAGCCACCTGCTTATTGGAATACATAAACTAAATGTATATTTTGCCATCTCGTCTGTGAGATGACTCATGTTTGCATCATCATCATTAGTGCATTACATCACATCTCTCTTTGCTAGCAGTAAGAATGCCTGCTACTATCTTTATTGTCCACAGTATTCAATAATGCCTTATGTTCCCAGAGTCTTAATGGAGTTACACAGAACATTGTTTTCTCATCTTATGTGAACAAACCTGCAGCATATGATGTGAAAGCCAGCTGGTTATTGGAATACATTAAATAAATGTACATTTTCTGAGATGACTCATGCTTACATCATCATTTGAGGGTCCACTCACTTGGAGACCTCACCTTAACTCTCCCAAGACTAGCAGATTACAGCTGCCAGTTTGCGTGCTCTTGCTAACCTTAGGTACATAATATAATCCACATGGAATGCCCCAGAGAAAGATGTGTTTTAATTTATGGTGCTATAAAATCGTACACTTGGGTATTTTTTTTTTTTTTATAGGCAAACGTTATAATAAAATACAAAACGTGAAACATTGTAAACTTGTTTTACCAGGAAATCTGAACAGATATTACTGTGTTTCCTGCAAAGGTCCGTTTTACCAATACATCATTGAAATTACAAAGGGAAATCTTAAAAACAGTTTTCTTTAAATATATGAGGATTAGTACAGAGGGAATTATGCATTAATGGCCTGAAATATAATATTCACTTTTGCATATATCCCAGTATTTAAAATGGCCAAAGAAGATTAGTAGTAACAAGGACATGACCGGCTGCAAGACAGCTCGTCAAGCCTAATTATTATTAGGTTATTTTATTACTTGAGATATTTAATTTAATCAGTGAAATGAATAAGAACATGAATTTTCTTTACTGGAGTTTAAACGGACTGTATCACCTAACATTGTTATTACTGTGAATGTAGAGACTCAAAAATGAAAAATATCTATATATTTTTGTGGCAGAATTGCAAGCAAATATGTAATTTAAGAGAAAAATTTGAAGCACAAGTGAAAAATAAAGTTTAGTTGCTATTTACAAAGATAAATACAAAGAATCCTTTTTCTACTGTGTATCCCTGCTCGCTGCACCGAGAGGGATACCAGCTGTACCACACTGACGAGGCTAATGAAGGCCAAAACGTATATCTGTAGTTGCTTTGTTCCTTGTGCAGAGGAGATCCGCCAGGCAATTTGGATCTGGACCAGTCTGATATGGTAATGGAGTTTCCTCTGTAATTCTTCTACAAAACAATGGTTCAAAAGACATTTATTTGTTGTTTACGACTGTAAAGGTACTAAATGGTAACTATTAAAAAGTTAAAAACAAACATACATCTGAATAATATAAAATATATTGGCAGACAATAGATTCCTGTGCAAAGTATAGTAGGAAGGATAGCTTAGGCCTAGTGAATAGGATATTACGGTTTTGCGATCAACTCTACTTAAGTAATACACTAACAATCGATGGGCTATGGAATAAAAAAAGGTCAAAAGGGCACATTGGCAAGCGATTTGCAAAACTCCTTAATCCATCAAAATAAAAAAAAGAACTTGATATACTCTCCAATATTTTAAATGGCTGAGAGGGGTGCATCTTTTGGATCTTCAGTTAGGTTATGACTCGTCTGCAATGTTGTTGAGAATTTTTTTTATTTATCATGTAGCTGTAAGTGTCAATGATTGCTGTCCGTGGTACTTAACTTCCATTTATCACTGACTTAACAGACAGACAAAATGTTGCAATGTATTTATGAGGTTGTGCCTGAGAGATACCTGAGGAGTCTTAGGTCACATGGGGGATTCCCTATCAATGATCACTTTGGGGCATAAGATACTTGATCAGCTGTGGTGTGGCAGATTACATATTGCCAGAAGTGGGCCAGATTTAGCAGGATCTCAGTGCATGTCAGGTAGTATAAAGTCAAGGGGGCAGAGGCTGCAAGCATTTACTCTCTCTCACACATGGCCATGGGGAGAGAGGAGGAAAGTACGTCCGAACGCACCATCTAGTTCAAGTAAAAAAGAATTATTGTGTAGGATAGGACTCATGGCTGATGGGAATGTGGTTAAATTAAAGATGCTACTGTGCCTTTGCCGGAGGGACCATGTTTCCAAAAATGAAAGTGTAGGCCCGGACAAGAGGTCTACTTATTTTGGGTGGGAGCCTCGGCAGGGCAGGATGGCCTTATCCATTCCCACCCATAGCTTAGAGCGGGTGAGATCGTCCAGTTAGTAATCCTTAGAAAATGTGTTACACTGTTTTTGGGGAGGGTCAATAGCGTGGGGTTTAATCTAGGTTGTTTTTTGTGCCAAACCAACTTGGTTATGGTTTGTATGGGTGTTTTGGGGAGAGTAATTGGAAGCATTTGAAATAGATGGAGTAGATGTACATCTTAACCGCATTTATTCACCCATGCCATGTGAGGAATGCTGAGCCCCACCTGCGTTCATATGTGCATATTGTGTTAGCTTGGGGTAGAAGGTAGGCAAGGTAATGTTGAGTTAGATTCTTAGTGAGCCATAGGCCTAGGCACTTTAACTACCTTTCATACTAGCAGAAGGGCAATGCTTCTTGGAGGTGCCTGTGTCTGTGCCTTTGTTACAGAAAGTCTGCAAAGTGGCCAAAGATTTCAAATTCCTATTTTTCCATTTTTACAGAGGAAAATTAAGCAAAGGGACCGTCAGGTCAGAAAAACAAAGATTAGAGTGTCATGTGATACGTACATGTTTACAGAGGAAGAAATTCTTCTTCAGCTCCTAATGGTAAAGACAAATAAGTGAGTTGAGACTGATGGGATTTACCCAAATTTATTAAAAGAGGCTAAAAGTGTACTAGCAAACTGTTAGCAGATTTATCTAGTTAATCACTGTTAACAGGAGTAGTTTCAGAAGATCGATAGATACATTACTAAATGCTTATCTCACTGGTGTCCTGATGAGTTCTCCAGTCAGTGTTATTTAATCATCATTGTTTTTAATTGATTGTGCCATAAAAGAGTGTTATGCAGTATAGGGGAAGTGACTTAAGACTAAGCACAATAGATGTGTGAAACGCATGAGTGGTGTAATGATATCTGCAAAATGAGGGGGATTTTACTTGGATGTTTACATTGTGGATTTGATTTGAAAGCTCACACATGAAAGGGCTATTCTAAGACCTTGTAAAGGGGATGCATGTATACACTTAATTACAAACCAACTTCATATGACTCACCTTTGCAGAGGTGGTTGTAATAGTGATTTTATTCAGGTTACTGAAAACTAACATGTCATAATGCAATATTTTTCAGTACAAGGATGCACACAGCAAGTGTAAAAATCATTCTAAAAGTGGGATGATCAGGGCTGAATTGAGAGCATCATTGACCTGGGACTGAGAATTTTGGTGGGGCCTTGGCTAAGAGCTGTATCGTCACCCGCGCCATCTCCCCCCAGGACCCAATCGTGAAAAAGTAAATATTTTTCCCATTTTTTATTCTCTGCATTTCCAGTAAAAATAATGTTAAGGTTATATACAGTGCCTTTAAAAATATATATCTACACACATAATTTAGATATACCAGTGTTTCTCAACATTTTTACCCTTTTGGAACCATTGAAATAATATTAATATCTCATGGAACCCCTAAATAAAAAATATTATATATCATTATTAATATCTTTATTCCTCTTTTATAAACTTAAAGTTCAGAAGAAAAGCACCACGGGAGTCATGGATGAAAATGGCGCATACACAGATTGCACCACAAAAACTGTAAATATAAGAAAAAAGTTTTACTACTAAATATTAATTCACATGTTAACTGTTTTTTTACTGAATAAAAATTGATTGAAAACATGCATTTCCTATTTTTCTTTCCTTTTATTTGCCAAACAGCCCCCAGACTTGTCAGTCTGCCTCTCAGACTACCCACTGCATCCCCAAATGTGCCATTCTGCCCCAAGACATCCCAATCTGCCCCTTACACTTGCCAATCTGTCCCCAGACTTGCCAATGGATCTGTAGACTTGCAATCTGCTTCAAGACTTGCCTTCTGCCCCCAGACTTGCAATCTGCCCAAAATCCCCTGATTTGCCAATCTCCCCTCATACTTTCCAATCTTCCTACCCAGACTTGCCAATCTGCCCCTAAACTTTCCAATCTGCCCCCAGACTTTGCCAGTCTGCCCCTCAGACTTGCAAATATATCCCTAGATTTAACAATCTCCCCTCAGACTTGCCAGTCTGCCCCCACACTTGGAAATCTGCTCCCAGATTTGCCAATCTGCCCCCAAGACTTGCCAATGCAACCCCACACATGCTCCAGCACCCACATTGCAAACCCAACACATGCCCCATCACCCATATTGCACACCCAGGACTTACCCCAGCCAGCACCCACAGGTCCCTCGTGTCTTGTGGCAGGAAACATGGTGTCTGGGCACTTCCTCTCACGCTCCCCATGAAGTCTGAAGTGTGAGCACTGTCAAGTGACCACGGGAGCATGAGAGGCAGCATGGAAGGATATATATGTGGCTGGGCAGTGCATAGACACTAGGTTAACCGAGTAAGTATAAGCTCATAGTTAAGAATTGTTTGTAATGCGAAACGCGTTACGTTTCTTGTGGAACAATTTGTTGCCTGCCTTGTCACTAAGCATTAACACTTTACAAGCAGTGGTGTGCCGAGTCCATTATTTTTACATTTGGCTAATATCACCAGCCCTTAGTATGTAACCGACTCGGTAGGGACATCACTGTTCTTTGCTTGCTTGCACCATTACAGAGAAGAAAGCATTTCACATTGTTTCCATAAGGGCAGTCTCAACCGGATTTGCTAGTTCTTTGTTTTGCCTCTGTAAGTTTTGAGGGTATGTCTCAACGTGGGTCCCTGTTCGCTGTCTGCTCTGTGATGGTGCAAGCGAGTAAAAAATGGTGATGCGCCTCCCGAGTAGGTTACATCCTATAGAGCTGGTTATTTTAGCAGTGTCTGTTCTCGGTCAGAGGAATCTCCCACTTCTTTGTTCCGTCTAAAATACTTTTTGCTTTTAAATGTGTCCTCTCTAAAGACGGATATACACTGTGGTAGTGACCTAGTAGGAGACAACATTGCTAGGGTTAAACTTATATGTTGCCAAAAGGGAAATTAGAAGGGAATGCACAGAGTTTTCTATGAACAGGTGCACACACAGTTTTTATTTGAAGAAGGATATAAGAAGGGGCTTTATAGGTGTAAAAATGGCTCTCATAAGTGGTTTCTATTTGTATGGAGGTGCACAGTATATAAGATTAGACATACAGAGTAATTGTGATTCAGAGTAGCAGGAACAATTTGATAGATGACTAACTGTTCCACTAACCTACTTACTGAAAATCAATATTCCTCAATTCACAGTAAAACTTATTTAATAGCTAGAAACCATATTAAATCATCATTATTGTCATAAGGACAAGCTGCTTTGTCTTGTAAATATCTTTCTTCAAATGAAGAAACAAAGAGAGCAATCAAGCTCATGTGTCTACATAAACACACAGTAATCATACCTTCATTTTCCCTGAATCTTGTTTGCAGCATTGGACAAATTTACCAAGTTCATTTGCGGAGATGCCTGAAATAAATGAACAAAGTAAAAATAACATAACATCCCATGTATGCTGACAAGCCATGGCTACAGTAATTTAGATTGCAATAATCACAAGTTCATAAAGTCCAACAAACCTGCCATGCTGAAATTCCAAGCTGATGCAGGGCTATTCACAAAGGGTCAGCTTTTTGTTTAAGGCACCTGGGAAAATGGAATGGAGCCTAAAAGGGGGCGGAGTTACACAACGCTGCTTGATGCCACCTGATGTTGTGTGACCCCATACCATTGAGGTCCAGGATACCTGGTAAGACAAACAAAGTCTAAACACAGAGTATTGGTACCTCTTGGTTTAGTGTATGTCTCCAAAACAAACAAAGTTTAAATACAATGCAGTGTGCAGTATTAATGCTGGGACAGACTCAAATTTTATGGGACAGGACCCAAAAAACAGGACTGTCCCAACAAATTTGGCCCTACTGGCAGCTCTGGGTTACTTGACATAGTGTGACATATCACAATGCTCCCACCTACCTGTGTCAGGCACCAGGAGGATACACAAGGTCTACATCTCTAGTAGCCCATCCTTACTAGGCAGTGCCGTCTAAATCTAATTTATGCAAGTTTGGATAACTTTTAGTACTTTTAGTACTGTAGTGTTTTTTATGGAGACTTATATCTTTTTGCTTCATTTTTCAACTTCATTATGGTCAAGTATTCTGTACCATGGTTACCATTGGCATGATGCCAGTTTTGAACTGCATAGTCAAGTATTTGGCCTTTCTATCCAGGAAAATATAGGCAACCCTGGCCATTGCATTGCCTTCTGTGGCAGGATGCTGTGATGTGTTTTGTGGAGTCCGGTATTTTATTCAGAGCCATCTGGCAGTTGTAGCTGTCCCTTAAGTTGGTAAAAGCCCTTCCAAGACCAGCTTTACTCTTGTATTAGGAGTTTGATAAATATCTGTAGACTGTAGGAGCCAAACAGAGACAATTAGGAGCCAGCCTCAGGCAGGTAGATGTTACATCCTAAAACGTTAGGATCCAACAGTACAGATTTTAGGAGCCATGGCTCTCCGACTTTAGTTGACTGACTTTATAAATGACAACAGGCAGCAAAATAAAAGTAAAACTGTAAGCACTTATTTAAACAAATTTTTAGAACCTGTGCATCTGGAAAAGAAGTTTTGTATATTTGTAATGAGTGACAGATATATCCCTAGGTCACTAAGCCTGAGGAAATGAAACATCCTTTCCCCATCAGATCTGGCAATACCTAGACTTCTCTATTAGTATTCGACCCCATCTCACTTTCCCATTAGTCTATTTTCCATATATTTTCTGTATCTTGACACCTTAAGCATTTAGAGTCACTGTATCGTCCCGTTAATTTCCGTTTGATATTAGAGTTTTGGGAGGTTTCAGAAGGGAGCCTTATTGTTTTCTGTTGTAACTGAGATAGAATACACAAGAGTATTAAAAAAAAAAGTAGTTGGAAGAATGCATACTTATTTATTCTGGTAAATTTGCTAATACATTTAATAGATTTTTTAGACTATTTTAAACTACAATAAAACTTAGAATTCTGGGGACATTTAGGGCTTGTCTCTCTTTGAGTAATGTGCTAGTTATACAACGATACACAAAATTTGAAACAGATTAAAAATTGGGCGGTCAGGTATGTGATAGAAAATATTATGTTTTGAACTAAAGACTCAAGCCATACAGTTTGAAAAAAAAGTTTCAAAGTTTCATGCATTTATCTTTATTAGATAAGCCATGCTACAAAAAAAGTGGTAAACTATTGGAAACAACTTTCCAGTGGCCAAAATCCTTGGCTAATAATTAGTTGGAGCTTCATGAGTTTTTTTTATTCCCTATTTTTTAGTATTTAGTTTTTTTGGTTAAGTATTTAAGCATTTATTTTCTTTCTATGTATAACATGGTTTTAATGTGTATGTTCCTTTCTATTTTGCTAGTTATCCTGCTAGTCCCTATGTCTGACAAAGAGTTAACTTGTGCTACATTTGCAGGATGGCGTGCATAGCCCGGTGTCATTACATTACTTTCAGCAGGTGAATTCCAATGTCATCTGTTGGAGATTTTCACTCCATAGAAAAAATGCACATGGCTTTGTGAAGGGGAGGAAGGTGATGGTTTGGTGGTGGTGGTGGGGGGGAGGCAGAAGGATATTTTTTAAGCATTGCCCCCCCAAACTGTACAAAGTCTCTGATTGAGTAATTAGGTTTGTTCTCTATAGTGCACAGAAAGACTCTCATAGCCTCTTTTAATGAAATTCACAGACACGATGAGGAAACTATAGGTTATTTATAGCATGTGAAGGAATGTAATGCCTAATTGTGCTTAGTCTATTGCTAAGTATGTAATCTGTTTGCCATTACATTTTACAACCTTTCAGCAATATGTATTTTTTTTTATTCCACGAGATATTTAAACTCAGGACACAACAATAGTATACATTAAGTCAACTTTTTTTTTAAGAAAGCGATTTGAAAGGGGGAAGAGGTGACCAGTATTGTTTTCCTCCAAAAGGTACCTGTTTTATACATTTCCTATCCAGATGTATACATTGTGATGTATATCGGAGCAGGCGGTACATGCATTTCCTTTATGGCTAAACTGAGTTTGCTTTTGTAGATTGTATCACCATTGCAGTGAATCACCAACTTAATCCTGTTTAGCAATGAATATATGAATCTCAGGCCAAGAAACTTTATAATATTTTGTTCGTCGTTCAAAGGTTGGTATGGTAAACTATGCAGTTTATTTATAGCATTATCCTGTACATATATATACATATATATTCTTGTCACTTAGAAAACGTCCAATAGATGGTGCGTAGCTATAATAAAAGACTGTTTAAGATTGTTATACATACTGGAAACAAGAAAATGGAAATAATGGAAATAATTAGCCATATTGTACTTCCCAAACAAAATAAAATCCAGGAGATGTATACATTATTAGTGTTGGTGAATATTATATGTTGTTATATTTAATATTCTATGAAGTTATTTTTTAAACTGTGACTGAATGTGAAACTGTATATGTTTTTGAACAAATGTGAACTGCAAAGAATGTTGTGTTCAAAGATTATAGAAAATAAAACACTTTGTGGGTGGGATATATTCTAGAACAGGGTAGAAAATGTGCAATGGAAGATGTAGACAGACCTTACATCATCTGTCTCCCACCTGCTATAAAGTCTTTCAATATTAACACTTACCTGTATTTCATATGCAAAAACAAGCCATGCCTCACTGTAACAACCTCATATAAATGAATTGGTTATGGGGAGGCTGATGCGAGCTGACAGTGTCACCCCATTTGTCTGATCGGCGTCTGAATTGTGCAGGGGTCTCTTTCTGCTGATCCTCTTTGAAAATGAGGATCTCTCTCTGCCCTAGCAGAGAGAGACAAAGGTCAACCTGACAGGGATGCATGCTTCCCATGGAAGTATGGCAGCTTCTGGTAAGACAAAAAACCTACATGTGCTATCAGAAAGTAATTTACCAGGAAAGATACACTGAAAGTTCGCCCGTTTTCAAATATGCCCTGGGTCCAGGAACATTGCATTGTTACAATAGGTTACACAATAATATTAAAAATACAAAATAATATGACAATATAAATAAACAAATTTAACATAGACCCCAGACAGGTAAGAAAACATGTATTGAGGTATGATGACAGAGATCTCTTAAGGGATTTGATACTAGAGCTTCAGGTTCGGGAGGTTATTTCATAATTGCCTTGGTTAAGGTTTTCGGTAGGTTATTTCATAGTTGCAGTGGTTATGGTGTTCGGTAGGTTATTTCATAGTTGCGGTTGTTATGGTGTTATTTAATAGTTGGTTTGGTTAAGGTGTTTGGGAGGTCATTTCATAGTAGTGGTTGTTATGGTGTTATTTCATAGTTGGGGTGGTTATGGTGTTTGAGAGGTAATTTCATTGTTCCAGTGTTTATGGTGTTTGGGAGGTTATTTTATAGTTGCAGTTGTATTGGTGTTATTTCATGGTTGCAGTGGTTATGGTGTTTAAGAGGTAATTTAAAAGTAGTGGTTGTTATGGTGTTTGGGGGGTTATTTCATAGTTGTGGTGGTTATGGTGTTCGGGAGGTTATTTCATAGTTGCGTTGTTATAGTGTTATTTCATAGTTGCGGTTGTTATAGTGTTATTTCATAGTTGTGGTAGTTATTGTGATTGGGAGGTAATTTCAAAGTAGTGGTTGTTATGGTGTTTGGGAGGTTATTTCATAGTTGCGGTGGTTATAGTGTTCTGGGAGGTTACGTCATAGTTGATTTTGTTATGGTGTTTGGGAGGCTATTTCATAGTTGGGGTGGTTAAGGTGTTCGGGAGGTCATTTCATAGTAGTGGTTGTTATGGTGTTACTTCATAGCTGGGGGGGGTGGGGTGGTTCTGGTGTTCGAGAGGTCATTTCATAGTTGCGGTGGTTATGATGTTCGAGAGGTTATTCCATAGTTGCAGTGCTTTGTAGGAAAACAAGTTTCAAACCACTTCCTTTTTGTATTGTGAAATAGTAAATAAAGTGCTGTTAAAGGATTGGAAGTTACAGGAAAGAGCATTCTACTCTGGCAGGGTGGGAGCTTCCAATAAAATCCCTTAAACACAAACCTGGAAAGGTGAAAGGGGTGCCTGGATTCCACCAGTAGGCAGCTTAGCTCTTTTAACATGTCACAATGGTGGGTAATGTACATTGTAGCACAAAGCAGAAAAATTGGTTAAACAATACAGTATATTTATATAGGTGGGTTTGCATGAAGATGCATCCACTACATCCTACTATTCAATGACAAAGAGAGTTTTCCATTGAGGAGGCCAAAAGATAGATTGGGGTCTAGTCATATACCTTGCTATTTGAAAACTGACTTTGGTCAGTATACTATTTCATTTTGTCTTGATGTGTAGTTGAGAATGTATATAATTTAGGTACTGTTCCAAAGAAGATTGAGACAGTTTTGTCAGTGTTTCGAAAAAGTGTTTTATGTGAGCCACATTTCTACCTCTGCTGCTCATCATGTCTGTTTGCCCCTGATCCCATGTGCTTGTGTTATAAAATTTATATCACATTCTTTGGAGTGGTTTGCAGAGACCCCTTTGACCCCTTTCCTCATGAGGTTTAAGGTAGTTTTTTTTTTACATCTTTACTTACCATGAGCCTTACATTTTATGTTTTAATGCATTTTGGTTTTTTTTTTGGCTGTGCTGATTGCCCATTGCTAAAAGTTGGTAGCCTACCCCTGACAACCTGTTCCTTACAAAAAACATATTTGTAGTGTTAATATTGGGAAATGTCTCCACATGTTAAGTTAATATTTGTCAAGCTTCTTGTCACATTGTAAATATAGCCTAAGTAAGGATGCCAATTTCGGCCATAATTATACTAGTAAACTTAAGTGCTGATGTAAAAATAGTAAAATTAGAGCAAGCATTTTATGATGACAGATTAAAAAACAAAACATAGTAAAAAATGACCAATTAAAAATAATAATAAAAACCTTTTGGGGTATTATTTTATACAAATACACATTGTTTGTGATTTCTGTAAAAAGTATTTAATAGTGACAAAATGTCAAATGACCTATAGCAGTAAAACTATAGAATCTTCTAGAAGCCTGTTCTGTAGCGTTGAAGCGATCAATGGTCACACTTTCACTTGGGTCCACCAATACTTTCCCCTGTTAGTATTTGCTAGTTGGATATGTTCTACATGGTAGCGCATTTGTATGTGTCTTCAGTATACCATGGGCGGTTGGATTCGGCTTGATTTCTACTGTACAAGTGGATACTGGTGTTCGAATAGGCAGCTCCTGATGACAGTTGAATGAGCGATTCAGCTCTCTATCATTACCATTCTGTGAATTACTGGATTGGGAACGATAATTTAGAATAGCACTTTTTCTGCCTGTGGATGGATTGCGTGTAAAGGTTGCTGCCTCTTTTTGTGCAGTGCAAGTATATGGTGTTACCAGTGATTGTTACCTTGCTTTATGTTGAGCTTTCTGTAAGGAGTCGAACTTCTTTTTAGTGCTTGTTGTCTGCATCTGCCTGGCTATCATTGCTCCATTAATATCTTCAGGGGTCTATCACTTGCCCTTCTGCTTTCACCACTTTATGCATTGTTTTGTTTGTTCAGTTGGATATTAATACAGATTGTATATTTTTTGCTTCTTATTTCAGCTGTTCACATATTCAACTCTATTGCTTATTGCTGCATTTTTTTGGGTATATCATTCTGGCCAGTAGGAGGATCCCATTTAATTTGTGTTTTTTTTTTATATTGTCTTGTTATTCACTTTTTTCAGTTTTTTGTTTTAGTTATTATTATTAAGTTTGAATTAATTTGTTTTTAAAATCTATTCTTCTTTCCTTTTTCTTTTTTTATGGGGAGGTTTTCATATGTATAAATATTGATGTTTGTGCCCATCAATATATACTAAATAAACTTTTGTATTTTTCTATTTAACCTTTTTCTTAATTAGGTGTCGCTTATTTTTCTTATAGATTTTGAGGCCTGAAGCGCCCAGATAGGGGTGTTACTTAAATTTTTGCCTGTGATGGAGGTGGAAGATATTTAAGGTAAAACAAAATGAAAACATGCTGGTGTTTCTGTAATAAAACTTGTATAATAAAAAATAGTGGTTGTGTATAAACATTTTGTTCCCTTCAAATTCACACTACTCTAGCTGGTTGGAAACTCAAGGGAGACAAAGACAATGCATGCTATTGCTAATGAATGAGAAATTGATGTAACTGGCATACTACTTTATAGAGGAATAAAGCTAACATAAGGGAATAAAAGAGATAACATAAAGGTGTACCAACTAATTAGAAGCCTGGTTAATATATAAGACCACAAGCAATATAGCCAACCACAACCCAAGAAGAATGCAACAGGATGCCATATTGATATGCTACTCTATCTTACGGAAGAGTAATGATCTTCCACCACTTACTTCTCAAAACCGGAGGTACAGTCAAAAAAAATCAATGAACTACTGTGAAATTCCTTTACATCAAAGGGAAATGCACAGATATTCTTAGATTTTTACAACTCCTATGATAGCTCATGATTCTACCATGGTTTATGTATTTGAGGCCTTTAGGGGATATTGATATTTATACCATCAGATAAGTTATTTAGAACAAAGTATTTTATTTACACAAATGGAATAATAGATGTCAGCTCTGCGATACAGTCAAAGATACCAAATATTATCCTTAACCCCTAGAAAAGAGGGACAACAGGGTGGGGGAAGAGAGACACAGCAGTTTGGGCCCAAAATAAGAACTGTCACTCCAAAATAGGAATGCCTGGGAGGTATGTGCTAAGAAAATATCGGAAATAGAATTCATCCAACTGCAGAGTTTTACCTCTGATGAAAGTGCATCTCACTCACAGCACCTCATTATGGAATGTTAATGTTTCGATTCTGCCTATTAAGCATTTTTTTTTACACCCAGTGAGCTATAAATTTAGACAATCGCCATGCAAATCTCGCAGTCAAACAAGCAGTTTTTTTTGTATCTTGCTGTATTTTTACCGCCGCAGACAAGCCTTCTTTCCTGCGTTGGAAAAACATGAAAGGCCACTTAAAATCTGCTAGGAAAATACTATGAAATTGAAGATTAGTTTCTCATGGTTTTTGATGAGGAATTTCATGAATTTCCACAAGGAAAAGACTTATTTCTTTAACCTTCTCCTTGTTAGTTTATTCAGTGAAACCTTTTTTCTTTTTTTAACAAAACCAAGGTTACTCAGAGGTAAATCACGCAAAATGTGACATAGATTCAAGTCCTTTCAACATAAGAGAGATTTGCACCTCATATCTACAGTGGATTTTGTTTGCATTTCCTTATCAAGATACTTTGCACATGTCAAAAACAGATTTGTAAATATTTTATTTGTTTGTAAATATGGTAAGGGAAGAAATAGGCAGAACATGATGCAGGTGTTTTAGGTGCCATGCAAAGCTTTGTAAGCCACTAGTAGCAGGAATATATGCCCAGCTTGCGTATGTCAGTTAACTACATCTAGAAGACAGGCTCATAACAGTTGGGGCTGGTGCAAGGTTTTTTGGCACCAACCCCCAGAACGGAACCTATGTTTAGTACCACCCCAATTTTAAATGTAAAAACAGTGCTATATCTGTCCCCAAACAGCTTTCCAGTGCCATCAATATCCACAAACAGCTTTTCAGTGCTACACACACACATATATATATATATGTATATTTATATGTATATATATATATATATATATATATATACATGTATGTATATATATATATATATAAACATATATATATATATATATATATATATAAACATATATATATATATATATATATATATAAACATATATATATATATATATATAAACATATATATAAACATATATATATATATATTGTGACAAACTTACTTTCCTGTGTGTGTTTGTCCGGGATCTTTTGGCAACCGCACAGCCCTCTAGGGTAAGAATACCAGGTCCAGACAAAGTCCAGTTTCAAAAAGGCCTCTGGCCTGTTTATTTTCTGTTGTTTTAAGCAGTCACAGGATACAAAAAAAACCCAGCAACCTTCTCTTTCCACAAAGCACTTCCTGTCCTCCCTCTGCTTTAACTGCAGTTATATAGCTGCTCACAGCCCCTACAGGTGAGCTAATTACCTCGTTAGGCAGTGAGCCAGAACTCTTTACAAAACCTGGGCTGGACTCATGGACAACCACTCTGACAGTGGGTGGAGAATCGGCCCACCCTGCTCTTCCGAATACTCCACCCCAGGGACCCAAAATAACAACAGAGAAAAAAGCCTACATTTAAACTTAACTTTCCCTGGGGCTGCATGTGTTTACGCACATGTCAGGATAGTGGCTGTGCAAAAGTCTGGGTGCCAGATATACACCCCTGACCACCATCCCCAACACTCTGTTACAATATATATATATAAACATATATATATATATATATATATATATATATATATATAAACATATATATATATATATATATACACTTTTTTTTTTAAATAATTTTTTATTAATTTTTTTAAGGGATACAGAGTATACGAATACAGGATAAAAATAAGAGAGTATGACACAATAATATAGAAGTAAACTGATCATTTTTCTTACTAACATATACAAAAAAGTAGCCCTGTCCCTTTGTCACTTTTATAATTTTATAATCAAGACTCAAAGCAAAAGAGTCTTATACTGATGATAATGTATACCGTGTATCCAAAGACCCCAGATATTTTCAAAATTGTCACGAAGACCTGAGGCGATCGCACAAAGTTTTTCAAGCGTACACGTTTTGTTAATTCTGTCACAAACCTCTGCCCAGGAAAGATATAGTGTTCTCCATTTTCTGGCAATTTACATCCTAGTACTCATTATGGCGAGTCGATCATTATATTATTTTCCATCGAAAACCAAGGCAGCGGTAGATTTATTAAACAGCTGACAGTTACATATATATTTACACAGGCACACACTATAAAAGTAAATAGATGGGACAGAGTGCATAGTAAAATAAGTAGTAGACAGTAGTCTATCCAAATCGATAACAGACCATGGCCACAAGATAGCAAGGCCGATGAAAAACACTTCTCTCTAAGGTATCCTACCCCAAGAGATAAAAAGATTTAGGAGCTGCTAAACCCCCCATTTCCATCCCAGCCTGCAGTCCCAATGAATAATATGGCTGCATCTTACCCCCTATCCTTACACACAGAGTGCCTCTCTGAGGCAGCTTGTCTACAATCACCCAGCTTCTCCGGGCCCTGGTAGACCAGGGCCTACCTTGCCTATAGGTTGTGCCGGCCCTGGTAACTGTAAAAGTTAGAGGCCATACTGTGGGATATCAGCTAAAGTTCAGTATATGTCTCCATAATCGTATTAATGACAATACAGTATTTTAATCTGAAGTCCTATTACTTTACTTACTGAGAGGGTAGTGGATGTATGGAATAGCCTTCCAGCGGAAGTGGTAGAGGTAAACACAGTCAAGGATTTTAAGCATGCTTGGGATAGGCACAAGGCTATCCGAGCTATAAGATAAGGAACTGGGGACTAATAAAAGTATTTAGAAAATTGGGCAGACTAGATGGAACGTATGGTTCTTATCTGCCGACACATTCTATGTTTCTATGTCACAAGAAACCAAAGCACTAAACTCATAACAATGAACTAAAAGGACCACTTAAAATAAGCCAAGTTCAAATACAGTATTTTTTAATGAAAGGGCAAAGTCATCTTGCAAACTCGAGGAGAAGAATTTGCAAGTGTCCATCTCAGCGTTGGACTGGGTTGAATTCAGTTTTAAACACATAGCTTCTTGGTGTTATAAAAACCACAAATATAAAAAACACACAAATAATAAAAAGCACTTGCTCCCCAAATTTGCAGAGCTTGTACATAGATGGATCTCAGGGAAACTCTCCGGTCCCACAAAAACATCATATTCAGAGATACACAGATATTAGTTCATAATATGCTCCATGTTCTCAAAAAATTAATGACAAGACCAATGATGCAGTATGTATATAAACATCTAAAACAATTTAATATATACAAAATATGTAAAATTCAAACTCTCAAAAGAAAATAATTATAACATGTAATTATTCTGATAAATGATTGTTGTTGATGTTAGATGTAAAACTGTATTGAACCGAATACATAGCGCAGAGTATTTGGTTTCTATCCCGCAGTTCATTTATGGTGATATACAAGCTAGGGAGCAGTTCTACTTTTTCAACTACTTTTCTTACTTTTTGAAAATTTTAATTTCAATTCACCTTCTCAGAGAAGGACAAATGAAATGGGTAAATTCCGGCTATCCTAGCGTGTTCGGCAGTGATCAGAGTATTTTGCGTAGTCAAAAATCCATGATTTTAATGGTGAAATTGTCCCGATACGAACACCTCCGATGCTTTGGTTGCTGAACGACCAAAATGGCTGATTTGGACCCAATCTGAGGTAGCTAGATTTTCAAACCCTATGGTTTTAGAGAGATTAGATGGGAGAAACAACTTCTGTTCTCCATCATAATTTCAGGCTACTGATGCATATCACGAAAATATGATTTGAGGCTGATAAGAAAACATTAGAATAGATGGCATGGACATTTTCTAAGGGATACTTTTGTGACAGACAGAGTTTACTTTAAAAAAAATCTTTCAAATCAGAATCTACCAGACACCCAGCAAGAAGTTGCAATACCTTATACCAAGAAAAATGTCTATTTTTGTAGGCTGTAAAATAACTTTTCCAAAACCAGAAACAAAAGATGAATTTTCCGTCTTGCAACCTGCAGGAATGTGGGTGTGGAAACTCTCCCCTTTTTTTGGAAAAATGTCTGGATACAGATTAAAGCTGTTAGTTCCTTTCGGAAGTTGTTTAAGAGGTGGTTAAGGGTGCTGTCCCATTAAGGATCCTTAAACTCTGAAGAAGCCCTACATATTGGATTATTGATAAGCAAAACATGAATGTCCTGTATTCAATAAATTTGTCACATTTTATGGGGTGAGCATAGGTCTTTTTTAAAAATTTTTTATAGACATCTGTGTGCCAAAGAAAAGATTCTTATTATTGGAGTTAACTCTGCTTAAGTCTGCGGGATGCTCACAGCATGAAAAATATTTTAAAGATTAAAATGTGTTCTGGCGCATGAAGGTTTAAATGGTCCATAATGGTGCTGACTTTGCCTTTTGCCCTTCCAATGTAGATAATATAAAGACGATGGATGGGATTAATGATGTTTAGCTTTCTCGTGATGTGCAACCTCTGTTAAAAGAATATTTCCAAATGTATCAGGCCGAGAACCTCTGGTCAGAATAACACTTCCCTGCAAATCCCATCTCCACAATGTGTTAACGACCTTTTCAATCTGCAGTTTGCAGCACATCAGACTGGTTCATATCAGGATAATTCCTTTAGTTCGCCTTTCAGAATGCATTTAATACAGAGGAACAATTATGTATGGGTAAATACTGTCCCTGATATCACTGGTAGGTAAATACAAAACTCTGCTATATTTGTTTTTCCATCAGACACCGTCTGCCACACTCAGATACTCTCCATTGTTTCTTCCAAGACTGAAAGTTTGTTCGTTATCAGCTATTAACCCAAGAAATGTTGTGGCTATAAATACTTCCTTCCTAGTGTTCTTTGTATTTATGACCAACTGGCAGCCCATGGGATGTCTCACGCTTGTCAGCCAATAGGATCAGCATATGTAATTTGGTGCCTTCTTTAGCACATATTTTAAGAAAAGTATTGGTTCCAGGTCCTCTAGTACTTAACCTTATGACAGAATTGAATGGAGTGTGTGAGAACCTAGTAGCAGCACTGTCAGTTCAATGTGTGCCAAAGAAGGGACGGTGATGGGATGTCTTGCCATTCAGCATATGCTTGTTGTTCTGAATGATGGGAGTTACAGATATGCACTCCTGCCCTGTTAGCAGACATGAGCCCCTCTCATTGCCCCATCACCACATTCTTTGAAAGAAGTAGGCAAAACTAGTTGTGGAATACATTTTCTCATGATAACATCCCTGCTTTTTTTTAACTACAATTCTACAGTGTCCCATAAGTCAGGAATCATAGGACTTATACTGGTGTTTTTAATCTTCCAACATGGTATTGGATGCCGATGGCCTGTCCAGTGGCCTCTCAGGAGGCCAGATCTTGCTCCCCTTGTTATATTTGTTGGGTCACCCAAAAGCCAAGGTGTATGAGGTGAAAATCATAGAGACATTTAATTGAATTCCAGTGGATGTGATCACACAAGATCTGGAGTAGAACAGCAATTATCTTTACCAGTGTACTCTACACACTATCAGACACTTTGAATATATTTTGTAATCTGATTTTTCTCCTATCATACCAGACATTTGGGATACCCTGTACAATAGTTGGTGAGCCAAATGTTTGATGTGAAATTTGGTATGATGGATTTAAGGTTCTATCTTCTATAGATTGTGGGAACTTCCCAAATGGCGCCCAGCCCCCATAAAATATATTGGGGAGGATTCCCTTATTGTGTGGGTGTGTGTTATTTTCATGTACACTTTTGTATGACTTATTGTCTCACGCTCTTTCTGGTTCATCCAAAATCTGGCTGAGCATCATGGTAAATTAAGAGCTTATGTGTACATGGATGTTTCAATTTTATCCATGTCTGCGTGAATAGAGAATATGTTGTGCTTGTTCAAGATTCACCAGCAGTGGGAAGAACATTTACAGGTTGGTTGTGTATGCAAAGTCTGTTTGTTTGGGGCTTTTCACAAAATGAAAATCTACATTGGCTGGTTCATCTAAAAACAATCTGGCCCTTGACCCAAAAAATAGTTGTACCCATGGAGTTAAAAAAAAACTCTGGGCAACTTAGTGAGTTCAATAACTCTTGGTAAATGAAGAGGTAACTCCCCTGGACTGATGTGGTGTTCATCATGGTCAGTTTTTTTGTGCCCAAGGTGAACTGGGAGGTTGGTGCCTTCCCCTTGTAATTAATTAGGGGCTCAGTGACCCCCACTGCTATAAGCCAGTCTACCAGTTGCTCTGGTGGTGCACTTTGGGCTATTTGGTGAGTAGACCCTTACATCTACAACTGAAAATAAGTCTTAACCTGCATCAATAAATGTTGTGAGATTTGTGTACAGCGTAGCTCGATTCAGTTATTATGACCTCTGAAGAAGGAACAATACGTTCCAAAACATTTTTTTAATCAGGTCCATAAGTTGATATCTGAGAGATTGGTCATGCTCAGAGAATAAACTTACTCACTGTTCACATAAGGTTCCTCTCAAGTTTTCTGATAATGATAATGACTTTTTGCATTGAAGCAAATGTTCTCAAAGATGTATTAAAAGCTGAATCATCCCCTTTCTTTCAACCACCTTTTCCTGTTGATAAAAAGATTCTGAACCCAAACATGCCGATCCATGGGTGTTGTTGGAAAATTTTTACGCGCTGAAGCTTACAAATTGGCAAACGTCCTACATATTTCACATTTTAATTGCACACTTACACTGGCACTGAAAAAACAAAGAAAATTATTTTTAGAAACCCCAAAAATGCTGGTGACTAATCTTTAATTAAAACAAGGAACTCTGAAACTGAACAAACTATCATTCTCACGGGATGCAAGAAGATTTGCACTATTCAAATGAAGGAGCATTTGAGTTTTATATCTGAATGTTTATTGTGACAATAGATTTTTTTATAAAGTCTTTTACTATTAGGAAGCTTTGAGATTTGTCAAATTTTTAGGTAGGTCCTGCTTTTGAAATAATTGAATCTAAATCAGATCTGGCTGCTGTGTGAAACTCCTGGTGAAGTGTTTTCTAGCACAGGGTCATATCAAAGAAATACACTCTCCCATAGGAAAGAACTCAGGCTCATCCTCGCTGGCAAGGTAAGTGAATAATTACACCAAAGGATCCCAGGTGCTCAGGATACAAACAGCCGACCAAGCTGCAGATTCACTGAAGCACACACCGGCAGTCTTGGATCCAGTATAAAGTATGAATAAGCATCGCTAGATGCAAAGCACGTTAAATGTCTGCTGTTCCAGACTTGTGTTTGCACATTTGTACCTTCATCACCATTAAAATACCTTACTTTATACTGGATTCAAGAGTTTCGGTAAAATGTACTTTTACTTTGTCCATTTGTCTGCTTAATTCACTTGTGTTGTCAACCTTGGCCTTCATAATGAGTATCTTAAAGCAGGTTGCAACAGGGTATATTACCTGAAGACCACTGATAGTATAGTCTACAAATGGAGTTATCACTCTTCTGCACAATAGAATGCTGTAAAGGACAATGTTGTTGTATAAAAGAACAATCATCCAAACACTTTAAATAAAAATAATTATTGACAGTTTTACCTTTTAATATAGAAAAAAAAAAAGAAAAGTTTAAAGAAAGTGAAGCAGCTATTACATAGACATATCTAGCGTGCACTTCTGTTTCTAATTTGGATAGACATGAATAAGGAGCAGCCGTGTGAGGAAGATGCCAGTGTGCAGACACCCAGTAATTAGATTCCATTGTAAAGTGGGGAGGATTACAAAACGAGCTGTTCTCCAGTTGTCTTTAAAACTCCATTATGAGCGTCATTTTCGGTCTTTCCTATCCCGAGTGTGCCAAACTTTATCCACTGCCATAGATTGTTTAAACGTTTCCTAGAAGACCTGGTTTCACACACACACAAATACTGCTTTTGAAGAGAGAAGGACTTGTATGACAGGTTTCCTACAACCCAACATCTTGGGTTTGCCTCCCCTCATTAGTTATTTCATATAGAATTTTGAAAAGTACAATGGAAGGATACACAACTGGTACCCACATACACATAATTAACCTATATCAAGAAAGATATAATCTTGGTATTAGCCAGCTCTATCTAATTTACTATATATATATATATATGTAGAGGGAAAGAGTTATTTGATTTATTTCTTTTTTGTATATATATATATGTATGACTTGTCTTAGACGCAGTTTGGTTCTCTTGGGGAACCTAACCACTTTACTTGTGGATTTATTGTTTAGGTACTCTATATCTTTTGCTTATACTGAGTCCTGCGAAATATAAAATAAAACCAGTATTTGGGTTATAACGACAGGTAAATATGTAACAGACTGTGTGGGCCAACCAAGTGCCATTATATAGCATATTTCAAAGTTAAACTCTATGACCTGAATATTCACATGACTCCAAAACAGACTAAGTATACATTTTTAATCGTGCCGTTAGCAAGACTCCACCCAGCATCTTATTTCTGTGCGTAGCTGTATTGGATTATAATTACATTTAGTTGTTATTTCATTTCCTTATTTTCTTCATTTCCCAAATGTCAAAAATCAGATGTTATGTTGCAAAAGAAAGAGGAAAAAAAAAACCTTAATTTTTTTTCCATTGATCGCATCTTGGTATTTACTGTGTTTTTCTTATGCAGGTTCCGCCCTACTGAATAACATAACCTCAAAATGTTAAGAAATGCAAATATATATTTTTTCATGAGAATACAGTAGCCAAAGCTTGTAGTTACTGGGTATAAATTGCAACAAGCATCAAACGTTCCCTGACTTTGTGTATAGTAACTACATAGATTAATGTAAGCATCTCTGGCCACTCGGTGTGCCCATTTCCCAATTAAAAGTTAGATTTGATCCTTTTGTTATTTTCAGGATTCCCTTAGTCTAGGACTCATCAACTGGGGATAGGACAGATCATCGTGGCTGCTTGAATGCAGCCGGTTCACTGTCAACTGGCGTGATGGCCAGTTTATTGGGCAAGAGGTCATCGCCGGACCTTTGTTCTCGGGACAGTTCACCGCGGGATCGCACAAGGTGAGTATTATTAAGGGTTAGGTATTAATATAAGGGTTCAGGGGGTTAGGTATTAATATTAAGGTTTGTGGGGTTAATGTTAGTATTAGGTTTGGGGGTTAGTGTTAGTATTAGGGTTGGGGGGCTAGTGTTAGTATTATGGTTCAGGGGGTTACTGTTAGTATTGGGGGTATTAGGGTTTGGGTTCGGGGGTTAGTATTAGGGCGCGGCCATGTTGCATTTCACCACTGACAGTTCAGTGTTCAAACTGTAGCGCTGAATAACTGTCCTAGACGCTAATCAACTACTACTGATGCTTAAAAGGAGATTTCACATAACACGGAAACTTTAGTAGGTAACTAATGTTAATGAATTTTTACCAACCATACTAGACATAGTTACTGTAGTTCAGCTGTCAACCTCTAACATAATGTTACCAGCCATACTAGACAAAGTTACTGTAGTTCAGCTGTCGACCTCTAACAATATGTTACCAGCCATACTAGACATAGTCACTGTAGTTCAGTTGTTGACCTCTAACAATATGTTACCAGCCATACTAGACATAGATGCTATAGTTTAGTTTTTGACCTCTAACAAAATGTTACCAGCCATACTAGACATAGTCACTGTAGTTTAGTTGTTGACCTCTAACAATATGGTACCAGCCATACTAGACATATTTACTGTAGTTTAGTTGTTGACCTCTAACAATATGTTACCAGCCATACTAGACATAGTTACTGTAGTTTAGTTGTTGACCTCTAACAATATTTTACCAGCCATACTAGACATAGTTACTGTAGTTTAGTTGTTGACCTCTAACAATATGTTATCAGCCCTACTAGACATAGTTACTGTAGTTTAGTTTTTGACCTCTAAAAAAAATGTTACCAGCCATACTAGACATAGTTACTGTAGTTCAGTTGTTGACCTCTAACAATGTGGTACCAGCCATACTAGACAACATTACTGTAGTTTAGATGTTGACCTCTAAAAATATGTTACCAGCCATACTAGACATAGTTACTGTAGTTTAGTTGTTGACCTCTAACAATATGTTATCAGCCCTACTAGACATAATTACTGTAGTTTAGTTTTTGACCTCTAAAAAAAATGTTACCAGCCATACTAGACATAGTCACTGTAGTTCAGTTGTTGACCTCTAACAATGTGGTACCAGCCATACTAGACAAAGTTACTGTAGTTTAGATGTTGACCTCTAACAACATGTTACCAGCCATACTAGACATATTTACTGTAGTTTAGTTGTTGACCTCTAACAATATGTTACCAACCATACTAGACATAGTCACTGTAGTTCAGCTGTCGACCTCTAACAATATGTTACTGGCCATACTGGACATAGTTACTGTAGTTTAGTTGTTGACCTCTAACAATATGTTATCAGCCCTACTAGACATAGTTACTGTAGTTTAGATGTTGACCTCTAACAATATGTTACCAGCCATACTAGACATATTTACTGTAGTTTTGTTGTTGACCTCTAACAATATGTTACCAGCCATACTAGACATAGTCACTGTAGTTCAGCTGTCGACCTCGAACAATATGTTACCAGCCATACTAGACAAAGTCACTATAGTTCAGCTGTCAATCTCTAACAATATGTTACCATCCATACTAGACAAAGTTACTGTAGTTCAGTTGTCGACCTCTAACAATATGTTACCAGCCATACTAGACATAGTTACTGTAGTTCAGTTGTTGACCTCTAACTATAGGAGCTCTGACAATAAGCACTTTGATACAAATAGACTCAGGGAGAGCAACAGACACTTAACAGGATAAATGTTAAATGCTTTAAAAGTTCAGTCTCAAAAATTAAAATTGGCTCATATGTGACCCAATGTCAAGAGAAATACTGCCATTTCAAAGTGTTTTAATCCAACACATAAAGATGCATTACCTGGAATAAGAAATACAAAACATGAAATCCTGATATGCATAACAGTTATATAGTCTGATAATTCACCTTTGGCTCCATTTCCTACAACCAACAAAGTATCTGCTGTCAATTATTAAGCATGTTAAGAGATCTGTATTAGTATTTGCATTTCATGGGAGTCATAAGGTCCAATGTTTGCTGTGCGTGGTTGTATAATGGCCATATAATACATTTACAGACAAGGTACAGTCTATGGTCAAACCACTATTCCCTTACGATGTTCCCAAATTCCAGGATGGTAATAAACACCAGGATTAAGTGAATTCACTTAAATACTCTAAGATACTGATAAGTGACATCCATATTGAACAGAAAACTGATATTCAACTTCATAGGTGGATCAAGTGTAGTCCACCAGCCCACCACAAAGAGTAAATGGGAAAGCTTTAGGCAACCAGTGGAATTACCAGAAGCCTGATACAACCTATCTTACAACTACAATATCTGTTTGCATTTCAAGTGTTACATGCTACATAATCATGTACTTGGCCCGAATGAAGAAGAGGGTTCTGGTGCTGAATATTTTTATTAGCTGTTATCTATTTTTACCTGTGATCCTGGTCATTTGGACAAGTGAAAATGTGTTAAATAAATGTAACTTCTGGATCCCAATCCTTCTATTTTCCTATATTGGTTTCCTTCATTACCTTCATTACTTCAAAAATTAAATCTCGTACTAAAATCAATATTTAAATCTACATCCGATATCTCCCCCCAAACTTTCGTATTTCATATAGACTTGACTGATTTCGATCAGACCCAGAAAAAACTCCTTGTACACATTCTTATGGCTACCAAGAAATGCCTGGCCAGAGCATGGAGACAAACCCAAACCCTAAACTGGCTGAATGTAATAAACCAAATACAATATCAAAAAATGATGGAACTGGGTCTCTGCCACGATCAAAATAAGTATAATCACCACAGAGATATATTGGCACCATGGCAGGCATTTCTTGATAGCAACATAATGAATCTTACAGATGCACCAATAGGTGTAGTGTGACGGAGAGCGCGGGCCATCAGGCATTGTGGTGGACTCCCCCCCCCCACGCCCCGACTCCGCCGACTGGTGCGACTGCTGTATGAATGTGGTGTGTCTGTACTGGGTTTAAAATTTGGAAAGATCTGTCCATGGGCCCCAAATTACTTACTAACGTTTGTTGTATTGTATCATACCTAGTGAACCATATCCTCAAAGAGAGAGGATAGAGATGGAGACTGGGAAGGAGAGAGAAGGGAAAATAGCAATGCATATGTTTTTTTTTTTTGTTCCCGTTCTTCTTATTTTTTCCTTTTTTTTTTCCCCTTTTCCTATTGTGAGATGATTAGTATTGTTTTTTACGTATCAAAATTGGGTCACTTACAATGTTGCACAATGTTCAATGTATTTATGCATGCAAGTATCAGGATGAGCACTTTAATCTAAGCAGGCACGAGGGGCAGAGAGAAGGGGATTCGTGGGATTTACGGGTCCCTATTTTCTTTTGCGTCCGCTCCCACTTCTTTGCATCTATGGACTGACTAGGGATGAGGCCGAATTCCACCCATTACTGTATGTGCTTTTTTGTATATACATTTGGAAATAAACTGAAATTGTGCAAAAAATTTTTTATTGTTGATCTACAGCAATAAAACTCATACAGGTTGGGTATCCCTTATACGAAGATCTAAAATCAGAAATTTGTTTTGGGATATGGGTTACTTTGGATAAGGTATACTTCCTGGTGCCCAGTTGTGAAGCTCCTTTGGGCACCGTACATTTGAAGCCAGCGCTCATGGAAAATGTTTTTCCCAGAGCTCTGCGGGATGGACTACTGTGCACTGACCAATCATTTTGGCAGCACTGTGAAATGATCCATTAACTGAAAATATTTGCTATACAAAATGCCAGTCGGTCCCAAGCATTTTGCATTAGGGGCAACTCAACCAGTAGTAATACGTGGTGTGTACGAGTTTATCACAGAGTTTCATCAACAGTATGGTTGAACTGCAGCACATGTATTTAAAAATCACTTTTTGTGTTTGTCGTTATCTGCCAATATTCCCCTTGGCAAAATGGCCGAGGTTGTGGCATTTGATAGCGAGTGTCAGTATTACTGCAGTGAACACATGTGGTAGGGCTGTCACTCAAAGCTCTGTACATACACAGTGTTCATTCCCTACTGTTTGTAGCAAAAGAATGAGAATCGTTACTGAGGTATAGCGATCACAAATCGAGGCTATCTTGCTTAAAGTAGGACAGTTATAAGGTATACATAACATATCAATACTTCATGAAGTCACCCAGCCCAGGATGGGTTAACATATGGAAATGCTCCAATAAAAATCATATGAAAGTGACGTATAAGAAAACCTTTGATCGATTAAAATGTACAAATGTTGACTGCTTGCATTATACGTTCCTTTACTCCACCAAACATATGTGACGTACTTTTTTCTTTTTTTACATCTCGAAACTGTAGTAGGTTATTTCTATGATTACATTATTTGAGAGAAATACAGTTATATCTTTCTTAAAATTATTCTTCCTGGGATGAACAAGCGCCAAGTTTTAATTTAAAGTATGACACAAATACATTTGAATGGAAATAGGCATGGCAGGGTTTGCATCTGGGGGATGAAGACGAAAACCAAGACGTAGTTATGCTAATGACAATTAACTCATGGCAAATATAGTATTAGTAATTGGATCAACATGGAAAGGAAATCAGCTGCGACAATATATATATTTGAGTTGTATCCATATCATATGGATACAAGATCACACATGAGAGACGTTTAAACTGTACATGTGTTGATGGAAAAAGAGGTGGAGGGAACGACATGGAAAATATTCTTTATGGGGATGAAAAAAAAAAAAACAACCTAACTTGGCTGGTGTGTGCTAAAAATAAACTGGCACATCTGGAATACAGTCAATATCCCAGTTATGAGAGATGGGAGAGTCATTTTCAAGAAGATTAGTTATCAGTGGAAATGTCAAGAGTCTGATTTTCCATATGCAGTTTGTCTCTATGCAAAAAAGCCATGGGGAAAATGTAACTGGAATACTTAGTGGTCTTCTTACATCTGTAAATTTTATTGAAGTCGGGAAGCATTTAATGCGCTACTTTTGTATTTTCAGGGCTAGAGACTGGAAAAAAATACAGAAGTAGATGGCCATGTATATAAGTTTACATTTAAAACAATAGCAAAATAAAATTAGCCTATAACAACCTATAATTAGTTAAACTGCAATAAATACGTTTATTATTTTCTACACTTGTAATTTTTACCTGATTTCCTTTATGTGCATTTGCTCTGGTTAGATTTTTAGTATCTGTTTATTTTTCATTTATTCCTCATTTAAGAGAAAGTTTTGTCATTTCGGTAAATTAATGCTCCATACTGAAAGATATTTTTGGGATTTGATGTGATCAGGGCCGCTTTAGAACCCTACTGGGCCCTGGGCAAAGTCTTTAGCAGTGGGCCACCCTCGACCCAATTTTTCTAAAGTCACACTGTAAAAAACTGTATGTAAATGTAAACTTTTTAATATTATATGCAACTATTTTCATATCACATTTAACTATTTGTATATGTAATAACTGGGTCAACAGGGGCACCCTTTACCAGCGGGCCCTGGGCAAGTGCCCACTTTGCCCATTGGTTAAAGCGGCCCTGGATGTGATAGTTCTGAAATCATCTGAGTACATCCTTTCATCTTTCACAAGGATAAAGTTTAATAACCCATATGATTATAAGTGAAGCACCATCTCTTTGATTAAAATTGCAATGGGATGTATGTGTGCCTCTGGAGTTTGTCAGACAAATCTTTAATTCCAGGATTAATGTACTGTTTGCATAACTTGGAAATATTGCATATCCTTTTAACACAACAGATGCATGTTGACTCTTTTGCTGCTAAAAGCGAATAAAGCCTTTTCTGGGCTCTGGGTCAATCGAGGCAGTCATAATCACCCATTTTTCAGTGCCGATTGTCACTTGTTCATTATATTAAACCCCCCATTGGCGGTCCTGAGGCCATTTTTCCTTTATCCTTTCCTGGACAGCTTCACCAGTATACAAATACATAGTAACATAGTAACATAGTAATTTAGGTTGAAAAAAGACACAAGTCCATCAAGTTCAACCCTTCTACCTATCATTTCAGCGTTTTGATCCAAAAGAAGGCAAAGAAACCCCTCAGGAAGCTTTTTCGAACGTTGCCTCCTAGGGGGAAAAAATTCCTTCTTGACTCCAAAAGGGCAATCAGATTTCTCCTTGGATCAAAAAGCTCTATTATTAATGCTCATTCTATTATTAATACCCCTGTATGTTCTGCTTTTCTAAAAAAAACATCCAGACCATTTTTAAATGCATCTATTGTGGTTGATAGCACTACCTCTCTTGGCAGTGAGTTCCATAATACGCATCTGCATTGGATTGTACAAGCTGTGTACAAGCTTTGTCGTGAATGCATTAAAGGGAGCACTAAACGTGATGTGCAGGTGAGTTGAACCTAGTGAGTTTCTCCTGCAAGAAGAGCTCAGTTGGGCCTGCATAATGCATGGTAAGCTGGCGTTTTGCTTAGGTGAAATGAGCTCAACTACAACAAACTTTCAGTAAATGGCTCCAAAACGTATCAGGTATTTCTGTGACTGTAGTGAAGTCCAAGAGCACTGAACTCCAAGGTGACTTGCAATACAGCTAAATATGTACTGGAGATAGTGAATGCTGAATGAGTACTTTCATGAATACTTGTGATGATGAACCAGCTAAGTAATGAGCAGATAGCTGGCATGAGATCCAAAGCTAGTATTAGTAACACTGTCATGTTGTGAGCCTACTGTCCGGAGTGGAGCACACAGAGAGCGCTTCTTCAAGAAAAAAGCAAACTGCTGGAAACTGTTGGCATACCTGGATATTAAAAAAGACTGGCAACTTTACTTTTAAACTGTATGCCAAGCATTCAAAAGAAGAGTTTGTTTTTGTGATGAAGTTTTTAATGAGCGTTATAATGCCTTTACACACACACAGAATGCACAGTGAATGAAATATTAATTATCCTGCCGCACACATGCTAAAGAATCAGACTAACTTCTCTGCGTAACCACAGGCAGTGATCGAAGGCTGGGCGATGCAGACCAAGTGATGCGGTCAGAGACAAGCTCCATGGAATGAATCAATACATGCCCTGCAGCAAAAAATGCAGCTAAGTACGTCATTCTACTAAAAATGTTCTGTTCAGTGTATAGGACCAAATACACAGCACTGACATGGACCAAAATATTGCTTAGTATTTCTTCTGATATCTACCAGCAGCAATGGGCTAGACACTGGATTGTTAGACCACCTGGACACATAAAGGTTAAGCTTAAATTTAACATTTGGAATATAAAACCAACCATTTTTAGAAAAGGCAAAATCATGATTACAAGCAACGCTGGTCTTGAAAACAATAACATGCTAGACATTTATACATATATAGGTTCTCTATATTTTTTGACATGTGAAGAACGGTGAAAATTGCCCCTTAATCCAAAAGGATCCAGAAGATCACTGTAGGGAAAAATATACCTATATCCAGGTTCCAACTTGCGATCCGCAATGCACTGGATCCTCTTCTTCGTGACAAAAAAAGCCTGATCCTGTTGCTTTTGAGGATATTATTGGCTGGTTTTCAAAAACCTTTTGCTCTTACATGAAAGCTGACTGAAAAGAGTGCAGATTTTTTGTAAGTGTTTTTTGTTTTCTGTATTTTTTACAGATAGGAGGATTTTTTTTCGGCTTGCCATCTTCCTTGGCTAGAAGATGAGGAGTGAGGGCACAGTGAACGGCAGCTGCAACCTGCTGGGGGGTGTGGTGGGTGGAGGGATTATCATTTATTTTTATTCTACAACCTTGGGAAAGGGAGGTCGAGTTTCATTTAGTAAATAGTGTGAGGAGGTTGAATTGGGAGGCCGATTTTTAAAGTGAAAGTCGACCCCCCAAGTCGACCTCCTCGCCTTATTCTCGAATTCTAGTGAATAGATCCGAGCGTGAGCTTTACTTTTACAAACACACACACACAGGATCACATACACACCGATTCACATATGCACCGTGCACACACAGACAGATAAAATACATATTCAAATGTATTATTGAATCAGAAAGCTATATAGTTCCCAAAGATTCATAATAATGTATATAGTATAAATGTGTATTTTATGTGTTTGTGTGTGCATATGTGAATCAGTGTGTATGTGATAATATATATTATCCACGACATACTGTGTGACATTTTAAACAAATAACCAGTAAGATGTTGCCTTGCATCAAATAAACAGAATCAGTCCCATTTTTTCCTCAACTTAAGAGCATCTTGAACTTTATAAAGGTGGTATAATGGATGATGTAACATTCATGTGCTTTAACTCCCCCACAGCATGGGGTATAAATTACATACATATATACATATGTATTTAATATATACATTTCTATTTTACTCAATAATTTACAACAATACAACAAAAAACAAACTCAAGAACCAAATTCTTGGAATTAACAAATACCATCCAGAAAATAAAAAAGGACTAAGAACTAATAGAATTTGTGAGGGAGAGTAGGTCTGGGCTATGCTGGTGGCCCTAGTTGTTTTAATCTCCTGTCACATTCTATGTTTCCGTGTCAAATGACTGATATAAAAGAAAACAGAGAAACACAGAGTATAGTTAGCCACCAAACATTTCCAAGTTTCCGACCTATATAGATTTTGTAAAGAGATTATGAAGGATTGTACTTTTAAACCATTCCATATGTTCTTTATCCATTAAATATACAGACGTTTAATCACTACCGTAGTTTTACCATGGGCATACCCTGACTTGACAAATTAAATAATACATTGGGGCGTGCACCCTCTCTGGCTAACTTGAGAAGAATTTGCAAGGCTGTTTTTACAGGAAAAGCATAGATGTAAATTTACAAATAGTAACAATATTCCAAAAATGCTTTTGATCGAAAAAAATAATAACATACCTAAGAATTTTAAATAAGTAACTATTTTCTTTATACTAAGTAAAATCACCCTACAGCTGTCCCAGAATTGATGGGATGATGATACTTTTTGGGGCACTGTCCCACATTATGCCCCTTGCGCAGAGTATAGTTCACTGAACACAACTGTATTAATTAAAAAAAGGACAAAAAGAACATATTGCACACACACCTGAAGGCCCAGCAGGGGTAAACCATCGCAGATCACCCGGCATCACCATAAACCAGCATACCAAGTTGGCCATGCTTCCACATCTCCGAGTTCGGAGAAAAGAGATTTTAAGAATTAATGTGACGTTTTGTGGCACTAGAGAAAAGATAGATCCGTATTTGTGTCTACGACAAACAACAAAATGTGTGGATTTTTTATTAGTTAAATATTATCTTGTATAATGTGCTTACCACTTTAAAACGTCCCAGTGGTAGCTCAGTAGCTGTTTGTGCCAATCTACACAATCTTGGCTAATCTACAGTAAGGAGGTAAAAAAAAAAAAAAAAAACACTCAGGAGATCAAATGACTAGAGCACAATGTGTGATCATAAAATCCATTTTGAAATCACATTAATTGCATAAATTATTTCTCTGTTTTGTTTATATATAAAAAATGTAATTACTGAAGTCATCAATGCTTGAACAAATTAAGATTGTAAACTTTTAGCAGAGATTGGTGCATTAAAATTTTTATATTAGATATATTTGTTTTCCATTGCTTTAAACATTGAAGCCAATTTCCTGGTTAGAGCCAAACTCAAATATAGCAGCATGACCCCTTTACACTAACAACCCACTGTAGTCAGGTCTTGTCGTCCATGACTGTGGGCTCTGCTGGTGTGTGTGTGTGAGAGTGTTCATGGCTCTGTCACTGGGCCAGACGTCTGGTGTCAACTGTGATCAATGTCAGGAACCTGGGATCCCTTTCATTCTCCAACCTGACATAAGAATCCTATTACCCAGAGCTTGGATGTGGGAAAGGGAGAGAGAGATTTTGCTGTGAGCCAGACTGTCGTGCTCTGTCAAATGCTCTGACTTCTCTTCATCATGAAAACCAATGTTATTAATTTCCCAATCTCAATAAACATTAGGACAGGTGCCCGTTTTCCATTTACATTCAGACCGTATTTAACAACCCAGGGGGATTGAAACGTTTGTTTTGGGAAAGTTTCTCGATTTCACTAGTGCGTCTTTATTTTTCTCCTTTTTGGCTTCTTTCCCACATGGGCGTGTAGCCGTCTGTCAGTGCCTTACACCATGACAACTTCATTAGAAGCAAAAACTTGACCATTGTAATTCATTAGCTGAGGTTATTTTTAGCCCAGAGTGGTAATAATCTGCTGTACATTTTGGCTCATTTCCTTCAGTTACATGGAATAATCTAATGTGTTTGGGTTAGCTGTATCGCCAATCAGAAACCATGAAAGGGAGACATGTCTCTCAATTCCCTGTTCTCTTAGACATATGTGTATGCTCTAAGTGCTCAACTAGCTCACACAGAACGTGCTACCAATGGCAACTTCCTATAGCAAGGTACATCACCATAATGCATATTTGCCAACTATATTTTTAGCGATCCCATTGACAAAATGGGGCAGAGTTACGCAACATCACACCACATTGCGTGATCACGCAGCATTGAGCTCCAGTCTACCTGGGTATCTGTAGCTTTTTCACCCAGTCTTTAGGCTGTGTTTATCTGTCAGACATACCAAGTTTAAACAATGCGCTGTCTGTGCACTGTCTATGGTTTGTATTAATGCCATGACAGACCTGAATTTGGTGGGAAAGGACCCACAAAAAACAGGACTGTCCTGGTAAATTCGGGTCTGCTGGCAACTACGATAATGTATCAAAATCTTACCCATTACAATTTGATGCACCAACCAGTATGTAGCTGAAATGTCACCCTTGTCACCTTTTCATTGAACATGGTCACCTCATCAACCTCCAAACCCCCTAAACAAAATGTGCAGAAGTATACCCTCCCCGCCAATGTGCAATACAGGCCTCATGCCAGTGTGTCATCACAACCCCACATATAGGACTGCACAAGCTGCAGCACATTTCACATTAATGCTAATAATCCATTGAAGCGCATTGCCCATTAGTGCCTAATCACACACTGCAGCACATTGCACATGAGTGCTAACCATGCACTGCAGCATATTTCACATTACTACTAGTCACACACTGCAGCACATATCACATTACTGCTAATCACACACTGCAGAACATATCACATTAATGCTAATCATGCACTGCAGAACATATCACATTACTGCTAATCACACACTGCAGCACATTTCACATTACTGCTAATCACACACTGCAACACATTTCACATTACTACTAATCACACACTGCAGCACATTTCACATTACTGCTAATCACACACTGCAGCACATATCACATTACTACACACTGCAGCACATATCACATTACTGCTAATCACACACTGCAGAACATATCACATTACTGCTAATCACACACTGCAGCACATTTCACATTACTGCTAATCACACACTGCAGCACATATCACATTACTACTAATCACACACTGCAGCACATATCACATTACTGCTAATCACACACTGCAGCACATTTCACATTACTGCTAATCACACACTGCAGCACATATCACATTACTACTAATCACACACTGCAGCACATATCACATTACTGCTAATCACACACTGCAGAACATATCACATTACTGCTAATCACACACTGCAGCACATTTCACATTACTACTAATCACACACTGCAGCACATATCACATTACTGCTAATCACACACTGCAGCACATATCACATTACTGCTAATCACACACTGCAGCACATATCACATTAATTATATTGTATTTGCTCGAATATAAGACAATGTTTTTTTCAGAGCAAATGCACTGGAAAAGTCGCCTTGTGTTATATTTGAACTTCGTCTTAGAATTAGGACAAGACACCATACAGAAGACATGGTAAGGTCTGAGGGGACACAAGGGAGTGAGGAGCTGAGATCCTCAGACGCTTCCAAAGGGGAACCAAGCTGGACTAAAACTCATATATGATAAACAGGGAGGATTTAGTTAAATTATGGCCGTAAGATTGAACTTGCCAACCACCATCATGGTACCTCACATTAGGCAAGTCCCTAACTATAAACTTAATAATAAATTGACTATACAGACACATATACACTTACCAGTAGCAGGACTGCAGAGCTGCACTAACTGACAACCTGAGACACAAAACGTGTGTGGTTGGATTTAAAATGAGGAACAGAGAAACTGAGCAAAACAAGAGGAGAGAATGACAACCTGGAATGAAACAAAGAAACAAATAGCAGGAAAAACAGAAATGAATCAAGACAAGCGAACAAAGGAACCAGAAGTATGAAACAGGGAAACCCTTTTATCAAGGCAAAACACTGAGGCAGGGCTTGACTATGACAGTGCTTAGCTACAGGGGTGAGCTAATACAGGGCTGAGCAATACAGGGCTGCAGGATAAAAGTACTGAGACACAAGGAACATGGCAGAATCTGGACTGTAGCCAGACTCGGGCAGGTACCAATCTATGGCTAGGCTTGAACAGGTACTGGACTATTGCTAGGTTAGCCAGACTTAGGCAGTTCCCTGTTCTTACAGCTAGTCTTATGCAGGGGCCGCTGGAGCCAAACAGGGAAAGAGTACCAGTTATGGCAGAGCTAGGGGAGGATACTACTCTGTGGAGGATACACTGTGTGGCTGAACTAAAGAAGGATGCCATTCTGTGGGGGATACACTATGTGGCTGAGCTAAGGACGAGGAGCAAGGTAAAAAGAATACTAACCAAGCAAGCAAAGCAAAAGGATATAGAAATCATGGAATAGCTTGGATGAGTCTGACAACCGACTGAGGCCTGACAGTTAGCACCAAGCGGACATTGGTTTGCGGCTGGCTATCATGAGACATCGAGCCACCCACCATTGTAGTTTTACATCTCGGGGAGTTGGCAGGGTGGGTCCCCCCTCCCTGCTGAGGAGCCAGCAGCATCTGGGCTACTGTTGGCAATACAATGATAATCAGAGTAGGGAGGGGCACTTCAAGCAATGATGCTCATGTTGCGGAGGCTCATACTCCATACCTTGTTGCTTCAAGTGCAATAAGTCCAGAGAAAAATGATGACTTGGGTGTCAATAGCGAGGACACCAATGGATCCTGTTACTCCCCTGTATAAACTGTTATAGGAACCGGAAGTCTTAGATCTTTACTTATCTTTACTTTCAGAACCAGGATGTTCCCTTATCCTTGTGCAATTTACCTTTTTCAGAACTATTTTACTGCGTAAGGAGGTGGGAATCACGCAGGTACCGTTCATACATGCACCTCACATTCATTTTTCACTTAAATGTCACATATCTGAAGGCTTGGCTCATCAGCTATTCCTTTCTTTTCAATGTGCGGAATCAGGCAGTGGTTCTTCCTACCTAGGAACTTATTGGTCTCTCTCCTAATGTGGCAGAAGTTTCCTGGCTTGGGACAAGGGGAATGTGATGAGTATGACTTTGTCCAGATTTAACGCAACTATCCCTGTTACTGGGAGTCGTGGATACCTAGGCCATTGCTTTTGCTAGCATGGTCTATGGCAGGCTTGCCAGTCAGGGCTGGAGAAGGAGTCAAGGATGTGTATGCGCATTAGACATATCCCCTGATCCAGAGATCGGCTAGTGGTGAGCATTAATGGATAAAAAGGCCAGGGTTGCAGAATGATGGTTGGTTGGACAATGGGGTTATCCAGGATGATGGTTGGTTATATAATGTGGAGTGAAAGTCCGAATGGCATGTTATAGGGCTGGGGAAACCTACATGTGGCCACCAGTTACTGATTGTCAGCAGTGGCTAATCCTCCAAGTTGCATGACAGTATCATCATTTTTTTTTAAACCAGCCAGTGGTAAAGCTGGGATTGGATGCTGCTGAATGGCTTACATAGTCAGCCACACAGAATGTTAGGTAAGTAGGTTGGTAAGTCTGGGGGTCAAATTAGCACGTTTTGGGGGAGGATGGGAAATCTGGGGGCCATAGAATAGGCAAGTATGTAATAGCCTTCCAGCGGAAGTGGTAGAGGTAAGCACAGTGAAGGAGTTTAAGCATGCGTGGCATAGGCACAAGGCTATCCTAGATATAAGATAGTGAACTGGGGACTAAAGTATTTAGAAAATTGGGAAGACTCGATTGACCGAATGGTTATTTTCTGCCGATACATTCTATGTTTCTATTTCGAGTTAGCCTGAATAGTCCTTCCCCCATTACAAAGATAAAAAATAAAAAATAAATAATAGAAACACTACCCGACAAAATGAGACGGGAAGGGTGAAATTATTTATTGTGAGGTTTATTAAAAGTTGCGGCGGGGTGACTATTATTGATTTTTATTCCGGTGGGACTTGGGCCCCCAGAATATTGTTCAACAGTGTGTGGGGGTTATATTAACGGGCCAGGGACCCTGGACAGGGGCCCTGTTAATAATTATGATGGGGTTGCGAGCCATTTGGCTGTCACTTTGCCCAGTTCATATTAGTGGGGGCGGGGGCTTGAGGTGAGAGACAGCCCTTTTTTTTTTTAGTTAGATTTGGTGAGAGGGAGGTTGAGTTGATGTTAGTGAATAGGGGGAGAAGGTTGGCTTGGCAGGTCGACTATTAAGGTGAAAGTTGACGTCCTCACACTAGTCTCGACTTTTAGTGAATAGACCCATAGCATAGTTGCCAACATTAGCCATGTTTCCAGGGACACATGCAGCAGACAGAGCATGCAAAGTGCAGTCCAGCAGTATGTAGGATGCATATACGCACAGACACGATCAAATTAATTAATCAAGGTGGAGATCTCATAGGATTGTGTCTGTGCGTATATCAATCCTACATACTGCTGGGTTACACTTTTTCTGCGGCATGTGGAAGACATATGTGTCCCTGGAAACATGGCCGATTTTGGCAACTATGTTATTTGGGGTGATCAGAACATATCACCTGCTTTTCAGTGGTATATGGACGTGAGACCATTAATTCCACTATTATGACCCCCTCATCCTGAGTGGTAATCTCCATAGAACATATGGAACAGATTGCCAAGGAATGGAGGCAAAATCCATAAAAATGTAAACAGCCTGGTAACCCTGTTAAATATAATGGGTAAAAATAGCCATAATGCATTTATAAGTATTATTTTATTCAATAACAAACACATTTCTATTGTTCTTAAATTCATTTTGTATTATAATTATCTTTGTATAACTAAAAATAGAATATAATGACACAAATGTTATCTTTCCACTACCTGCTGTAAGACTGCTCCCTGCGTATCTAGAAGATACAAGCGTGACTGAATTTTTTCTTGAAAGGATTAAGGCATCTGTAAAAGTCAGACAAGACCCGGGGAAAAAAAAAAAAGGTTACAAGTTGCTCTTGTTAATAGGAACAGAGATTTTTTCCACAGGAAATATTCACTATGTGCTGTTTGACTACATCAATCTTCTTTTTTTCTTACTCTGCTTCTTGCGTTACAGAGATTTTCAGAGATTTAGATTACTTTTGTGCCTAAGTAAAAGTTAAGACATTTTCTCTGAAGTGTAATTACAGAAACAATTCAATGTTTTTTTTAGCACATGTGCAAACTGTTAATGGGGTTAATGGGATTGTGATGGGCTGCAGATGTTACTTGAAAAATCCTGGGCCTGAGCAGGGCATTCTTTTAAGGTTGCTAATAGGTTGAACTAATTGACTAATTAGCTTGAAACTTCTGTGACCTCCCTCCAATTCTTCTAAATATAGAAGGAAATGTAACACTTAAGGCAGAAGGTTGCATTTGGATGTTTCCCAAACGGGGCACTCTACAGACAATTCAGAGCTGACCAGATCAGATGATGAGATACATAGTTACATACTAGTTTAGGTTGAAAAAAGACTTGCGTCCATCAAGTTCAACCCATTTCGTATTTCTAGGTTTCTTAACTGGCCAGAGATTTATGATTTATATAATTGAGGAATTCACATATTTAAACAAGGCCTTCCTGCTATCGAGTAGAAGTGCTATTTTGAGTATGAAGATTTGTAATCATCCTCTGCCATTTTACTACAGTGGGATGAACTTGTATTGGATATTTGTAGCAATATATAACTGGAGAGTTTCATTTGACAGTCAAGTTGTTTCTTAGAATTACTCATTAACAAAACAGGAACATTGCTGTATATTCCCTGGAAAAAGCCACATTTGGAAATAGTTGCAGCGTCAGTCTCACTTAAGGCAGACTCATGCACCACGCAATGGGGAACATGTATAAATACGGCCCACACGCAGATTGCACCACATACAGGTATGTATAATGCAGACTCACAGGAGTCTGCGTTTTCTATGCTAAATAAATAGATTTAGGTTGTTTCAGTACTTGTTGTGCCGGCGCAGGCTATGTATATAAAACCAGGTGCTGTAAAGGAACCACCGCCAAACATGATTTGATGGAGGTGCTTCTCTCTTTCACTGAAAAGTGACAGGAGTTATAAAGAAAGCGCAATCGCCGTTATACATATCAAACAGCGGTGGGCTTATTTATAAAACTCCCGACACTTTGTAGTGCGGGAGTTTTTTTTTATACATTACCCTGTATATTTTTATCCACCAATAAACAAAACACTATTATATATATGTCAAAAATATTTTAGCCATAGGTTAAGTTGAAGATGAGTAAAATAAAGATAAACTAAATAATATATTATTTTTAGGTGTAATCTTGTGAGATTTGCTCTAATATTTTAACACAATTGAAATAGGTCAGGAAAAGTTTTTGCTATTACTGATAACTGATGCTCTGACCATTTAGTTTACATCCTTATTTGCTTATGTGGCATATTGTATATTGGTCAAACATTACATAAGTAATATCATTAAGAATAATATCATTAACCCCTTAACCCATCTGGACAAATATATACGTCCTGCAAGGACCATGAAGATGCAAATATCCGTCCTGAGTTTTTTAACTGTAGCGTTGCGCTCCTTAGCACAACGCTGCATGCAGGCAGTTAATCTCAGAGTCTGCTTCGTATCCGCAGCAGCCTCTGATTGTGAGTTTGTCATCCTCCCCCCCACGCATACGATCTCTATGAATCACTTCCATTGCTCTCTGCAGGACACAGGGCATGCCATATTGGAGGAGCATGCTCCTCTTCAATATGGCACCTGTGATCACCAGGTGATCGCGGTGCCCTGGAGGGCAGAAACGAGTGTTGCATGATGCCTCGAAGTCGAGGCATCATGGCAACACCTTTACAGCACAGGTAGTGAAAGCTGGTCACTGCTTATGTGCGTTTGAACACATATGATCACTAAGGGGTTAAGAATAAACTCATTGTGAACTTAGTTAAACAGTTTCATGAGGGCCATCAAGGTAAACCAAAAGTAAAAGAGAGGTTCATGTCTTTACAGAATTACATTAACCTCTTAGTGAGAGGACTGTTGTGAAAAATTTGCACCCTTCGTGCAATGGCTGTTTTAACATTGCTGCAGTGTTTATACTGTCGTTTTTCTCTCTCATTTAATGTACCCCCACATGTTATATCCTTTTTTTTTTATCTCCATAAAAAGGGATTTCTGTAGAGACAATTAATTTAATCATATCATATAATTTACTATAAAAATATATAAAATATGATGCAAAATTAAACAAAAAACACTTTTCTAACGGTGACATGAAACATCTTTTACATAGTTACAAATAAAAATACCCTGTCTAAATAGTTTTTTTAATTGGTTTTTGCAAATTATAGGACAATAACCCAAAGTTGTGTTTTTTGTCTTCTAACATTTCCTCCTACAGTAAACATTTGACACAACCCTAAATCTACCCCTAACCCTAATCCTTGCACTAACCCTAATTGTAACCCTAACTCATCAGTAACCCTAAGTGGAACTGTAACCCTAACCCTAAATCTAGCATTTAGCTCTAGGGTTTGTTTGTTTTTCCTTCTTCAAAGTAATGTTGCTCTGGGGCAGTCAAGCAACATTAACAGAGTGACGGAAGTGATTTCTGATCACTTCCATCGCTCTTGCTGGATACAGGCAAGCACCATATTGAAGTAGCTCGGCTTTCTTTTGATACTATTATTTTCATCAAATGATATAATTTGCTATTAAAAAAAATATTAAATATGATAAATATATGCCCAAAAAATCCCCACTTTTTCAGAAAAGTGTAAGCGAACTTATTAAATCTCTCTCTATAGTATCAACCTGCCCATACGTAACGCTAATATTAGTGCTCTTCTTACTGTATGGCTTAATAATGACACTTCTTTTGTCAAACCTGCTTCAGATAATACTGTGAAGAGAAAAGATACGGATCAAGTACATTTGAGTTGCGGTTACGTTTCATACTGCCATAATAAGTTGCTCATGTTTGTGCATAAGGTTTCTGTAGTCGGCACTCTTGTGTTTTGTAGATGGCGTAACAAAGTCACTAGTTTATAGTGTTCCTCTATAAAGCATTTACTAGCTCCATTTAAAGTATATAGAGTTGTCAAAGGCACAGTCCCACTTAGTAAGATATTTGTTTTAAACTTTAAGATCTGTTTTACAGTTCTTCAGAATGTGAGACAACTCTTGCACCAAAGAAAGCAGTGCCAGGTCAACATAACTAGGGAAAACACGATTTAAGGATTCCTTTTGCCTCATGATGTAGGAATTATCTAGTAGTGATATTCAAACTCAGCAAGGTCCTGTTCAATGTTTATTGATTGAATTATCTTCAGTTATCATCAGGCCAGGACTTGGACCAAAAATAGGCCTGGGCATTTTAGAGTGAGCAGCCCATTTTTTTTTAAAACCAAATTTCAAATAATGAGAAATAGAATATACTAGTTTTTTGTTGTCTGTTATATTTAGCTTGTCAGTTAGATGCTGTAATTCATTAATCATTTGCCATTATGTAAACTAATGATTATGAATGAAACACAATGAAATGCAATATATATACAAATATTATATATAATAAATAATTACGTTCTAGGACCATTCCATAAGAGGCAGGTTTAATAATAACGGGGAGGCTGAAAAACATTTTTAAAGTACATACAAACTTATGGTACAGTGAAAAGTCATGATAACCGGTGGTGCAGGATGGAACACAATGCAGACTGCTGATCATCACCTTGAGAGCAGAAGAAAAAAGAATATCTGATGATACAAGGTGCATAGCTTTATCTGTTTTCATGGCAGTGATGCGGCACCATCACCTCCTGGGATGCTTCCGCGGCTGTAGTTAAGGGGAGGTACAGCATTGCTGTGGAATTACTTGAGCAAAGTAAGCTCCTGACTGGTTTCACCCCTTGGAGGAGGGTTATCAACAGATAGACACCAGCAGGTGAGAGCCGGGATTATTATACATTGTAATTTCATTGTTCTCACAATCTTGTCACAGTCTTATACCTTGTGATCAATGCTTGATCCATGGAAGTGTGATTGTTATTTTAACCCTTCTCAAGGAGAGGTAAAGACAGTCTCATGGTCCTAGGTGGTTTCCATATGCATTGATGCTAACAACATTGCAACATTGCATATAGATTTATTTAAAAAAAACATTATTTGATTCTTGTTTTTAAAATGTCTTCTATGGCATACATGGTATGATTACCACATCAATAAACACATCATGTAGCAACATACGCACATATCACAAATGCCACTTAGTAACCACAATAAAAGTAAGGGAATCACCATGTGTACATATGTACATATAGTAACATATATATAATTTTATATACATAAAAACTTGTGGTATAACAATACCGGTGATATCATGCTAGCTATAGATTGACATTGCATCACTGGCTATTATACACCATCAATGGACAATGGTTCAGCTGTTAAGTTATTTGTAGCAACATCATGCCACATGTATCATGGTATCATTTCATGTCCACACTGTGGATGGCCACATTACATGGAAAGCCACCATTGTCCGCTGTGGATATGTGAGTGCAGGGGCGTAAACCAAAACAACTGTGCCACGGTGGCAAAATTGCTCTGTGGCTCTCTGACCACGTTGTACATCCCCACATATACTACCATTGCAGTCCACCCCCACTGTCCATGTACCAGCTTTACACACACCACTTGAAAGTTCAGTGGTCCACTGCAACTGGATCGGACACCCTAGGTGGCCAAGGCGATCCATACACTTACAAGTGGTGTGTGGACAAAGCTGGACAGTGGGGGGTGTAATGCAATGGCGGTATACTGAATTCAAGAGCCATTAGGATCACCAATAGTAATAAGCTCCTTTGTAAGGAGAAAAATAATAAAGAAAAATATATATGAATGGAAAAAATAGGGTACCAGAGATAATGAATGAATATATAGCGTAACTGTTAAAGAAACCTGTCTGTATACTAATCGTTAGTTACCAATTTGGCCAGGGTTGAAAAGCAGCCAAATGTGAAAGGCCTTAATGTCACCTAAACTATTGTGCTAGCTAGAGCAGTGCCAAACCCAACAAATAAATATAACATAGGCAGGAGAGGAGAGGAGGACAGATGAATAGCGATGAACGTTTCGCTTATTCACCTGCCCCAGTCACACTGACATGCTATGATTGCTCCTTTTAACTATCCCACAGTGCCCACAATTGGGATTAGAAAATGATAATGTCTCTTGTCTTATTTCAGAGTACATGACATTATGACTTATGTAAATCTGAAAGTTTTCTGTGGCGCTAAGGTCAGGATTAATGCTGTAGTGGAAGACAGTAAGTCATCGGTTACTATCATGGTCTTTGGAGATTATCGTGAGGGGGCCCTCACAGTATCTATGTGTCTAGGCAGTTGGTGGGGATCTTCCATACAGCTGGAAGCCATGTTTATAGAACCCTGGCTGTTTAATGTGTAATGTCTTTCCAGTGTGTGCTGGAGACAGTTCACACTGTGTATTCTGTTTGAGGATACTGCTGCATGCCAAGCCATTGGAAGATTCTATCCCGACTGCCTGGGAATTATGTAGTTGCTGGATGTGGCTCAGGACGAGCAGCACGCTATCACAGCAAGTTTTCTGAGCAGCCAAGGAAACCTCTCACAGTGATGATATGAGAATGACGACTGATGGCTTATAGTCAGTAGTATCTGATAAATCTATTCACTGAAACATGTGTGTACGTGTATCAGCATGCCTGTGGACAAGCATGTAGATTTAAACAGATCTTCCAATCAACTGGTTATGAAAACAGTAGTTGTGTATTTTGGTTTTGTGCTTCCCTAGGCACGACTAAATTTGGGAAATCCCTGTCCCCCCAGATAAATGGTTCTATTTATCCACCTTTTTTGATTTGGATTCTACCATGCTGAAAAGGTGTACAACTGCCATATTTTAAAAAAGACATCATGGTATTAAACTTTATTAGAAGGTGTTACAGTCAGGCTCAATAGCCTTTTAAACTTGCCACGGCCACATTGCACAGGGCAAATGCCGCAGCACCATCATTGCAAACCTCAGCACCCCAGGACATGTCCCATAACCCACATTGCACACACAGGAAATGCCCTATCACCTACATTGCACACCCAGGACTTACCCCAGCATCAATATTGCAGACACAGAACTCAACCTAGGACCCCAGGACATGCCCCAGAACCCACATTGCACACTTGGGACTAACCACAAAACTCAAGGACATGCCCCATCACAAACACTGAACACCCAGGATGCATCAGCTGCAATGCACACTAAGGAGTGCACAGCCGGTACACCACTGACGTGGCCAATGAATGCCGAAACGTACATAGTCTGATATGTTAATAGAGAGGTCCCCTCTATAAAGTGACAGTGAGCATAAATTGCTTGATATCCCTATTATTTAGAAAATCACTTGTCTAATTAACACATATTTTTTGTGTGAACTTTTTCACCATTATATGTACAATTCTCCAAAGCTTATCTAGAGAATGTTAATCCTTGCAATGTGATTGAAATCACTGATTTAGAATGTACAGGAATAGGGGGAATCTTATAATTTATTATGCAGCTTTTACAGTAATTTGGCTATTATTCCTGAATTTCATCAGTTACCTGGCATTTTGATGCTACATGAATAGACCTTATTGTGTCTTAATATGCAACTCTCAATGAAGTGGTACATTACTTTATCAAGCTACAAGGTCATTTCATGAACAATCCTCATCACATATACCTTTAAAATACATTCCTTTAAATCTATACACTTGCCTGTACAATATATGTGTAACTGGTTTTTCACCAAGAGCTTTCTTCACCTACTCCTTCAGAAGGCACTTTTTCTAGTTTACATGTAATACGTAGACTAGAATTTAATAAACGATAAAGAGTTTACACATTAATTATTTTATTTATTATAATTATCTGCGTCATTATTAAGATATGTCATCCTCCAAAACCAGCAGACTATCCACTGTGCAGGATTTTCATCCTTCCAGGGTGTTTCTTCTGATAATCACATAAAAACTCTTCCGGAATTAAGTAGAGACAACAAAGTAGAAGCAGATTAATTAGAGATGCCGGTGATCAGTCCTACAATAGAATTGAGTGTACTTCAATTCTTCCTCAGTAGGCTTATGATGATGCCTTTGGGGTTGAAGACACCTGAAAATAAAATTTGAAAAAAGTAAAGTTAAACAGTTGAGCTCATGAGGATGTTCCATATATAAATACATATATATAACTGTGTCTAATCGTGAAGTCCAGCTGGAGACATAATTTTCTACGAGTGGCACAATCAATGATCTGAGCGTCCCCTGGGTTCAACTCATGGGCATCGTGTTCTAAAAAGGAAAAATACAATAAGAGAACATTTGTTGTTTTGTATCAGTCTGACTATTCCTGGCTTTGCAGTATCTCTTTGTGCTCAAAGTTTTAGAGACTGCAGCCATTTCCTTTTCTGCTCTTAATCTGTAAAGGCCAGTTCCTCCTGATCTGCATATTCTTCTACCCTTTTATGTTTTGTCCTATATTACCTTCCATCGTTCATAGGCTCCTCATTCGGTGGTGACGCTTCTGTACAGGTAACTGTTGCCCCATTAATTTCACCATCCTTACATACACCCAGGGAAGATATGCTGCAGATCACACTGGAAGATTCTTCTTCTGCAATAATCATGGTCCAGTTTGCTGCTTCTTCTTCTCTCTTAGCACCTGGTCTGGTTTGTTCTCCCTGTTGAAGAGCTTTTTTCCCTTTGCGGCTTCTATACACCTGGGTGATGAAGATTTGATTTCTGATACTGCAGCACTCAATGTACGAACTGATTTTTTTTCAGGAAAAGCTGTGTGTGCTTTTTCATTTTAAGCAGCGCATTTTTTCACGTTACTGTGTGCTTAAGTTGCGGTGGCAGTAATGATTGGTTGCAGCACTGGTTCTTCCAGCTGAGTAGCTTATTTGACAGAAGAAGTAGGAAGATGGTGTGTTTTTTCTTTTTTCTTCTTGTGGTTTAACATTTATTCTAACTTTGTTGATGTAATCTTCTGATACTGAGAGATAGGATCCTCAGTGCAAAATAGACCAATGAAATTCGGACCCAATGTTTGAAATAAACACAAATATTTTAGTGGTTATCAAAGCCAAATCTCCTGGATCAAGAAAAGAACCTGGGGTACGATTCTTATCCGAAGCCTTTTTCTGTTTCAATTTGACCTGGTTCAAGTCATTTAGACAGAGCTGACCAATGCCTTTGTAAAGTCTTGAAATGTTCACCTGCTGCCAGATGTGGAAGTATTTTGACGTAGGTTCATAATCAAAAAAAGCATGAGAGGGGGACATTTGAAGGGATTCATGATATGAGCTATTTGTGATGAACCGATAGGGAGAGGAAGGAGAGACCACTAGGCAGGATATGATATGGCACTTGAAGGTAAAATAAATATGGAAAACGGTACGAACCTGACACAGATGGTTTGTTGTGTAGATGGGATATGTCTCTTGTGCTCTTGGTAATATCCTCCACAAGATATAAATAGGATAATGTTTGTAATCCAGTGAGGAAAGGGCAAACCACGGATATAGATGTGACACAGTGATAGATCAGCAGGTGAATACAGCACGATGATTCAGTATGGTTAAGATAATCAGCAGGGATATCCACAGTACAGACAAGGGCATGCGAAAAAGAATGGTCAGTAAATAATCCAAGATCAGGGGATCCGGCAAACATCAAATACAGTAAACGGTCCAGGATCCCCCTGAGCAAACTTCAAATACGGTAAACAGTTCAGGATCAGGGGAATCAGCAAACTTCATTACGGTAAACAGTCCAGGGTCATACACAGAAATACAGCAAACGGGTAACCGACCAGGAGTAGGGAACAAGAAGATCAGAGTAAGCCAGGGTACAATCCAAAATCGGTAACAAGAAATCCACCATAGAAAAACGCCAGGAGTTCAGGGTATACACGAGAATCACCAAGCACAGGTATTACTGTGAAAATCACTTTTAAATGTCCCCGCTAGTTGCGCGCTGATGTCGGGCGTTACGTCATCGGAGGCGCGTCTGAGCTCTGATAGTGGAGAAATGCGCATCCCCGGCTGTGTGCAGTCAGGCACAGCCGTGTGCGCGATCAGGAGGGGATACTCCAGAGACCTGCTCGGAGGTAAGTTATGACACTATTATATCAACGTTCAGCCATGTGAAGAAGAGAGGACCAATTTGTCTCATCATCCAAAACATACATCCTAAGATACTTCTTCAACACCTGATTGGTTCTTTCGGCCTGATCCTTGGATTGTGGATGATGGGAAGAGGAATAGTGCAACTGGATACCCAAGGATCTACACATGGCTCTCCAAAATTGGGAAATAAATTGGGGACAATGGTCGGATACCATGGATTGTGGAATCCCATGCAAACAGACAACTTCTTTTAAAATAATGTGAGCCAAAGTGGTAGAATTTTGAAGTTTTGGTAGAGCTACGAAGTGAGCCTGTTTACTGAAAAAATCCACAGCAACTAGAATCGTAGTATTGCCCTGAGATGATGGTAGGTCAGTTAGATCTTGATGGTAGATCAGTTACAAAATCCATTGCTATATTCTTCCATGGTCTTTCCAGGACTGGCAATGGGTGAAACAAACCTAGGGGTCTGTTATGAGCAGAGGCGTCACTAGGGTTGGTGTCACCCGGTGCAGAAACTCATGGTGTCACCCCCCTGGACTTTCTCCAATACCATGCCAAACAGATTCCTTAGTAATGCCAGTCAGATGGCCTATTAACTATGCCACAGACAGGAGCCCCATAACTATGACACATACAGGAGCCCCATAAATTATGCTACACCAGAGCCCCACTATTTATGCCTCACCTTGGAGCTCAATTAATTATGCCACACACACAGTAATATTGTGCCATTCAGATGCCAGTAATATTGTGTCATTCAGATACCAGGAATATTGTGCCATTCAAATACCAGTAATATTGTTCCATTCAAATACCAGGAATATTGTGCCATTTAAATACCAGGAATATTGTGCCATTCAGATACCAGGGATATTGAGATGCCACTAATATTGTGGCATTCAGATGCCAGTAATATTGTGGCATTCAGATGCCAGTAATATTGTGCCATTCAGATGCCAGTGATATTGTGCCATTCAGATACCTCAGCCAATTTGCCCATTAGGATGCCAGTATTATGCTTTTCTATTAATAATGTAAAGTTCCTATGCTCGTTATTCCACCCTCCTCTCCCCTTCCCTAGTAGTTACCGCCTGGCTGCTGCTCCGTGTCCCCGAACACCTCCGTGCAGTCTTCCCTCCTGCACGGAGGAGGGAAACACAGGAACCGGATGTGACGTAACGTCACATCCGGTCGCAGTGATTTTTTCTTTCCAGTGGCCGAATCCAGCAGGTAAGCTGGAGTTAAGCAGTGCGATGCACTGCGGGGGATGCTGGTCAGCACGGGTGTCACCCCTGCTGGAGGTGTCACCCGGTGTGGTCCGCACCCCAGCCCCCCACTCGGGATGCCACTGGGTATGAGGAATTTTATGATGACCACAGACGAGACAAGACTGGATGCAGGGCCGGACTGGCCTACCGGGATACCGGGAAATTTCCCGGTAGGCCGCCGGCCCTGGGGCCGCTTTATGCAGCCGCTTTAAGAGATCCGGCCGTCGCCGCTTTAAGACGTGCGGCCGCGCTTCTCTATGACGCTGCGGCCAGAGCACAACTCCACGTGCGTCCACAGCCCATGATGCCTGAAAGAGAAGGTAAGAAGATATAACGGGTGTTTGGGAGTTTGGGGAGAAGGGGAAGGGGGATAAAATATAATGGGGAAAAAATACATAGATGACAGGGGGTAAGAGATGACAGGGCTGGGGGAAGAAAAAATATATATACGGGGGTAAGAGATGACAGGGCTGGGGGAAGAAAAAATATATATACGGGGGTAAGAGATGACAGGGCTGGGGGGAGAAAAATATATATACAGGGGGTAAGAGATGACAGGGCTGGGGGGAGAAAAATATATATACAGGGGGTAAGAGATGACAGGGCTGGGGGGAGAAAAATATATATACAGGGGGTAAGAGATGACAGGGCTGGGGGGAGAAAAATATATATACAGGGGGTAAGAGATGACAGGGCTGGGGGGAGAAAAATATATATACAGGGGGTAAGAGATGACAGGGCTGGGGGGAGAAAAAAATATATACAGGGGGTAAGAGATGGCAGGGCTGGGGGGAGAAAAAATATATACAGGGGGTAAGAGATGACAGGGCTGGGGGGAGAAAAATATATATACATGGGGTAAGAGATGACAGGGCTGGGGGGAGAAAAATATATATACAGGGGGTAAGAGATGACAGGGCTGGGGGGAGAAAAATATATATACAGGGTGTAAGAGATGACGGGCTGGGGGGTGAAAAATATATATACAGGGGAAGGAAAAGATGACGGGTGGGGGGGGGAATAAACATACAGGGGGTAAGAGATGACAGGGGTGGGGGGAGAAAAATATACATACAGGGGAAGGAAGAGATGACAGGGCTGGGGGGAGAAAAATATATATACAGGGGGTAAGAGATGACAGGGCTGGGGGGAGAAAAATATATATACAGGGGGTAAGAGATGACAGGGCTGTGGGGAGGAAAATATATATACAGGGGGTAAGAGATGACAGGGCTGGGGGGAGAAAAAATATATATACGGGGGTAAGAGATGACAGGGCTGGGGGGAGAAAAATATATATACAGGGGGTAAGAGATGACAGGGCTGGGGGGAGAAAAATATATATACAGGGGGTAAGAGATGACAGGGCTGGGGGGAGGAAAATATATATACAGGGGGTAAGAGATGACAGGGCTGGGGGGAGAAAAATATATATACAGGGGGTAAGAGATGACAGGGGTGGGGGGAGAAAAATATACATACAGGGGAAGGAAGAGATGACTGGTGGGGAGGGGGGAAGAAAATGCAAAGGGAAAGAAATGACAGGAGTGGGGGGAGAAAATACATAAGTGAGTGAATATCAGAGTGTAAACGTGGGACTGAGAGTGAGTGGCAGTGTATGTGTGTGAGTGGCAGTGCATTTACGTGTGTGGCAGTGTAGGTGTGTGAGTGAGCGGCAGAGTGTAATAAATGGGTATATCCCAGTGCTTCCCGGCTATAAAAAGCAGGTGAATCGCTCTTGACAGCTCTATTGATTTGTAGCTCTGTTATGACAACTGTGATTGTGTGTATGTGTCAGTGTGTGTATGTGACTGTGTATATGTGTGACTGTACGTGTGAGACACTGTATTTGTTGCTGAGGGCAGGATCAGCCAATGGTGGCAAAATATGCAGGGCACAATATGTCATAACTGGCACCTTTTTCTTTCCTGCATGCACCATTGATTGGGTGTCCATCTGCGTGCTAGGGTATTTCCTCCTGGGTGCTAGGGTAAGTCCTGTGAGTGCAATATCAGTGCTAGGTAAAATTCTGGATGCTGGGGAAAGTGCTATGAGTTCAATCTGGGTGCTGGGGCACGCCATGTCAGTCCAATTTGGATGCTGAGATAAGTCAATATTTACAGCCAGCATGTACGCAAGGTTATATCTCATGCACTGATATATACTCCTTCACAGGGTAATATATGCTCCAGTATGTACACAGTTATATCTCACACACTGCCTGGTATATACCCCATGCACAGGGCAATACATGTAACCTTGTGTACATACTGGGGGCTATGTATTGCCCTGTGCAGGTGTATATATCAGTCTTATCTATAACTAATAAACCCTTCAAATGTGCTTAAAAATTCATGTTTTTCCCTTTTTTAAACAATAATCTATTGCCGCAATGCTATGGGGCTGGTATACAAATATTTCCAGGGCAGGTTTTTGTTCCCAGTCCGGCCCTGACTGGATGGACCAATCAGCTGGGGGTCGGCTGTCATTTTGAGACTAAGCCAATTTTGGCACCCGAGTTTGAATCTTCCATATTGAAAGTAATGGGAGGCAAATGAATGAAGCTTTTTTTGAAACTAAGTCAACGCAGAATTTGAGTTAGTCTCAAAGATAGCTTTGATCATTTCACCCCCCATTACTTTTCAATGGGGAAGAATCAACCCTGGGCTTTTTTCTAAGTTAAATTTGGGTGCCAAGTCGACCTCCAAAGTTAAATTTTAGTGAATAGACCCATTTCTGTTTACTTATGTTACATGGGCCAGAAACCAATACCACATTCCATGCCATCATGCATTTTTTCATAGAGGATGTGGTGACGGCATGGAACGTCCTCCATTAAAATGAGTGGTAGAAGTGATCAATGTTCACTATCACTTCTCAGGAGATGTTGCTCTAATGCCACTGAAATTGGCTTCCCAAATGACCTGCTGGCACCATATTTGAATGGCAGCATGGAACGTCATTGGGTGCATTCCATTCCAATATGGTGATGCCCTGTTGTGGAGTTTTGAAAGTAATCCATGATCACGTCTGTTACTCTTTTCTATTGCAAGACTGATTCTAGAAGCAGTTATCAATATTACACTGATATGGCTAAGAACTAGGAATAGAGTTTGATTAGGGCTTTAAAAAAATATTTTACATCATATTATTTATAAATAGTAAATACATGATATCAAAGTAATGGTATCTAAAGAAAACTCTTCTTATCCAGAAAAAAATATATACAGCATAATTTGTGTGAGAAAAAAAGAAAATTACAGCTAAACACGCAAGGTTATATCTCATGCACTGATATATACTCCTTCACAGGGTAATATATGCTCCAGTATGTACACAGTTATATCTCACACACTGCCCTGGTATATACCCCATGCACAGGGCAATACATGTAACCTTGTGTACATACTGGGGGCTATGTATTGCCCTGTGCAGGTGTATATATCAGTCTTATCTATAACTAATAAACCCTTCAAATGTGCTTAAAAATTCATGTTTTTCCCTTTTTTAAACAATAATCTATTGCCGCAATGCTATGGGGCTGGTATACAAATATTTCCAGGGCAGGTTTTTGTTCCCAGTCCGGCCCTGACTGGATGGACCAATCAGCTGGGGGTCGGCTGTCATTTTGAGACTAAGCCAATTTTGGCACCCGAGTTTGAATCTTCCATATTGAAAGTAATGGGAGGCAAATGAATGAAGCTTTTTTTGAAACTAAGTCAACGCAGAATTTGAGTTAGTCTCAAAGATAGCTTTGATCATTTCACCTCCCATTACTTTTCAATGGGGAAGAATCAACCCTGGGCTTTTTTCTAAGTTAAATTTGGGTGCCAAGTCGACCTCCAAAGTTAAATTTTAGTGAATAGACCCATTTCTGTTTACTTATGTTACATGGGCCAGAAACCAATACCACATTCCATGCCATCATGCATTTTTTCATAGAGGATGTGGTGACGGCATGGAACGTCCTCCATTAAAATGAGTGGTAGAAGTGATCAATGTTCACTATCACTTCTCAGGAGATGTTGCTCTAATGCCACTGAAATTGGCTTCCCAAATGACCTGCTGGCACCATATTTGAATGGCAGCATGGAACGTCATTGGGTGCATTCCATTCCAATATGGTGATGCCCTGTTGTGGAGTTTTGAAAGTAATCCATGATCACGTCTGTTACTCTTTTCTATTGCAAGACTGATTCTAGAAGCAGTTATCAATATTACACTGATATGGCTAAGAACTAGGAATAGAGTTCGATTAGGGCTTTAAAAAAATATTTTACATCATATTATTTATAAATAGTAAATACATGATATCAAAGTAATGGTATCTAAAGAAAACTCTTCTTATCCAGAAAAAAATATATACAGCATAATTTGTGTGAGAAAAAAAGAAAATTACAGCTAAACACAGTGTAAAAACAGCCTGTGTCCTGAACTGTGCAACATTCCAAAAATAGTAGTGTCCTCAAGGGGTTAAAGCAAATGTGTCAAGTTGGGATGATAGGACTTGATGTTAGTAAGCCTATATTGTTGTATTATATGTGCACACCACTTTTCTTTTCACTTTTGTCTATCAATAAACCAGTATGAACCCACAAATGGACACCAATCCAATTAACACTCCCAGCCAGGAAAGGGGAGCAAATCTATCTGAATATGGATACAAATGTACAGTTCTACCAGTAGCTTTGAGCACATTTTCATTAAGACCAATTACCGAACAACCAAGTCTAATTGGTCAATTACCCAGACCATGGAATGATAGTTTGTACATGGCACAGTTAACTAGAATCCTGCAATATCACTGTGTGCACACATTTCCAAGAATTGCTGTGAAACACGTTAGATATAGTATATATTTAAAATTATTATCATGGAATTTGATCCCTTGCTGTTGTTTTTTGCCTCTACTGTAATGTATTTTTTTTTTTTAACTCATTCTCTTTATATGCTGCCAACCATGTATATAGGTATCATCAATGTAGAGAAAATAGGAGAACACAGAATACTGAAACCAAATCACATTTTTTCCCCACAATTTATATAAAATATAAAACTACTGGCTTTAACCATGAAAGAGATAATTGGAAGGAATTGAAAAGAGAACTTTAAAATTAAAGCCAAGGTAGCTGAGTTGGGAACATTCAACTGAATTGGAGATTTTTTTTTCCAACTCGGCTACTATGACCTTATGTTCTCCCCTTTGTTTTCATGTTTTTCAAATAAGTTTCTGGATCACTGTCAAATCACATTCCTACCCATATGCATGATGGCACAGATCTATGTAGGTACAGGCAGTGGTGTATTTTGGTTTTGTGCAGCCCTAAGCCTGACTAAACTTGTGCACCCCCTAATCTAAAGTTTCCTCACCCCTTCCTGTGAAGGCAGCACCTCTTCTTATTCTTCTTCTAAGACAAGACCCACCATGTCATCTGTAAACTCCACTTGTTCCCCTTAGAGCTCCTAATGCATCGCCTGACTTGCCAATCTACCCATCAGACTTGCCAATAAATCCCGCACTCCACAATCTGCCCCCCAGACTTGCCAATGTACCCCCCAGTCTTGCCATTCTGCCCCCATACTTGCCAATACATGCCCAGATGTGCCAAAATATTCCCAGACTTTCCATCCTGCCCCCAGATTTGCCAAATGCCTCCCCAGACTTGCCAAAGCATTGCCTCAGACTTGCCAAATAGCCCCCCTCCAGACTTGGCATTCTACCCATAGACTAGCTAATGCATTCTGCCCTTTAGTTTTGTCAATCTGCTCCCAGGGCAGGTGCAAGGATTTTCTCTTTAGGCTCCAGTTTTTCCTCGTAGAGCTTCTAATGCTTCCCCAGACTCGCCACTCTGCTCCTCATTTCTATGAAAAACCTCTCTACAAGGAATAGACTACACCTGTATCCTGGGATGCTCACGTCTGAAGATATTCAGTCTGTTAGGTTTCTACCTCCTGGTCTAAGCAAAAACTTTGGGGGCATATAGAGGATATATTTCCAACTGTCGATAATTATTTATTCACATTTAGTGAAAATAAAATTAGTACGTTGTCCATGTCATTGCGGTATGTGTAATTCAAGCTCTGCCAGCTACCTAACATCTATTTTGATATTAAGACTATAGTCTTCGTATCATAGTCTTCCAGCCATTTTACTTACAATAATCTAAAGTAGTTAAAGCTGAGCAAAAACCATTGTTAGGGGAAAGCATTTTGTTTTATAATCTCTTTGTTTCTCACCATCACCCCAAACTGCTCCATAGATAGTAGGATGGAGAGAACCGTAACTAAGGTATCGCAGATGCTACAATACTTTTTATTCTCTGTGTCCGGACAAGCAAGGAAAATGTGGCTCATGTTCAATGTTTGTGGATTTCTCATTGATTCCACCAACTATCCTGCTGCGTTTTTTGACAGTATGAACCCTTTAGTAACACAACCTTTGTTATTTCACAAGATGCTGCTTTTATGAGACAGATACCGATACAAAGTTCACTCTCGTTATGGCAGATATTCCATGATGTCACTTGCAGGTGTTCTGTTAAGTATTCGAAAATGATTCTTCCACACGCTACATAGAGCATATCAGACTCGACATGGCCAATTCTGGAAGCCGTCAACAGCTGACTGAAAAACAGAACTTTTCTGATGTCTACTATAATGTTGAAGAGGGGTAATGACAGTCTCCATTGTTTCACAGCTGGTGAATATTTTTCCAAAGAATGTCTACAACACTGACAAAATGTACCAGTACAGCAGTACTGCCACCTACAACACACATAACAATCTGCCACTTAGAAACCTATTGATTACTTAATAAAGCTTGTAAACATTGTCAATTTCTAAAATATTTTTCATAACACACATCTACTCACACAACCCATCTTGGAACTACTAAACCATTTAACAAAAATGTCAATGTAAAATACAGACAGATGTTTCTTAGATTACTTGTTAATGTAAGTGCTAGCATTGGTGTAACATAGCAAACCTTTTTTTTCTATTAAGCCATATCAAGTGGGAGAAAACAAAAAGACAATTGATTTCAGGAAATTATTATTTTCATTAAGAATTAAGAGAGTAAGAGAACCCCATTACTATTTAGAACTACTGATGAAACTCAGGGAAGTTTTTCATTTTTCAATGATCTTTCTATCATATTTTCTTGATTAAATAGGAAAGAAGCCAAGCACTAAGACACGTATGTCCTCCAGTGTCTGTTTGTGGCATAATCTGTGGAGGTGCACCACTATTGCTCTGACAGACAAGTTTATTTACCTGTTGCTTGCCCTTTTGACTTCATAATTATGCTTTGGGTAGCAACAAGAGATTTGGCTGTGCATGTTTGGCATGAAGGGTCAAATCTTTTATTTAAAATTCATAGAAGGACGTGTAAGTACAGTTTAAATAAAGTTATGTGTGTTTGTATTCAATTAATCTATAGATTGTGCTGAAATATGCTCAGCGGAGACTGATTAAAACTCCACACAAGTTGAAATGTATCTACTGAGCTATACTGTTTGCTGTGTGGTCTCTAGAGGCAGCTTTAATGAGTATCTCAGGGTTGACAAATAAGCACCGATATTCAGCCTCTAAATTGGAACATCAGGACAAACTGTTCAGGGCTGAATATCAGCGTAGTTCGGAAATCATAGCTAATTCCACACCGATATCTCCTGACACCGAATACAGCTGAAAAATGTCCAAAATGCATCAAACCGAAGTGGTAACCTCAAAAGTTTACTATATTCTAAGGGAGAATTCAGACACCGAAAAAAGAGCACTGGAAATACCAAATGAATTTGAAATCCTGAATTTGAAGGCAGGGTATAAGCAGTGCCAGCAGAGTTCTTCAATGGAGGAGAACACAGCATTGGTTCACAAGCTGTGCTAACACTACAGCCGTGTCATAAGGACAGCTGCAAAGAGGATAAGCCAGTGGAGGAAGAAAACACTCTGGCAGCAGTTTGTGCACACTGTTAACACAGTTTGTAGGAGTAACAAGTCCAAGGAGATGGTGAAGAAAAGATAAGTGCATTTAAAATACTCATGTACCATAGGCAGCATGTTATATCACTACCATCATATTCCTGAATACAAGGTGTGGGAGTAACCCAAAATATTTATAGCAATATGAGAAAATATAGCAAAGAGGGAAATTAAAATATAGCTTTTATTAGAAGCTTAATGATAAAAAGGATGAAAAGCACATAGCCACTTAATAATATTCAGGTGTAACTTAAAAATTATTTTAGCAAGAATAAAGACAACAAAAAATTATAAATCAGTCACACTCTGAGGTAAGTCCTCACTACTGTGTATTCACCACCACTGTAAGCACCAATTAATAACAGTTATCCTGTGGAAACAAACAAGATTGTAGCCATTTAGCTAATCATTATCTAGCATATTCATATGAATTAGGTGTTTTTGGATACGAAGAATAAAAAAAGATTTCACATAATGATTAAAACAAAATAGATAATGTGTTCCTAATACTGCTTTCAAAAGTATATCTGTAACAGAAAAATACTAGAATTCAATAGAATCAAACATATGCCAGCTAGCAAGGCATGGCTATGAGCGGCTTTAAATATTTAACTAGTCTGAAGAAATTGTCCCAGTCCTGTACGGCAATTATTGTAATACAGGACTGAAAAAATTTCTTCAGACTAGTTAAAAAATAAAGAAAGAAACTCCCTTTGGAGATAAGCCGGCTCCACATAGGCTAATAAACTCCCCTTGTGGAATGGAAACACCAGATGGAGTGTGCTGCACAAGTGGGGTGAGGAAAAAGGTACGGTTGCCTTACGCATTTCGCGTGATAACACGCTTAATCACCTTTTACCTCACCCCACTTATTGCTGTGTTCCTGTTCCCTTTTATTGGATCCACTTTATTAAACTATTTAATTTTCCACCAACGGAGGAGTGCTCACTATTTTTCTTTCAACCCATAGTTAAAAAATTAAAGCCGCACACAGCCATGCCTTGCTAGCTGGCTGGTGTTTGGTTCTGTTGAAGATAGATCTGCTGGAGATGAAGAACAATGCATGTGTGTCTTTGTCTAGAATTCTTGTAAATTTTAGTAAATAGACCCTGTAACAAAAAATGGGAATTATTAAATTCCAAGGTTACTCATTAAAACAAATCACAATAGGAGTCAAATAAGTATTACCTTAACAACACATTTATAAATGGTCAGTGTAACAATACAACAACTATAATAAACCACAAGGTAATATTAGAGCGTTATATTCAATAACTAAACATCAGAAAATCCACACACTAGAATAGGTCAAAGTGTTACAAAGTGTAATGAACAACTTGTCTATGCAATATCCTATAAATTATATAAATAAACAAAGCTAAAATGCTCAATCAATTAACCCTTTCAGGACATGTTTTTTATTTTTTTAATGTCCGTTCTGGACAATAGCTTTTTTGCTACTTTAACATTATGTTCATTTAAAAAAAAGTTCACATTTGCTTTTTTAAATTAATCCCCACATATAATATATTGTTTTTTTAAGGACAGATAGGGCTTTCTTTTGAAATATGTTTTTTTAGACTTAACTAAAATTACCTAAATAAATGTACAGTTTGCATATTGGTTTGACTCACTCTTTATACTAGATTTACAATGTATAGATAATTGTATGTCTTATGCATATATATATATATATACATATATATATATATATATATATATCGTAGAGATGTTGATGGATTTCTTGGAGATACAAGTGAAACAGTTTTGGGAAAACACAGTAACTTCCCCGCCTGTGGGAACAGACACAGCAGGCAATAAAACTGCCAGATGCTTAGAAAGAAGATATTTCCCCTGCGATAAAAAAACCCCAACTCACTCACACACACAGAGAGAAAAACTTGTAGCAGGTGCTTTGGATAAACTAAACTTTGAATAAACATACATGCAAGATACAGCATGTGGGGTGTAAAATTCTTAGAAGGAACTTCAATTAGGCTCCAGCCAGGCTCCAGGTATTGAGGCAATAATCTGACACCAACAGAAGCATTTAATACTGAGGAACCTTTCTATTAATCTATTTTGGTACAGACAGTATACATGCTCTTCCAGATAATTGATCTTTTTTGGAATAGATTAAAATCTAAAAAGATAATAATACAACAGTATATAACCAGGAGGGATATAATTAGATTACTTTCTTTTTCAAGTACATGTGGGGGATCTTACTATTACCAAATAATAGTATTCAGTTTATTGACCACAGAAGGAAGAAAGGCTCTTAATCCTGGGAACTGAACCTGCAACGCAGGACACGGAACATTCTGAACCCAGAACAATTAACCAGCCAACATAGCCATCTCTCTGGGTGATGTTGAACTGGCAGTAATTACACTCGTTGCTGAATTTTGCCATTCCAAGTTATTATCTTACTTAGGAAGGTTGGTTGCATCAGTGGCCACAATTCCTCCTGTTCCTCTGCATTAGAAAAGCAGAGTAGCACTTGACAAGATAAAGATGAAAAGAGGGTGGGAAATGTTTCAGTCATCACAGGGCCAATCAGAGGGGAGCAGAGAATATGAGTCATCATATCCCCGCCTCCAGCCCTGATCACCGAGAATCTGAATGGAGGGAGCAGGTCTCTGCAAGAGGAAGTCCAGCAGCTACCTCCACACCCCAGCCAGCCCAGGAGGGTGCCCCACAGACCAACAAAGTCTAGATGAGTCTCTCCCCTGGCCAGAAAGGTAGCATCCTGGTAGGGAGGCCATTACGACAATTATTTATTTAAAAACAAATATGCTGTGGACTACTCTTCCAATGATGCTCAGCCAACATCATGATGGACACCTGGCTGAGCATCATGGGAATTGTAGTCCATACCTAAAATCTGTAGTCTTATGTACTGTTGATTACACTTCCATTGATGCTCAGCCAGCATCATGGATACAGTATATCTGGCTGAGCCTTATGGGAACTGTAGTTAACAGCAGATGGTGAGACAGGTGTTAGTTCTGGACTATAACTCCCATGATGCCTAGTCATGGTGGACACCTGTTTGAACACCATGGGAATTTTTGTTCACAGCTAACATCTGCATTATTATCTAATGTTGACTGCACTTCCCATGATGCTCAGCCAGCATCATGGAGGCAGTATATCTGGCTGAGCCTTATGGGTACTGTAGTTGGGTACAGGAGATGGTGAGACAGGTGTTAGTTCTGGACTTTAACTGGGTGCTGGTGGGGGGCTCCACAGAGGTGGCCCATACAGGGCGCCTGAACACCTGAGGGTAGGAAATTATCTGCATAGTCTGCATTACTAGAGGTGCTGAGAGTCTACTTTCCTAATGAAAATTACCATGGAAGTTAGATAGGAGCGGCAACTTTGCTGTCTTAAATCAGCTATGAAGTTTATTCTCTATTTAGCTGGACCATAAAAAGTACAACTTTCTAGGAATAACCATTTTGTGACAATAGTAAAAAGACTAACACTCATGGGCATGCCATGGTTAGATTAGGTTAACTAAATATAAAGATCATAAAAACACCTGTCAGACAGGGAATTGCAGCAAAAAAAAAACCGTATTTAATTCTAAACTACCCCTGTCAGAATGGTTTGGTCTGCTCTCTCATAGCTGTGTTTACAACTGAGCAATGGGGGTAGGCGCCCTGAGTGGACACACTGCAATGTCCACTGAACCTGGTACTTGAGCCCTATAGTTTCTGAATCCTTTTTTATATTCTTGCTTGCCAGGGTGGATGACATTATACTGGTTTAAATTACTATTCATGACTAAATGAGTCTTTGTTGGTAAGGGACAAAATTAAAAAACAGATACAAACTGACATAAAAAATTTATTTGCGGAAAATGAAAATGATTCAATCTCGAGATCTACAATGTGGTGTACACTAAAAGCGGTAATCCGGGGTAGACTAATTAAAATGGGTTCTATAGAAAAAAGAAAACAAGGTCTGACGTACCAACAACTCCAAGCCGAACTATATACTTTGGAACAAATACATAAACAAACCTTACAGGAAGAAATAATAGATAAGATAAACGAGATCAAAAGTAAAATTAAACAAAAAGTCATAGATAGAACAAATAAAAACCTACTCTCTCTAAAACAAAAATGGTATATAAGAGGAAACAAGGCAGATAAACTCCTATCAAACTTATTAAAAATACAGAGAGTTAATAACACAATAAATAAAATTCAATATAAGGGAGAAACATTAATGGACCCGGATAAGATAGGCAATGCCTTTATTGACTTTTACCAAGAATTATACCATTTAAATAAAAACAAAATAAACATCTCAAAAGAAGAAGAAAGAGATGAGGTTTCTAACTATTTAAATAAGTTAAATCTCCCAAAACTAAATACTGAGGAACAAGAATTCCTGAATTCCCCATTCTCTATCAAAGAGATAAGCGATATAATAAAAAATTTAAAAAGGAATAAGTCTCCTGGACCCGACGGATACTCAAATCTATTCTATAAAATGTTTGAGGATGACATCCAACCCTGCCTGCTAGACCTGTTTGAGGAGATTAAAAACAACAAAGAAATGCCGAAAGAAATGCTGGTTGCAAATATCAGTCCAATATTGAAGGAAGGGAAGGATAAAATGGAAATTAAAAACTATAGACCAATATCCCTAATCAATACAGACGTAAAGATATACTCCGCAGTTCTGGCAGGCAGGCTTAAGAGAGTAATCCATCGTTTGATAGATGAGGATCAGTCGGGATTCATACCAACAAGATCAGCTACGAATAACATCAGGCGTAATCTTAATGTATTGTTCTCGGCCCGGGCTCGGGGTGGGCGAGTGTTGGCCCTGTCGTTGGACGCTGAAAAGGCCTTCGACAGGGTCAGCTGGACCTACCTCGGGCTCGCACTCAGAACATTTGGAATAAGGGGACCGTTTTTTGACGCAATATGGGCCCTATATAAAAAACCATGTGCCAGAATTACAGGCTCAGGTATATTATCATCTTGGTTCGAGATTCATAATGGTACGCGTCAGGGATGTCCTCTGGCACCTTTACTTTATGTTATCTCACTAGAACCATTGGCCCAAGCTATTAGGGACAATAAAGATATTAAAGGGGTCAATATCAAAGGAGCGGAACACAAAATATCACTTTTCGCAGACGACATAATACTAACACTAGAAGAACCAAAACTGTCTGTTGAAACCCTAATGAATGAGATTGAAAGGTTCGCAAAAATATCTTACTATAAATTGAACGTAGCAAAATGCCAAGCACTAATATCTGACACTCATAGCCCCGAAATAAGGGATCTCAAGGAAAAATATTGCTTCTCGTGGAGTACAGAACATATAGACTACCTAGGAATAAAAATATCGTTCGACCCACAAAAAATTATCAAGGCCAACTATCTCCCAATATTAAAAGATATTTCAAATAATCTAACCCAATGGAAAAAACTATATACATCATGGTTTGGTAGAATCAACGTGTTAAATTATTATGTTCTCCCACGTCTATATTTTCTGTTCCGCTCAATCCCTTTGAAGGTAGATCCAAACATCCTGAAACAGTTCCAAAGTAAATTTAATGAATTTGCCCGGGGGGGTAAAACCTCGAGAGTCTCATTTAAGATTTTAGCTAGAACTCAGGCGCAGGGAGGAATTAGGATGCCAGATGTATGTAAAATATATGATACAGTCATGCTTACTCATCTCGCAAAATGGACCCACACAGATATTAAAAAACACCCGTGGATAATGATGGAACAAGACGGATCCTTATTAATAGATAATTTATTTCCAATAAATAAAAATATGAAAAGCTTTGCAAACCCTATTGTAGACGATCTGTCTTGTATATGGGAAAAAATTAGGAAAAAATATCTATCTTCATACTCTACTAATAGATTTTTGTCCTTGGACGCAGTGGAAAAGCGTATCCAGGATATAGACTTAAAACCATGGAAAGAGGCAGGAATAAGCTCAATAAACCAATTAATTGTAGATGGTAAATTTCAACAATTCTCAGTAATAACCAGCTGCTTCTCTCTGCGGCCAAGAGAAATTTTTCCATACCTTAGATTGAAGCACTTCTATGAAAAAGAGATAGCTCCTCTTGTACACATAAAAAATCAGGATATGGACGACTTTTTCTTGGCAGCTTGGAAAAATAAATGGGGAAAAAAAGCGTATGCAGCATTAGATAACGTGGAAGAATTCAATACTCTACCAATAATTAAAAAATGGTGTAATGAATTAAATATATCCAGGGAAGAGAAAGACTGGCTTAAAGCAATTCAAATAACAAGAGGGTCTACTCATTCTCTGAACCTACTGGAGACATACTATAAAGTGATATATAGATGGCACCTCTCGCCGGTAAGATTGAAAAAAATGTATACGGATTACAAGGATAAATGTTGGAGATGCCAAAGTAATAGGGGAACGCTGGTACATCTTTGGTGGGAATGTCCATATATAAAAAATTTCTGGACATCAGTATCCTCATTAATTTCTATCACTATCGGGGTTGAGACTATGTGTGACCCAGCATTGATGTTATTCCACTTAGGTTTAGAAAAATGGGAAATGGGGAAAAGAACACTTATGACTCAAATCTTATTAGCCGCAAAAATCATAATCACCAGATCCTGGAAAACGCCAGGCCAACTAGATATAGGTAAACTGATTGACCAGCTTGGGTACCAATGTCAAATGGAGAAGGGGTATTATATAAACAACTATGATAAAATCGAAAAGTATTATGAGATATGGTCGCCGTGGCTGGACAGGTATAGTAATCAGATATGATTGGGATGTGAGACTCGTCGGCTCTGGGGGTCAAGAATGAATGTTATGAATGTGTGAATGAAAGAAGACACAGATATATACAAGCAAAAATTGCCAAAGCATGGAAATACATGTTTGTATATAAGCGGATATGTATATGGCAGATGGAAAATATGTACATATAACTAGTGGTACTGGATGCTGGGGAGATCCATGGAGGGGAGAGGGATCGATGTTGCGGTGGAGAGATGGTTGGTGCTTTGTGACAAAAATGGTTAATCTGTAAAATAGTAGAACAGAGAGGATCGCCAACCTGTTGATCTCTGTCTATTGTATATTCTGTACACTCCTCTGTATCTTTGTATCTGTATCCTTGTATCTTTATATTTGCTATCAAGCACTATACGAAACCTGGCTATTGATGTCACCTATATGAACGCCAATCAAATATTAAGATGCTACATGTAAATCCGCAATTGAAATTTCGCATGGATGGAATTATTATTCATGATTGTATTTTCCATACTTTGACAATAAAAAAAAAAAAAAAAAAAAAATTAAATTACTATTCATTTTATTCTTTCCCTCACTCACCACTAAACCCCTTTCATTATGGTATTTCCCAAGTTCCTGTAGCTTCTTCCAACTACCATTGATTATATTCACGTCACTGGCCACTAACTGTCTGTCTTTCATCCTATTGGCCAGCTTCCCTAAGATCCCTCCTTTCATCCTATTGGCCTCTCTCCTTGTCACTCTGACTTCCTTTACCTTGGATTGGCTGTTTTTTGTTTATTCCCTCCCCTTTATTTATGTTTCCTCTGCCTGTGCAGCAGCTGTGTACTGGAAACATGTAACATTTGTAACACTTTTCATGCCAGACCAACCAGAGGGCTGAATTCTAAAATATGTTAATTCCCCATGACTCTCAGCCAGTGTGTTACGTATCATGGGAAAGAGAGTACTCAACAACCAGCGTGGCAAAGGTTAAGTTTTATATGATTATGGGTTGGTACTGCAGCTGTTGTGGAATGCACAACTCATGATTCTCAGCCATCCATTTGGTTGGCTGAACATCATGATACATGTAATAACAGCACCTGTAGTGCCAAAGGTAACTACCACTGCTGCAGAACTGCCAAGTGTCCATTTTTGGAACCAGACCTTTATGTCCCTTTTTATTGCCTATAAATGCCCTTTTTATAATACTATGTTTGCTGTGCATCACAGAGCTGTACAACACAACATTAACTTTTGTTGACTGCAACTCCCATGATGTTGAGTAAGTATCATTGCTAGTAAGTTTCTGAATTTATGAATGCCAACTTTTTGTCTCAGCGTGTACAGACACCAACCAGAGGGAAGCATGCCTGGATCTGATAATAACATAACATAACATGAAGGAGCTTAACTCTAACCAGGGCCGGCCTTAGGGGTGTGCGACCTGTGCGAGCACACAGGGCGCAACACCCCTGGGGGCGCCCTCCCGTTCACAAAATAAAAATAAAAAAAGTTTTTAAAAAAAGCCGGTAGAGGCACTGGCTGGGGGAGATCAAAAGATCCCCCCTCACCAGCCCTCTGCTCGGCAGGCTCTGCTAGATCCGGGGAGGGGGCGGAGCAAACCGGCTGAGAGGTGTTGCTCCGCCCCCACCCTGTGAAGCAGAGTAGTGTCTGCTTCACGGGGAGCCACTGGCAGCATGAGAAAGTGCTGCTCGGCTCCCCATGCCTGCATTAAGCATGGGGAGCTGAGCAGCACCTTCTCTTGCTGCCCATGGCTCCCCGTAATGCAGACTGTGCTCTCCTTCACAGGGAAAGGTAAAGGTAGGGGAGGGGGGAGAGAGAGAGAGGCAGAACAGGGGTTAGGGGGGAGACAGACAGACAGAACAGAGGCAGGGGGGGGAGAGAAAGAACAGGGCTAGAGAGAGATAACAGGGGGAGGGGGGAGAGACAGAACAGGGGAGGGGGGAGAGAGAGACAGACATAACAGGGGCAAGGGGGAGAAACAGAACTGGGGGAGAGAGAGATAACAGGGGGAGGGGGGAGAGAGAGCCAGAACAGTGGATGGGGGAGAGACAGAACAGGGTAGGGGTGAGAGAGACAGACAGACAGAACAGGGGCAGGGGGGAGAGACAGAACTGGGGGGGAGAGAGATAACGGGGGAGGGGGAGAGACAGAACAGGGGAGGGGTGAGAGAGACAGACAGAACAGGGGCAGGGGGAGAGACAGAACTGGGGGAGAGAGAGAAAACGGGGACGGGGGGAGAGAGAGACAGAACAGGGGGAGGGGGGGGGAGAGACAGAACAGGGGACTGGGGGGGGGAGAGAGAGACAGACATGGCAAGGAAGAGGAAAGGGACAAACATGGGAAGGGAGAGAGACACATACATAGGGGGGTGAAAGAGACGGGGGGGGGGGGGTTGTGCCACGGGGGAAGCCCGCACAGGGCGCCGGAACACTTAAGGCCAGCCCTGACTCTAACATCCAAGTAAGGGAGCATTTAGGGAATAGTGACCATAACATGGTATCTTTTGAGATTAATTCAAGAAGGCAAATTGGTATGGGTGCTACCAAAACACTGAATTTAATACAGGCCAACTTTAGTAAGTTTAATACATCCCTTTGTCTTGTTGACTGGGATGGATTATTTTTGGGAAAAAACGCAGAAGGAGATTTAGTCTATGACAGCGGAAGAGATTTTTTACAGTAAGGACAATTAAAATATGGAATTCACTGCCTGAAGAAGTGGTTCTAGCAATTACGTTGGATGCCTTTAAAAGCGGCCTGGATACTTTTTTAATGAGCCGGAGCATAGAGGGCTTTGCATGTTAGTATAGGCATTAATATTTATTTTGTGTTTGTTGATCCAAGGAGAAATCTGATTGCCATTTAGAGTCAAGAAGGAATTTGTTTCCCCACTGAATGCAGAAGTCAAAATTGCTGAAGGGATTTTTATTTGCCTTCTTTTTTATCCACAGCAGTAAACATCGGAAAGGAAAAGGGTTGAACTTGATGGATACAAGTCTTTTTTTCAACCTAAACTATTATGTAACTATGTAACTATGAATTGGAGAAGGGCAAGGATCGATCCCTGAGCCCGGAAGTTGCAGGGTCCCATTCCAGTCTTATCCAAGTAGTGGCCAGCTCCGCTCCTCCGGGCATGGACGTGATCTCCCAATGGGTGAGAGAAAGGCTGGCATTTTATGGGCCAAATCCCTCCATGGATATAATTAATCGAATCATGGAAGTGGCAGAGAGCGAGAAGCTGAACTAGCTGATCGGAATACAATATGCAGATACTAGATCTATTAGACCCCGGACCCTGCGGAGCAACTCATCCTATTGCTCCATCAAAGTGACCCACCAGTTGTTTAAAGGATTTGACGACACAGTAGGAGATGTAGGACTGGGAACCCAGGACTGGGTTCCCATCCTGGTGGGGGAAACCAGCTGGCCGAGAGGCAAGAGCAAGAGGCTACCAGGAGGTAAAAACTCGCCTCCTGGCTAGATCAGGCTGCCATCACGCTGGACAACTACCAGCAGCGGTTCCAAGAAGCTTGCATGGGGCCCCACACGGAGTGGGCACACATGATGAGCCAAGCCACCAACAGCTGGATGCAGGGCCAGCAAGTACTTACCTGACAAGAGTGTGTGCAACAGTTCCTGCAAGAACAATTTATCTAGCACACAGATGGGGATGTTCGATAATTGGTCCGGGACCAGGACCCCACTATTTTGGAGGAGGCTGCCATTGGCAGAAAAATTTGTTGACATCCAACAGTTTGGTGTCCATGCCAACCCCCTCTTTGCCTGGGGACCGTCCTCTTCGATGCCTTGCACCCACACTCCAATTTTTCCCTGGTCCCTCTAGACGATCTGGGAACTTCCATCAGTGGGGCAATGGAGCTACAGCTAGCGGCTCTCATTGCCGACAGCCAGGGCACATTAAAATCAACTGCCCGCTTCTACAGTTGAGATTTGCCCCAGCAGCAAGAACTGCAACCAGAAGCTTCCCCAGCAGCAAAATCTGCACCCAGGAGCTGCCTCAACAACCAGATCTACTCATTGGAGTGGCCCCAACAACCAAATCTACACCTAGAAGCTGTCCCAGTGGCCATATTTGCACTTACAGGAGCTGCCCCAGCAGATAGAGCTGCATCCAAGAGTTGCCCCAGCAGCCAGATCTTCCCTCAGGAGTTACCCCAAGAGCCAAATTTGCACAAAGGAGTTAACCAGCAGTCACGTTTGCACTCAGGAACTGCCAGCTGCCACATTTGCACTCAGGAGCTGTTCCAGCTGCTACATTTGCACCCAGGATCTGCCCCAGCTGCCACATTTGCACCCAGGATCTGTCCCAGCGGCCACATTTGCACCCAGAAGCTCCCTCAGCTGCCATATTTGTACCCAGGACTTACCGTATTGACCAGATTTGCATTAAGGAGCTGCCCAAGCAGGGGAGAGAATAGGAGGGGGAGGAGGGGGAGAGAACAGAAGAGGGGAGGAGAAGGGGGAGGAAACAGAGGTGGGGGGAGAGAGAACAGAGATGGGGAGCAGGGGGAGAGAACAGAGGAGGGGGAGAGAATAGAGATTGGGAGGAGGGGGAGAGAACAGAGGAGGGGGAGAGAGAACAGAGGAGGGGAGGAGGGAGAGAGAACAGAGGAGGGGGAGAGAATAGAGATTGGGAGGAGGGGGAGAGAACAGAGGAGGGGGAGAGAACAGAGATGGGGAAGAGGGGGAGAGAACAGAAATGGGGGGAGAATAGATGAGGCGGAGAAGGGGAAGATAACAGAGATGGGGAGAAGGGGGAGAGAATAGAAATGGGTATGAGGGGGAGAGAACAGAGGGGGGAGAGAACAGATATGGGGAGGTGGGGAGAGAGCAGAAGAGGGGGGCAGAACAGAGATGGGGAGGAGGAGGGAATATGGGAGGTGAAGAAGAGATAGAGAAAAAAGGAGTGGGAGAGAGAACAGAGATGGGGAGGAGGTGGAGAGAACAGAGGAGGGGGAGAGAAGAGTGATGGGGAGGAGGGGGAGAGAATAGAGGAGGGGAAGAAGAGATAGAGAACAGAGGAGTGGGAGAGAGAACAGAGATGGGGAGGAGGGGGAGAGAATAGAGGAGGGGAAGAAGAGATAGAAAACAGAGGAGTGGGAGATGGAACAGAGATGGGGAGGAGGGGAGAGAACAGAGGAGGTGGAGAGAAGGGGAAGAGAGCAGAGCATTTGCTCTGAAAAAAACCTCGTCTTATAATCGAGCAAATACGGTAAGTCAAAGTCAGGTGCCGAATTTGACTTAGTCTCAAAAATTGCTTTGACCATTTAACCTCCCATTACTTTCAGTGGGGAAGATTTGAATCTGGTTTTTTTTTTTCATAAGTTCAACTTAAGTGCCGAATTTGGCACCTGTGTTGGAGTCTCAAAAATTGCTTTGATAATTTTTTCTCCCATTACTTTTCCTCCAAAGTTGACCTTCAAAATCGAATTTTAGTGAGTAAACCTATATGAATCGAATAAAGTATAAAATAAAAGTTAAGTTCATTATTGGCTTGAGTTAAAAAAAAAAAAGTGGGAGATATTGTCGGTGGGGCGGTAGGGGGCCCAGAAAATTTGTTTAGTAAGAGCCCCTGAAATTCCTGGTGGCGGCCCTGAGGGCATGGAACACACCAAAATAGGTGACGTGTAGGAGAACCGTTAAACCTCCTCTCCTGGTCTTCTGGAAGAATGATGTGCTCATCTTCGTTTGCCGCTATATAGCCTAGCTCATTGCACATATCCGTTATTGATTGTGCTTTCAGTGCAAATGGTGGAGATAATCTACCATCTTCAAGTAACTGCCAATCAATGCCCTTAAAAAAGGGTTCAATCTAATCTTGGGCATTTTTGCAAGACGCTTTCTATTGCATTTCAACAGCAAAGTGTCTAGGACAGCCTTGGTGTTAAGGCTTATGCAGTCTGGGAATGTGAGCCTATGATTAAGCACTACTGCCACAAGCACTCTCCTACCATTGTGGCTGAAGGGGCATTTTCTGTGACCATTTTATACAGGATAATGCCCAGTGCCCACCAATCAACGGCTGTATTGTAGTTTTTGAAATTAAGCATTTCTGGGGCAATATATAGAGATGTGCCAGTTGCCCCTTTGGCTCTCTGATCTCCATACATGTCTGACGCGGCAAGACCAAAGTCACAGATCTTAGTATGGCCCTCACCTGTCAGCAGGATGTTATACCCCATTATGACCCTTACCATGGAGAGATTGCAACCCACAAACAAACTCTGCAGCAATGAATGTAGATTGGGGTAATATAGGCTGATCTTTACCACCCCAGCTACTGTACACTTCCCATGATGCTGAGGTATATGCTTGTCTGTTAGCTACTACTACTATGGTTAAATAATTGTCCTATAAATGGGTAACTTTTTTACCATTTGCCTCCCACCATGAAACCCCTCTCCTGAGCCAACAAAGGTAAACAATTATCTTCCATATATTTTGGAAAACTAGACATCCTAGGGTATTTGAAATAGTGGTATTTTAAAACTTTCCATGTACTAATTCTACCATCAGCTTTTGTCAAAGAGTTGGGAGGTCATTTTTTTCACACACATTGTAGTTCAAGCATGAATTTTCAGATTCTGGTATTTGCCATTGCCAACCAACACCTCAATATGTGTTCAGAAACATCTCCTGAGTAGTGTTGAGCGAACGCGAACCGCACTGTTCGGGTTCGTACCGGACATTGCGGTGTCCGTGCCACGAACCCCAACCCGGACTTTTCACTGTATGTCCGTGTTGGAGTTCGAGGTTCGACGATTTAATGGCCCATGTTGAAAGGCTGCAGGGCAGCCAATCAACAAGCGTTTGACTCGTTTGCCCTTAGAAGCCATCACAGCCATGCCTACTAATGGCATGGCTATGATTGGCCAGTGCAGCATGTGACCCAGCCTCTCTATATAAGCTGGAGTCACATACACGCACATCACATGAGCTCTTCTTAGTGTAGAGGATGCTGCAGCTGTGAGGGACAGATTAAAAAAATTCTGGTGTTAAATCTGCAAACTAGAGCAATTATTCAAACTACAGCGATTATTCAAATTACAGTGATTATTTTAGTGGATGCTATACTACATATTTGTACCCTGCACTGAGGCCAGTACCACAGAGAGTGCAGTGCACTTGCAACTGCATGTGTGCCAGGCACATGACTTTAATCCTGTTCTGTTAGCTCAGTGGGCAACATCTAGGCATTTTTAAATACTGCAATTTGTTGGTGTTAAATATTACATTTGAGTCCTGCACTTCATATCTGAGAGTCAAATAGAACCGTCAAATACTGTCCTTACAGCGCACTTTGAAAAATTCTATTTGTTTTGGGTGTAAATAGTACATTTGCGTCTTGCGGTGTACTCCGTATCTGAGAGTCAAATAGAACAGTCCAATACTGTGCTTACAGTGCACTTTGAAAAATTCTAATTGTTTTGGGTGCTAAATAGTACATTTGCGTCTTGCGGTGTACTCCGTATCTGAGAGTCAAATAGAACAGACCAATACTGTGCTTACAGCGCACTTTGAAAAATTCTAATTGTTTTGGGTGCTAAATAGTACATTTGCTTCCTGCACTTCATATCTGAGAGTCAAATAGAACAGTCAAATACTGTGCTTACAGCGCACTTTGAAAAATTATAATTGTTTTGGGTGCTAAATAGTACATTTGCGTCTTGCGGTGTACTCCGTATCTGAGAGTCAAATAGAACAGACCAATACTGTGCTTACAGCGCACTTTGAAAAATTCTAATTGTTTTGGGTGCTAAATAGTACATTTGCTTCCTGCACTTCATATCTGAGAGTCAAATAGAACAGTCCAATACTGTGCTTACAGCGCACTTTGAAAAATTCTAATTGTTTTGGGTGCTAAATAGTACATTTGCTTACTCCACTTCATATCTGAGAGTCAAATAGAACAGTCCAATACTGTGATTACAGCGCACTTTGAAAAATTCTAATTGTTTTGGGTGCTAAATAGTACATTTGCTTCCTGCACTTCATATCTGAGAGTCAAATAGAACAGTCCAATACTGTGCTTACAGCGCACTTTGAAAAATTCTAATTGTTTTGGGTGCTAAATAGTACATTTGCTTACTCCACTTCATATCTGAGAGTCAAATAGAACAGTCCAATACTGTGCTTACAGCGCACTTTGAAAAATTCTAATTGTTTTGGGTGCTAAATAGTACATTTGCGTCTTGAGGTGCACTTCATATCTGAGAGTCAAATAGAACAGTCCAATACTGTGCTTACAGCGCACTTTGAAAAATTCTAATTGTTTTGGGTGCTAAATAGTACATTTGTGTCTTGCGGTGTACTCCGTATCTGAGAGTCAAATAGAACAGTCCAATACTGTGCTTACAGTGCACTTTGAAAAATTCTAATTGTGTTGGGTGCTAAATAGTACATTTGCTTCCTGCACTTCATATCTGAGAGTCAAATAGAACAGTCCAATACTGTGCTTACAGCGCACTTTGAAAAATTCTAATTGTTTTGTGTGCTAAATAGTACATTTACGTCTTGCGGTGCATTTCTTGCAGTCCAATAAACAAAAAAACAAAAAAAAATACAAATAAAAATTGTTGACTATTGGCGGTTACATTGTCGCCTGACATAAACCATCTGTTACTTTGGTGGGTGACCACAAAGAATGAGGAGAGTGTCAAATAAGGAACGTGGCCCCGGTTCGTGGTGCTGCTGGTGTTGGTGGGGCTCCTGTTGCAAGTAGGGGATGTGGTCGATCTGTGCCAGCTACACGCACAAGTGAAACACCTTCCTCAGGTGCTAGTACGCGACAGAACCTTCAGCGTTATTTGGTAGGCCCGAATGCCGCTCTTAGAATGGTGAGGCCAGAACAAGTACAGGCTATAGTAGATTGGGTGGCTGACAGTGCCTTGAGTTCCTTCACATTATCTCCCACCCGGTCCCCTGCTGAAAGCTCAGAATTGACACCTGCAGCCCATGGCCATCTGTATTTCACCTCACCCCCTTGCAAATCAGCCAAGCAGTCTGAGCCACAAGTCATGCAGCAGTCTCTTTTGCTTTTTGATGACTATGCTGGCGGGGTCATCAAACCGAGCCTTGCCCCAGAAGTGGAAGAGATTGAGTGCACTGATGCACAACCACTTATGTGTCAGGATGTGGACATGCGAGGACCACCGCAGCATGTCTCTGATGATGACGAAACACAGGTGCCAACTGCTGTGGCTTTCGGCAGTGTGCAGACCGGCAAGGAGGGCAGGGTTGAGGAGTGGGTGGAAGATGATGTGGAGGATGATGAGGTCCTAGACCCCACATGGAATCAAGGTCATGCGAGTGACGTGTCCAGTTTTGAAGAAGAGGCAGTGGTCGCAAAGAGGCACCAGCGCAGCATAAGAGGGAGCAGGGTGCAAAACCGTAGCGGCCGTCCCCAGACAGTATGCCTGCTACTGCCCACTGCACCCAGGGGCCGAGCACACCAAAGCCAGCTCCAAGGAGTTCCCTGGCGTGGCAGTTCTTTAGACAATGTGCTGACGACAAGACACGAGTGGTTTGCAAGTTGTGCAATCAGAACCTGAAGCGAAGCATAAACGTGCTAAACCTGAGCACAACCTGCATGACCAGGCATCTACATGCAAAGCATGAGCTGCAGTGGAGTGAGCATCTCAAAACCCAAGAAAGGTCTCAGGCTCCTCCTGCTTCCTCTTCTGCTGCTGTCTTGGCCTCTTCCTCCAGCTCTGGAGTCACAGTGGCACCTGCCACCGAGCACATAGAGGAAGTGGCAGCAACGCCACAACGTCCGCCACCATCCCCAAGCATCTCCACACTGTCCCATGGAAGCATTCAGCTGTCCATTTCCCAAACACTGGAGAGAAAGAGGAAGTATGGCCCTACCCACCCGTGAACACTGGCCCCGAATGCCAGCATTTCCAAATTCCTGGCCTTTGAAATGCTGTCATTCCGTCTGTTGGAGACGGACAGTTTTAAAAACCTTATGGCGGTGGCTGTCCCACAGTCAAGGTTCCCAGCGAGCCATCCCTTCCCTGCACAAGCAATTGGCAGACAAAATCAGGTGTGCGCAACGCCATCTGTGGCAAGGTCCACATAACCACAGATACGTGGACCAGTAAGCACGGGCAGGGACGCTATATCTCCCTAACTGCACACTGGGCAAATGTAGTGTCGGCTGGGCCTGAGGCATATAGCAGTTTGGCGCATGTCCTTCCGCCACCGAGGATTGCAGGATTGTTGACTCCTCCTCCTACTCAGCTTCTTCCTACTCCTCTACCACCTCCTCTACCACCTCCTCATTCGGTCAGCGTAACACCTTCACCACCAACTTCAGCACAGCCAGGGGGAAACAACAGCAGGCTCTTTTATTAAACTCATATGTTTGGGGGAAAAACCCCACAGCGCGCAGGAGTTATGGACGGGCATGGAACCACAGATCAATGAGTGGTTGTTGCCACTGAGCCTCAAGCCCGGTCTGGTGGTGTGCGATAATGGGCGAAATCTCGTAGCAGCTCTGGGCCTAGCCGGTTTGATGCACATCCCTTGCCTGGCGCATGTGCTGAATTTGGTGGTGCAGAAATTCCTGAAAAACTACCCAGATATATCAGAGCTGCTGCAGAAAGTGCGGGCCGTCTGTGCGCACTTTAGGTGTTCTCACCCTGCTGCTGCTCGCTTGGCTGCGCTGCAGCGTAACTTAGGCCTTCCCACTCACCGCCTCATATGCGACGTGCCCACAAGGTGGAACTCCACCTTGCACATGCTGGAGAGATTGTGCGAGCAGCAGCAGGCGACAGTGGAGTATCAGCTGCAGCACGCACGGGTCAGTTGCTCTGCGGAACAGCACCACTTCACCACCAATGAGTGGGCCTCCATGCGAGACCTGTGTGCCATTTTTCACTGTTTCGAGTACTCCACCAACATGGCCAGTGCCAATGACGCCGTTCTAAGCCTTACTATCCCGCTTGTATGTCTCCTTGAAAAAACGCTTAGGGCGATGATGGAAGAGGATGTGGCACAGGAGGAAGAGGAGGAGGAAGAAGAGGGGTCATTTCCACGGTTATCAGGCCAGTCATTCACAAGTGGCTTGGAGGGTGGGTTCCTGCACCAGCATAGGCCAGCTACACAACTGTCAAGCCAGGGCACAGTTTTGGAGGAGGATGATGATGATGATGATGAGGAGGGACTGTGTTCACAGCAGGGTGGCACCCAATGCAGCTTGTGGGCATCACTGGAGCATGGCTGGGGGGATACGGAGGACACAGATGATACACCTCCCACAGAGAACAGCTTGTCCTTGCCTCTGGGCAACTTGGCACACATGAGCGACTACATGCTGCAGTGCCTGCCCAACGACTGGCGAGTTTCCCACATTCTAACTTTTGCTGATTTCTGGGTGGCTACCCTGCTGGATCCCCGTTACAAGGACAACGTGCCATCCTTAATTCCATCACTGGAGCGTGATCGTAAGATGCGCGACTACAAGCTGAGGGCATTCCAAAATGACACCGCACAAGGCGAAGGCAGAGGAAGAGGTCGCCAACGCAGCTGGGGCACCGCCAGCACCTCAGAAGGCAGGGTTAGCATGGCCAAAATGTGGAAAAGCTTTGTCAGCACGCCACAACAAGCAGCAACACCATCTGATATGCAACATCTTAGCAGGAGGCAGCATTTCAGCAACATGGTGGAACAGTACGTATGCACAGGCCTACACGTACTGACTGATGGGTCTGCCCCATTCAACTTCTGGGTCTCCAAATTGGGCACATGGCCTGAGCTTGCCCTTTATGCCTTGGAGGTGCCGGCCTGCCCTGCAGGCAGTGTATTGTCTGAACGTGTGTTTAGCACGGCAGGGGGCGTTATCACAGAGAAGCGCAGCCGCCTGTCCACAGTCAACGTGGACAAGCTCACGTTTATTAAGATGAACCAGGCATGGATCCCACCAGACTTCTCTGTACCTTGTGCAGAATAGACATTTATACCGGCCTCACCCAGTCATTGCTATACTCAAGTGCACTTATTCTTTGTTTTCTGTTGTTATATGTCCCAATATTTTGGGGGCTACCCCAATTTAAAAAAAAAACAAAAAATAAAAAACAGTGTTGGCTACCTCCTCCTCCTCCTCCTCCAGCGCCGCTTCCACCTACACCTCCACGGTCACCGCTTCCTCAACCTATGGGTCACTTAGTATAAACTGAAAGAGAATGCCCTGCACTAAAACCCTCTCTCAAATGGATAATTCTGTTGATCCTCCTGGCAGCCATGCTTTAGATTTAGATTTATGTTCTTCCAAAGCTAAAATCAAAGATTCCATCTAGTGCTATTTTATGGCTCAGTTGTATTTGTTATTTGTATGTATTTTATGTTATTTTAAGTTATTTCCCTATCCACATTTGCTTGCAGGGTACTTGTCCTACTCTTACCCAAATTTTAATTCCTTTTGCAGCCCTCTAGCCCTTTCCATTACTTTTTTAGAGGGAATTTAGTGGCCAAAAGTCCGTGTCCCCATTCACTTCAATGGGGTTCGTGTCCGGGTCAAGTTTGAGCACGGACCCGGACATTTTTTCGAAGTTCGGTCGAACCTCTCAAACCCGAACATCCAGGTGTCCGCTCAACTCTACTCCTGAGTACAAGGATACCACCCATGCATAGGTTTATTGGTTTGTTTTGGGGCTAAAAGGCAACGTTTGGGGTGTGCGCATTTCCAACTTGGAATTTTGACATGTGGTCAGCCTGTTCCCATGTACCATTTGGAACATTTGTTAAGCCGGCCAATGTATTTTACGCCATCAAACAGTATATTTTAGGAAACTAGACATCCTAAGGTATTTCAAATGGTGGCATTTTAATACTGTATATGTACGAATTCCTCCACCAGCCTTTGTCAAAGTTTGTGGTAGTACATTTTTGGAGTTTTGTGTCCACATACATTGGACTTCAGGCATGAATTCACAGATTCTGGTATATGTCAATCAACACCCCAATATGTGTTCAGCAACATCTCCCGAGTACAGCGAAACCATCCATGTATAGGTTTGTTGGGTTGTTTGGGGAGTAAAAGGAAACATTTGTGAGGTGCACATCTCAGTGTTCCAACTTGGAATTTTGACATGTAGTCAACCTGCGTCCATGTCCTATATGGGATATATCTTTGAAGCCAGCCAATGTGATTTACCCCCACCAAACCATATGTATTTTTAAAAGTAGACACCCACTCCTCCTTGTGGCAAGGGCTCAGCAACCACTTATACATCACAAGATGATGTATCAGAAAGCTGACCATGGTCAAAATCAAACCCTGAGCCAGCGGCCGCAGAATCAGTGCCGTAGTAGTGATCTATGGCAAAGAAGGGCTTAATAGCTCTTAGAAGAGCCTATTTAGTACTGTAATACATTACAGTACAAAGAAATTAATCCATTAAAAAGTGCAGACAGCAAAAAATGTACTGCTTATACAGTGAACAATGGCAGGGAAGGGGTTAATACACAGGGAATGGCTTTCAGAAAAACCTGACAATTTTATAAAATGTTATTTGAACACTTATACTGATCTGTCTCTTTCTTTCACAAAAATGTAAATGAGGAGAGGGAGGCAGATCCAAATTGGTCAGATCAATATTCACAATTATTGATCTGACCAGGCGAATGGTGATGCCCATCTGAGCAATCACCAAACCACCTTTGCCACTAATTCGCTGTTACTGATCGCTATACATGTGCTCAGACAGCTTAAATATATATATATATATTTTTACTTTACAAGTAAACCCCTAGTGGGTGTAAAAAAAAAAAGAAAAAATGCAAACAGATAAAAATTGCTTTGGCATCAATATCATTGCGTAAGCAGTGATTTACAGCACGGAAGGGGTTAATAGCTCTTAGAAGAGCCTTTGTAGTACTGTAATAAATTACAGTACAAAAAAATGAATCCTTAAAAAGTGCACAAACAACAAAAAATGCGCTGATGTGCAAGATCACGGCTTACACATGATCAATGGCAGGGAAGTGGTTAAACACAGGGGATGGCTTTTATAAAAGCCAATGGGTCTCAATTTTTTTTAAATTGTTTTATTGTATTTTTTTATTTCATTATATTTTTATTATTTTATTTTACTTTTACTACTGTGATCTGTCTCTCTCCCTCACTAACAAAATTTGAGGAGAGGGAGGCAGATCCAAATTGGTCAGATCAATATTGGTTTAATATTGTTCTGACCAGGCAGTGGGGATGCTCGTCTGAGAATCCCCACTGCCTGACAGTCTGCTTGGCAGTCACAGATTGCCTCTGTGTGACTGCTTGAAGAGCACAGGAAGCAGCTACTTCCTGCTTCCTGTGCTCTTGCCCTTAGAAGGGCAGCGTCATCTTGGTCACACAGTGACAAATATCGTGCTTTTTTTAGATTTGCTGACTGCCTCGACTTGTGGGGCAGGTCAGCAACACTTGCAGAGACAAATGCTCGTTTTCACAGCCGATTGTTTGAAAGGCACTGCGCATGTAAAACTGGCATTTCAATTGCTCTGCGGAGCGCTCGAAATGTCGTCGGCATTTTTTTTTAGTATTGCACGATGCTTCCACATGGAAGCATCGTAGCAATACCGGTGGAGCACTGAAAGCGAAAAAAAAACAAAACGCTTTCAGTGCTTGTTTTGGTGTCACTAATGCTTTCCACACAGGACGGACCTAGTCTGTCCTGTGCGTGCAAGGGGTTAAATTTGGAGCACCGCATGTCACCGACATCCGGCACTTCTATTCAGTGCTCAGGCAGTGAGCAGTTGGGTTAAAAAGATGACATTGACCAGCTTTCTGATCACAAAGATGTAAAAAGATCCTTGACTAGACCTTGATTCAGAAGGCAATGCTATTATCCTATGGCAGCAGCCCTCTGTTGGTCAGTGCGACGGGCTGAATGGCAGAACCACCAGTGAGCCACAGGTGATGTCATAAACAGGAGCCTCCACTGACATTTAATCTTCATTTATTTGCAATTTGCAAATTAGCACAATGTATAGATCATGTTCAATCATTTTTTTATTCTCCAAATTCACAGTATAAGCTGTGTTTCGTTAGTACAGTCCCTTTAAACTGCACTGGAGAATTTTTCCAACTTTCCAACTTTCCAACTTTCCATTTGAAAATGTGAAATTCCCATCCCAATTCCCTGAAATTCTCACTTTACTGAATAGACTTAAAAGTTATGGTGGTATGCTGTGGTAAAGACAGCCCTGATTAAAGTAACTCTGATCAGTCTGTCTGAATTTTTGTTTTGTTCCTGGGAGTACTCATCTTTACTTTTAAAGTCATAATTGAAAATATGGAAAATCATCAGAGCACTTTTTCCTAGTACAATACTGGAAGCTACAACACCCCAAAATGCTACAAAAGATCTGAAACACAGTTGAACCTTCTACAAGATGTTAACATAAATATACACACGGTTTTCATGCTCTGTGGATGAATCTAAAGGTTTTTTTTTAGGAATAGATTCACTTCAACAGCAATGAAGAATTTTCTTTTAGTTAATGATTATTTCCTTTTAAAGCCTAGAGGAGTTGGCACAGCTAATAAACATGTTATCAAAAGCATAGAAATAGGGCATAATGGAAATGACCTCAGTGTGATCAGATGGGTTGATAAATAATGGACAGACCTTTTGCATTGTTTAATTCAGGAGGGTCACAGCATTATATAATGAGAACTGCTGCCCAGCTTTACTCACATGACTGTGAAACATGGAATAGTAAGGATATGACTTGCTGTGTCACCCATGCTGCTGCTGTTACTGTAGAGGGCTACTCACTGTGAATGATAAGGACCACCCGAACATGGATCTGTAATTTTAATAATTGCAACAAACCATGAGTTCATACACAAACACACACCTAAAACTGGCGACACAATTGTGTTCACCAAATGGAGTGTGAGATCAGAACGTAGGATTGTGGTCTCGAATCCCACTGGCCCTCTAAGCTCTATCCCCCTTGCAGAACAAAGCCTCCAAATCAGGACTGTCCTACAATGTCCTGCAGCAGGATAACATGTTATATGCGTAAACACAAAGAAATACCATGTAAAAATAACTTTATCTTCAGCTTCATGGGAAAACTTGCGAGAACTGGCAAGGTGGACTCGCCAAAGATCCCACTAGAATTTAGAAAACAGTGCTTGTCATACTCTTTATTAAATTTTCAATAAAAAAAAAATTGCAAATGGCTCACAGAATCAAGTCAGGATTTGTAGACAAACCAATCCCTTCTGAACTGAATGTTGTAATGATGATTTCCAAAAATGGGGAGCTGGGTTACCTATTTATCCTATACAGGGCTAGAGCTATAAATTCATTTCTAAAAGGTTGAGGAGGTTTTATTTTAATGAGGGAAGCACTTGTATAGTCAAAAATGCATTGTTTTCTGGATTTGTTTTCACAGTTAAATGGGGCTCCATCACCTAAACACTGTTTGTTACGTGAATACAGATAACACAAAATTATTAAAAATATTCTTTACATTGTGTTATCAGAATTGCAAACATGTGCCTAAATGAAAAGAAAAATGTGTTTTAAATGTGTTTGGGGTTTCACCTGTTTATGATATAACCGTGCTATGGGAAATGTTGACATATTTAAATAAACAATTTAATTGATGCATCTCATAGTAATAGTGTTTGCTCATTTTTAATTTTTTATATTCAAAGTAATAATAACAATAATATAATAAGTGTTTAACCAGGAAAGCTGCGTTTAAATGGTTTTCAATTAAGCTACTTTTTCAGAATGTTACTTTAACCCCTTAGTGACCGAGGTGTATGCTGCATGTGATGTGCCTTGAAGACCAGAATTCCATAATTTTTGTCATACGTTTGCTTAACTGTGATTTCTTTTTCGTATTCAGTACAACCAGACAAATTATATATATATTTTTAAAGACAGATAGGGCTTTATTTTGATAGTATTATTTTCATCATATGATAATTTACTGTAAAAAATATATATAAAATATGATGAAAATATGCCCAAAAAAACCACTTTTTCTAACTTTGACCTGATTTTTTTTACACAGTTACAAATGGTAAAAAAGAACCCGTCTATATAGTTTCTAATATTTGCCCTAAGTTTAGAAATACCAATGTTTCCATGTCCCCCCCCCCCCCAAGTAATAGGGCAATAACCGATAGTAGCATTTCTTTTGTTTACTAACCATTTTTTCCTACAGTGACCTTTTGACCCCAACCCCTACCCTAAATTTAATCCTAACCCTAAATCTACCCCACCCTTTAATCTAACCCTTGTACTAACCTTAATTCTAACCCTAACCCACCTGTAACCCTAAGCCTAATTGTAACCCTAACCCTAATTGTAACCCTAACCTTAGATCTAGGATTAGTAGATCTAGGGTTTGCTTTTTCCTTTTCTTTTTTTTCACTGTAATGTTGCTGACTGCCTCTAGGGGGCAGTAATGAACGAAATTCGTTTTAGACGAAATAAATAACATTTTCGTCTGAATGGACGAAAACAAAACGAAAATTTTAGTTTTGCACGTCTAGTCATTTATTTAAATGGAAGAAGGTATTTGAGACCATGTCCAGTTGTAGGCAAGTTTAACCTCAATTTCCTTCACCACATTTCAGACTTACAAAAATGCGTAGTGAATAGCATATTCAAGGTCATGATGGGGGAATGTGAGGAAGGCTGAATTTATGTTTGACATTCGACATGAGTGCTCACCTCAAACTCTTAATGACTTTAGTTAATAGACACCTTGCTTTCCTTTTGGTTTCTCTTCACCATACCTAAATCCCTAGAAAGTAAATGTTTTGATGTTTAGTTTCCCCTCTATTTAATTGCCGTAAACATTCAATTTACATTTAAGTCCTTTCAGGATCCTGACCTGAAATAAAGATATTTGTTGTCTGAAAACAGTCACTATAGTGATTTAAGACAGGATGAGTTAACATTTAAATTTTTAAGTTTGGAAAGGTATACACAAACTGTAAGGTTTGTAAACAAAGACATAGTATAAATAAGAACAGAGAGATGATTAGTTCTACATTACAGTTTATGACACTCCCAGAAACATTGTACTTGTTTGTAAAAGTCAATTCTGGGGCAAAGTGGCCC